>OY987218.1:16487851-16819360 GCA_963920805.1 Primula vulgaris | reverse complement strand
GTAATGACCTGATCAATAATAAAGACCATGAAATGTTCATTATTTACAGCTAATTTATCATTATTTTATTGTTAAAAAGTCTAACGCGACCGATCAAAATTATGCCTTTATCATTCACGTTCTCAGCGTGCATATATGATCTCTAACTTTGGGAAACATATTGTTTACTACTCCACTTTGAACTTATTATCAATCAACGTGTGTTAGTGTTCATTGTTTAAAGTTGGCTATATATTCCATTTCATGTACTAGATTCCTCGATACTCAGATAATTTCCCCCCTCTTAAATCTTTTGTAATCAAATTATCCTTTCTTCTTCTCTTGCATGTGGGAACATGCGTACCAGTTACCTTATAGTTTTTCTCATATTTAACTTAATTAACATCATTTTTATATTTGTAGGGTAACAATTTAATTTTATATATTTTTCAGCTTAGCTATCAAATTTATTATCATAACTAAATATTACTATATTTTAATATATTTCTATCAATTTTTTTCAACCCAAATTAATTTAATAGACCAATCACATTAAATAACTTAAAAGTTTCTCGCATTTAAAGTAAAAAATACACTTTTACAACTTATAAGTAAACGTTTTGGTTTATACAAATTATCAGCTTTTTTATCAATTTCTCTATCAAAATTATACAACTCATTTTTTTGTTATTTTATTAATTTATATGTGAAAAGTACAAATAAATAAGAGAGAATAAGAGAAAAGTAAGAGAAATAAATTATTATTTTAATTATAAGAGAACATATTGATCTCTTATATTTGAGTGATATTTGAGTTCATGTAAATTTAAGGTAATGGATAGAAAAACTTATGCGTGTACAATTTTAGAACAATTTCTTCATATTTAAGGTAAATGACTCACATAAGGGAACTGATGCACTTGCTCTAAGTTTTCAAATATGTTATAAATTATTGTATTATTATATCACGTTCACTACCATTGTTCAAATATAAAAGCTACAAAGTGGTTGTATTCAGGGCTGGGTTCGGTCTGATTTTTGGCAAAATCGAAACTGAGCAGATTTTTTGGTTCAGTCTTTTTCGGTTTTTTTATTTTTTGGACCGAACCGAACTGGTTTGTTTCGGTCCGGTTTCGGTCTTTCGGTTATTTTTCGGGTATTTTCGGTTATTTTTCGGTTTTATTTTCGTTTTTTTCGATCCGGTTTTATTTTAAACAAAAAAAGTTTCGGTTTTTCGGTTTCGATCTTTTTCAGTTTGGTTCGGATTTTTTGGATTTTCGTCCGGCTCTAGTTGTACTACTGATTTAAAAATATACTCCATAAAATAAAAGTAATGTTCATCTCGGTGCCCTATCTTCAAATTTTATCATTTTTAAAGTTTCATAATTTGGTATTTAATTAATGGTTTCTCTATTTTCGATATTTGAAACAATTGTTATGCGTTTTTCACATTAAACATCACTAGTGGTCTCCCTCTTTTATGAATGCGAGACTAGACCAGTTACATACAGTTGTGACTGACAAACTTAAAATTATTAAAAAACCAAAATGGAGATCATTAGGTAGATATTCGTGATACATTTACTCTCTCCGTGGCCTTCTTTGCCTGCATAATCAAATATAAAATGATGAGTGAAATATAGCATATGCATGATTGAACATGAACCGTACATGTATACAAATAAATCGTCTACTTAATTACCTCATTCTCCCAGTTAGTACATACAATTATAACCGCGAGGAATAATGTTTGCGCGAATAATGCCACAATAAGTCCTGCCCACAGACCCTGTAAGTAACGGGAAGCAAAAACAAAGTTAAAAACTAACCTAAAATTAATTCAAAATTAAAACTAAAAATTTTGATTGGTTGACCTTTTAATTATAGTGGAACGGATTCATCCAAGTCTTTCTCCTCACCGTGTTTTTCTTAAAACTTTTATCAAAATTTTATTTGATTGTGTTAAGAAGAGAATTTTCGAGCACATACAAGTTTGGAGATAGGAAGTAAACGCAGCTTTATTAATTTAGGTCTGAAAACATGGAAAAAACGGGGCTTCTCCCATTTTAAATTTAAAGGTGTACATTTACCCAATAATACTATTTCTCAACTTGAATAGTCTCTGAACCTCAAATCAAATTTTACTGTAGTACATCTTTCAGCAGTATCTGATGAATCGATGAGAAATCATTACAGATCTAAGAAAGTGAATACAAATGCAACAACGTAGTTTTCAATTTTATTGTAATCTAGAAAGGTGAAAAGAGAGTAGGATTAGCAGTCTTAACCCCCCCCCCCCCCCCCCCCCCCCACACACACACACAGATACATAAGTAAAATTACGGTATAAACTATAAACAAGACCAAATGCTATGTGTAAAATTACCTTTCCTCCGATGTGGCAAGCAAAAGCTAGCAGTATACCCACGGGTATGCCAATGAGATAATAAGCAGCCAAATTCACAAAGGCACCAACCTTTTGCAACCCACAGCCCCTGGTGGCTCCTAAGCATTATGACATTGTTATTATTCCTTTATCTATAAACAAATCCTCTCAACCTTAGAAGTATTATATAAGCAAACTTTGCCATTAAAAAAATTGCTAAATTTTGGATTGGAACTCTTATAAAAACTAATTAAGCATTTGTCACATTTTTCAAAACTATTTAAGTATTAGTCCCTTTCCTCACTAATCAATAAAAATTAAAAAAAAATAGGAAAAATAGAAAAATTAAAAAGGAAATATGAAAAAATCTGAAAAAAATTAAAAATAAACCCAAAAAATTAGAAAAAGACAAAACACCGAAAAAACACGAATAAAATTCTAAAAACCCAAAAGATCTAAAATCAACAAAAATATAAAAATACAAAATACAAAAAAAAAACAGTTTGATTCGTCTTAAGTCATTTTAAAAACAATATGAGTAATTTTAAAAACAGTCTCAGTCATTTTAAAAACAATCTGAGTAAATTTAAAAATCGTTCGAGTAATTTTAAAAACCGTCGGAATAATTTTAAAAACAGGTTGGTTAATTTTAAAAATAGTTTGAATAATTTTAAAAACAATACGAGTTATTTTAAGTCATTTTAAAACAGTCTGACTGATTTTAGGTCATTTCAAAATAGTATAAGTAATTTTAAAAACAATATAAGTCGTTTTAAGTCATTTAAAAATATTCAAAATAATTTTAAAAATAATTTGAGTTATTTTAAAAAACATTCTGAATCGTTTTAAATAATTTAAAAAAAAGTCTGAGTCATTTTAAAAACAGTTTAAGTAATTTTAAGTCATTTTACAAAAAAGTCTGAGTAATTTTAAAAATAGTTTGAATAATTTTAAAAATATTCTCAGTAAATTTAAAAACAGTCCGAATCACTTTAAAAACAGTCTGAGTCATTTTAATTTATTTTGAAAATAGTCAGAGCAATTTTAAAAACAGTCAGAGTCATTTTGAGTCATTTTAAAAACAGTCTGAGTAATTTAGAAACAATGTGAGTAATTTTAAAACAGTCTGAGTTATTTTGAGTCATTTTAAAAACAGTCTGAGCCATTTTAAGTATTTTAAAAACACTATTAGTCCTTTTAACTAATTTTAAAAATAGTCAGAGTAATTTTAAAAATACTATGAGTCATTTTAAATAATTTTAAAAACATTCCGAGTTATTTTAAAAACAGTCTAAGTCATTTTTAAGTCATTTGAAAAACAGTTTGAGTTATTTTAATTAATTTTAAAAATAGCCCGAGTCATTTTAAAAAAACAGTTGGAGTAATTTTAAAAACAGTCTGAGTCATTTTTAACTCATTTTTAAGTCAACTGGAAGTTACAAAAAAATTTAACTTTTGTTGGAGTTTCTGGCTTTTTTCAACTTTTTCGATTTTTATTTTTTATTTATTTGTTATTTTGTTATTTTGGATTTTTTAAAATTTTATTGGTTTTTTTTAAAATTATTTTACCATTTTTCGGATTTTTTTCGGCTTCCCGACTTTTTCAAATGTTTTTTTTTGGTATTTTCGGGGTTTTTTTCTTCTGGTTTTTTTGTTTTTCTCATTTTTGTTATTTTTTAAGTTTTTCATATTTTCCATTTTTAATTTTTTTTATTGGGTAATTAGGTGGAAAACCTATCATTAATTAGTTTTAGAAATAATACACCAATACTTAATTAAGTTTTGAAGGATGAACAATGCTTAAATAGTTTTATTTTTAGAGACTAATTATTAATTAAATCTAAAAAAGCTACATAGCTTGATCCATGATGTTATTTAAGTTTTGTTTGATTTAAGCTATGCATGAGATAAAACAGTAAGCAATTTTGCAATGTCAACTTATGGAGATTTATTTATCATCTTTACGAATTAAGTCGGTTAGGAAGTGTAAGAATAGGAAAAGGCAAGTCGCATTAATTAATGGAAAAATTATTATTTACAACACCAACTTATATGTGGTTAACAATATGCACATCCTCCTTTCACGGTTAGTGATTTGCATACTCAGCTATTATAAACCAACCAATCAACATACCATAGTTGACGTCTATGAACTTTTTAACGGAAATGTGGTCACGTACGATCACGTGACCACTGTCTTAAGGGTAAAACAGACAAATGTCTTAGTTTCATTTCCTTATTCTCATTTATATGTTTATTCGTATATTATTCAAAGAAAAACAATAGAAACATTAAAACAAAAACACCAGAACCTCATTATACATAAATTATAGAGAGAGAGTGATTGGGATCGAAGGCAAAAAAAATTGCGAGAGCCAATCGGAAGTGATTGAAGTCAATATGCATTGGAAGGTTCGCTTAGGGAATGAGAGACCAAAATACAGTAAGTATACGCAACCTTAATTATGTTTGTACAATTTTTTTTTATAATTTTTATAATTTCGGGTTTAATTATAAAAATTGAGGCAAGTGAAGACCTAATTGGACAAAAAATTGTATGGACTTTATAGTTGCTGGAATTTAGGTTTCGTTTCAGTTTAGGGTTCATCCAATCAATTGAAGGTTATATTTTTAAATAAAAATTAGGGCTTTTAAGCGTACTTCATTTTTTGGGCCTTTATCCAAATTTCAGACTCATTAGCTTAAATTTTAGGCCCATTTAGGCTTTTACTTGAATATTACCTTAAAAATTAGGGTTTTTACAGTTTTGTTAGTTTAGTCAACTTAAAATACGTTTTTAGTAGGGGTTTTACTTAAATGGTAGTTTACTCTAAAATCTAGGGCATTTACTTAATTATTAGTTTAATTTTTAAGTGTTTTTTTAGTAATTTCCCGCCCTTTTTTTTATGTTGCTTGCAGCTTCAGAAAGTCATCTATTTACAATTGCTTTGCATCGTGCTGGTGTGTTTGAGAGAGGTAAAAAGATTAGTTACGTGAAAGGGTCTCTCGATTACTTTGATTATTGCGATAGTGAGGAACTAAGTTATTTATCCATTGACTCAATCTGCAGTAGTTTAGGATGGTTTAATATTAGAAAAATATTTTATAAAACAACTTTTGTTAACTTTGAGACTGCATTGCTGCCTCTTAAATTTGACATAGATGCAAAATATTTAGATGGTTATATTGATACTGATCGCATAGTGGAGGTTTATTGTGTATGTGACAATGATGAAAAATATGATAACAGTAGTAGTGATGGTGAATTTTTAGAGGGAGATGAAGAAAAATTAGAAGAAATTTTTTAACTGACCTCCAATCTTACATTTTCATCCACTTCATACATAATGAGTACAACAAAAACAAGAAAAATGAAAGAAAAAAGCAGAAATAACTTAAAACACTTCTGGTTATTGGGGGCTTTTTTGGAGGCTTCATTTTTAGTCTTTTGCTTCACTTCATTTTTATTCTTTTGTTCCATTTCTTTTTCCTTCATTGCATTCTCTTCACAAATAAATTGGAGTAGAACATTCTTCTCATTCAATGTTATCTCCATTTTCTTCATTTCTCTCTTGCAATGGGTGATTTCAGCTTCCATGTATTTAATGTCGTTTTGCAGTCCATTGATAATTTTATTTGCTTGCTCACAAATTGGGGGATCGACCCATTGAAAACACCTGCAATTTGAGTTGTCTCTTGCCAGACATTTTATAAAACGACGACCACGGTTTTTGGCAGTCCATGAGGTGCCCAAAAATGTTTTTTTTCTGGATGAACAGAGAGTTTCCATGAAGTTATGAATACAGGTAAAAGAATAAGAAAGAGAGAGTAATTTGATTTTTCTTAAATGTGGTTTTGTATGGTTGTGTGTGTGGCTACTGGTTTTAAGAAGAAAAGCAAATGGAGGGAAATGAGACTTATGAGTGACTGGTTTTGGCGCCAAATTTAAGGGTAAAATAGTCATTTACCATTTAAGAAGTTCACAACCGTTAAAAAGCTCACAGACGTCAACTATGTTATCTTGATTGGTTGGTTTATAATAGCTGGGTGTGCAAATCACTAACCGTGAAAAGAGGGTGTGCATATCCTTAACCACATATGGGTTGATGGAGTAAGCAGTCATTTTCCCTTAATTAATTGTTGGCAACCTTTTAAGTTTTTTCCAAGTATATAACTTAAACTAGTTTCTTGCATTTATGGTACGGAAACAATAAAACAATGTTTTTGTTACGGGTTAGGGGTGGTAAAATAAACGGAGACATGGAACCCGACCGTAAATCCGTCCGAAACTGAAAAATCGATAACCGCTATAAATCCTAATGAAGTTTTGGCCGGACCAAAACCGATGGTTACAATTTGGTTTTGGGTTTCGAAACTATAATCGTTAACCCGACCGAAAAACCGTGACCGAAAACCGAATCGTTAAACCCGAACAATATTCGAGAAGTAACCAATGTGTGTGTATATATATATATTTATATATATTCATATATAAATATATGTATATAATATTTATATATTTATATTAGCTATAAAATACACACACACACACACACACACACACACACACACACACACACACATATATATATATATATATATATATAATGTGTAAGTTTTAAATGAAACTTGTAAGTTACATTGTTTTAAAATTGTTTCAATATTGATAATACATTCCAAATTTCTTTTAATTCAGTAATTTTATTTGAATATTTTCTTATATAATAAGCTCTTAACAAAAATTTACAGCAAAAGGAAATTAGTATAAAAACAAACCAAATAAACAATTATAATTTTAAAGTAAAAAAATTTACTAACATAAAAAGAATCTAAAAGTTGGTTAAAACCTAAATATCCGAATACCGAAAACCGTTTGACCGGTCGCATATTTGGGTACCGAACGGTTATTCTATCTATTTTTTTCTTAAAAAACACGACCGAAGATTTTTTAAGACCCGAAGAAAACCAAAACCGTTCCGACCGAAAATCGAAAGTTTTGCTATTAGGTGGGTGGGGGTCAAAATTGTCTGCCGGGGTTGAAATCAGACAAAGATGTTTCACACATTAGTTAATATATAAATGGATGCTCATAAAAATGGAAAATTTTAAAAACAGTATGAGTCGTTGCAAGTCATTTAAAAACAGTCTGAATCGTTTTAAGTCATTTTAAAAACAATCTGAGTAATTTTAAAAGCAGTCTAATTCGTTTTAATTCATTTTAAAAACAATCTGAGTCGTTTTAAGTCATTTTAAAAATAGCCTAGGTCATTTTAAGTCATTTTAAAAACAATCCGAGTCATTTTAAAAACAGCCTAAGTAATTTAGAAACAATGTGAGTCATTTTAAAAATAGTCTGAGTTATTTCGAGTTATTTTAAAAATAGTTTGAGTCATTTTAAGTAATTTTAAAAACAGTCCGAGCCATTTTAAAAAGAGTATGAGTCATTTTCGGTAAGTTTAAAAACAGTTTGAGTCATTTTAAAAAACATCTCGAATAATTTTTGTTTAACCATGAGTTCAATAATTATTTTTGATTATACGTGTGATTATGTATTAATGATTTTACGATTTCTCTATTCGATAACTACATACCTGACCTTCTTCAAAAAGAGAGACTGTATATTTCAGGACTTAAAATGATAGAGCAATTAATAACCAAGTTAACGGTTTGAACGGAAGTCGATTCGGAGTCCGAACGAGTAAATTAGTGCTGACCCACCCATGGGTCTTACAGACCCACCCGTGGGTCAAGTAGACAGAAAGAAAATGATTTTTCCCAGGTACCACCCACAAGTGGGTTATACGAAACCCACAAGTGGATCAAAATTCCAGAATCAAGCAAGTTTTTACCCACCAATTGGTCAGAAGACACCCACCGGTGGGTCAAAGTGCAGATCACAAAAAAATAGTTTTTTACCTTTTTCAAAAAGTGGCTTTAACCATTGCATAAAACTCTTAACCACTCGAAACGATCATGAGAGACCCAATAAACATTTTTGGTCTCCAAAACCCTCCCAAATACCTCTCATAAACACACCAATCACACACCCAATCTCTATAGCAATTCAATACAAGTTCAAAGCAAATAAAAGTTTTTTACTATATATTTCTCACTTGTAATCTTATAAATTCTCGATTGTACTCTTATTGTAATCATATAAACAATTCGAGAATATTTGTGTCTGAGCGATACATTTTCGATTCAAATTGTATAGTGAATTATAAACTCATTTATGAGCGAGTGATCGGGTAGAGACTTTGTAAGCGAGTGTTGCTTAAAACCTCTAGTTCTTTTCATTCGGGATATTTATATAGTGAGGGGGAGCTTAATCCGCGGATTAGCTCGTTAGGTTGTAATCTTGGAAAGAAGATTATAGTGATAATAGCCGGTAAAGATAATTCTGGGCAGAGCACGTAGGCGGGTTTGCCGAACCTCTATACATCGTGTGTCAACTTCTTTCCATACTCTTTACTTTACGTATTTGCTTTCATAGCTTATTATTGTTAGCGTAAAGTAATTTAGCCGATTATTGCTAGCTCTATTTGCATTTAGTTTTAGTTTGACGCTAGTTGGGTTGTCATTTTATTTAGATTTTAATTCCGCGAAAATCGTACGTAAAACGTATCCCTCTAAGGTTTAGCCGCCCCAGGGCAAACAATTTTAAAAACAGTCTGATTCATTTGAAGACATTTTGAGTCATTTGAAAACAATTGAAAGTTATTTTAATCTTTTTTTCATTTTTTTTGTGATTTTGGATTTTTTGAATTTTGTTGGTTTTTTTCATTTTTTTTTACCATTTTTCGGTTTTTTTTTTTGTGTGGTGATTTTGGATTTTTCTTGGTTTTTTTTTTACTTTTTACAATTATACGGGTTTTTTCGAGTTCCCGACTTTTTTGAACGTTTTTAATTGTTTTGTGATTTTGGATTTTTTGGATTTTTAGGGTTTTTTTATACCAATTTTGGGGTTTTTCGTGTTTCCGTTTTTTTTGATTTTTTTTTTATTTTGGTTTTTTGGATTTTTCTTGCTATTTTTACCATTTTTCGGGGGGTTTCCGACTTTTTTTAAATGTTTTATTTTCTTTTAGTTTTCCCTATTTTTACATTTTATTTTTATTTTTATTGGGTAATTAGGTGGGTGACCAATGCTTAATTAATTTTACAAATAATTGACCAATACTTAATTAAATTTTATAGGCTAACCAATTCTTAACTAGTTTTGTTTTGATACATCAATACTTAATTAACCCTAGAATTACCACATATGATTGTAATACATGTGATATTAGAGATGACATCGATTCGATACCGAACTTTTTGACTAAATACCGATACCATATGGTTTGAGAATTTTTATACCATTACCGAACCAAAAACTTCGGTATACCGAACTTTCGGTATACCAAACAATTCGGTTGGTTCGGTTCGGTTTTATTTTTATAACAAACTTTAGAGTTTTCAAGTGATGATAGAAAATTTTTACGTATTAGGAAAAAAACATAGTATAAAGTTTTAAAATTAGGAGATTAAAAATATATATTTATATTATTGTTACATTTCTTGTTTTTTTTGCATAAAATAGTAAACACTACTAAATATTTATAGTAAATGTTATAAATAAAAGAAAATGTTATAAGCATTCAATAGAAAAAGTAATATAAGTATATTATAACAATGTTAATAATTAAGTGTATATAAGATTTTTAATTTATTTGTTTATATAGTATATTTTAATATTTCGGTTTGAATCGATAACATACCGAACTCACCAAACGAATACCGAAATCGAACCGACTTTCAAAGAACGGTTCGGTTGTACCATACTGTAATGTCGGTATACTAAACTTTTGATACCGATTTGATTGGTTCGGCTCGAAAAACGGTCGATTGGTACAAGTCGGTAAAAAGAAACCGAACCGACTTTCAAAGAACGGTTCGGTTGTACCGTACCGTAATGTCGGTATACTAAACTTTTAATATCGACTTGATTGGTTCGGCTTGAAAAACGGTCGATTGGTACAAGTCGGTAAAAAGAGGCCAGTCCCAGGTGATATATAGACCACTACAGCCAGCTTCAATGCTAAAAACTATTGTAACTCGGTATATATCTTATTTGTATTCAAAAAATAAATAAATGTAATTAGGTATTTAGCACTAACCTGAAAGCACTGATTGAATTCCATCCAAAACGTGTGATTCCGCAACCAACACCAACATTTGTCCCACATATTTTACAACCTCTTCTTCTCTACTGTAACAATATCCCCAAAGATTACGCCCTAGTATCATTACGGTAGCCACCACAATACCTTCTGTAAAAACCAAACACAATCCTATGCATACAGCTAATCGTGCAGCTTGAGATCGACCAGCACCTAGTTCATTTGAAACCCTTATGCTGAAAAACAGTGAAAAATTCAGTAACAAATAAATATATATCACGGAGGAAAGGAGAGAAAACAAAGAAGAAGAACAAAGACAAGAATTAAGAACCTTGTGGCACCACTGAATCCGAGGGGGATCATATAAAAGAGTGAACAGGTATTGAGGCTGGAACGAGAACCGTATTATAGAAACAAATTAGTAATACAATAGAAGCTCATGTGTTACCGCTTACCAGTAATGTAAAATATCATAATTATAGAAACAAATTAGTACCTGATAGAAAGAACCGAGGTTTCAACTTTTGGGTTAGGAAGGAGACCAGATAAGAGGACCATCATTTCGAATGACCAAACCTCCAAGCTGTTCATAATCAAGAAACGCAAAATCATAAGTATTGGTATATAAGAAAATCACGTAAAAAAGGATGACAATAAAAAAAAAGGTGCGTATTTGCCCTATTAAGTACTATATAAGTAAATCACCTCAAAAACGATGACTATCAAGAAAGAAGTGCGTTTTTAACCAAAAATGCAGCTCGAAAGGTTTTGTTAGGCAAAGAGGTTCACCTTCAAACACTTAATTTTCTGTTTTGCCCCAATTCCTTTATTAATAGCTTAGACCTAGCAATTGGCCAATTGGAATGCAAAGGTAGAGTTCGTGAACAAAGTACGTCATGCTAAATAGCTTAGGCGTAAGTACGATTTCTTAAAAAAATTCTTACTGTGAAAGTTAACTAGTGTACAAAAGGGTTTTAGGTAAAAAGTGAAAAAATAGATGATTAGTATTTTGGGGGAGTAAATTAAAAGATTTAAGAAGGTCTTAATTGATAAGTATACACACATATATATGCGAACAACATGGTTTAGACTTTAATTAGAGTAATAGCATAATTACTATTCCCAGACTTATTTATGATAATATATTGTACAGGCTTACAGCTATTACATAATATGTAATATAGATAAAGATTTACCAAAACATAATAGCTGAGGGGAATGCAAGCCGCAAGAAATTTGGAATTTCCTGCAATCCTTTTTTGGAAAAGCCAGTCCAGGTCTCTTTGCAGGACTTTGATACCCTAATGTAAATCGCTAATATAATCAGATTGATCCAATACGATATAGCATTAGCTAAAGCCGCACCTTTGTTTCCAAGCCCAGTTTTGAAAACCAAAATCCAACAAAAGAAAATGTGCAACGCCGTAGTGAATCCCGCACTCCACATCATTGGAAGAACGTTCTTTTGAGATTGCAAAAATCTGATATGACACTGTAGAAGTGCGTAAGCAAAAATGCTTGGTATCATAAACCGTGCGTAATCACCAGCCTCAGCTGAGATCTCGGGATCTTGGCCCAAAAAGGTAAGAATTCGGCCTGTATTTGCCCAAATTACGGCCAGGGGTACGCTTGCAAGGAGGAGAACTAGCATTGCTCTCTGCTTGTGAATGCCAATCATATGATATTGCTTTGCTCCATAAGATTGACCACAAAATGTGTCTAATGCACTTGCCATTCCCATCTTCAATAACCAAAAAACAGATCTAAGATACCATGTGACAAACAGGATAACTTAAGCAAATGTACAATCTGTCATAAATTTTTCTTGTATTTGAGATGACAGCAACTGAAAACAGCAAAAAACTAGAATCATTCAAAGCTTAAAAGAAGCTTAAAAAGCTTGCTTTTAGCATAGCTCTTGCAAAAACGTTTCAACTAAATTTCGCTTTTTAAAATACTGTGGATTATACCCTTAAAGTGGGAAAAGCCAGTGTGTAGTAACTAACACTATATATAACTTTAAGGAAAAATTAAGTAAGAAACTATAATATTGTAAACTTATTGCAACTTAAAAAAGCCACCCAGGTGATTTAAGTCTCTAGTATTGCTACACAGTATGCAGCCAGTAGGAAATTATGATTGAGCACTTGCAAGTTATAGGAAATTATACAAGTTACAATTGCAAAGTATTAGCAAAGCAATTCATCATCATGTTTCCATTGACTAAGTTCTTCGGATGTTAATTTATAAAATATCCATCCCCCAGTACTGCTGGGGCAGCAGTCTTCCTAGCCTAGGCTAAATTTATATTCAGTTTTTCAAACAACAGACCCTAAACTCTGAATTTGTAGTTCCCTTGTAATTGTCTGGAACGACTTGGAGCTTTTTCAGAAATAGCACAAGAGGAAAAAGAAGAGAAGAACATTGCATTCGTTGTGATTTTAATTTGAATACAGCCCCTAGTATAGTCAAGCAAGCTAAATATCAAATCTTGTAAAGTCTTTATCTAATTTTATTTTCTTATCATAGGCTTTCTATCATAAGAAACTTGTTAGCTTGTTCTGAAGCATATAATTCACTCGAGACCATACGTGTTAACTGTTGGATTGAAGACCGACTAACTAAACCCAAACTTTGTTTTTCCAACAGAGACGGGTGAATTAATTAAAAGTGGAAAAAGTTAAATACCAAGAGATTGAAGCCAGTAACAGAAGCAAATGAAGTAGCCATGGAAGCCCCAGAGAGTGGTAATTCCCCAAGATGCCCGACAAACATTACAGAAATTACAGATAAACAATTGAACAAAACATTCACAGCCATTATTGGTCCTGCTAGTGACAACTGCTTCTTTATCTCCTCTACCTTAACATGCCAACCATTACTTACTTCTAGTGATACTTCTTCTACACTCCTCGAAATGAGAGGAGAAGTAACCCTGTGTTTATGCTCTTCTTTTTCCATCTCTTTGTATCTTTTTCTTTTTTCAATCGAAGGCAGAGCTCAGAACAAGATAAACTCTACAACTACACAAGTCACAAGTCAATGAGAGGGTTTTTACTTTTTACAGCCATATATTTATCTGACTGTAGCTTCCTTGAAAACGAATATTTAAATATGGAAGTAATATTGAAAAAGTTCACTTAGGCAATCATAACACTTTTTAGGTTACATTAGTAACCTCGCTACTAAATTTTAGCAATAGTTTAGCAATACAATTTATTTTTAAACTGTTATTAAAATTTAGTCACACCGACTTCAACAACATAACAAAAAAAGTTGTACGATACTAAATCATTTTTTTCTCCTAGTACTAAAATGATGAAAAACACCAATTTGGGTAAGGGTCTTTAATGTATTCTCAACTGTTATATGCTTGATTCGACGTATTCAGCAACAAATATATTTAAACATCGAAATCATAGTTGGTAAAGAATAAAGATAGTTACATTCAAAAAGCAGCCAATAAAAAAGCCGGTAGTGTTTTCTCAACCCCATTACGTAACTCACGTCCTGTCCCTTACATCCATGTAACTACTTGTGTCCACAAATTAATTACACAATAATTTCTTAATTCACTCCTTCTGATTCAACGGATTTATAAATATTCCTGATTTGGAACTTTTGTTTTATTCGGGTTATTGCTTTGTCCGGTCATAGTGTTAGACGCAAAAATAGCTCCAAAAATTTGAAAAGCGGAATCAATTGAAGATAAAAATAAAAAAAGATTCTTGAACATCGAGCTAACCGGTCAGGTTAACCAGTCAGACTATGTCAGATTTTAAATTTTAGGAAAAAGATAAAGTTTGTTAGGGTTTTGTGGTCCTATAAATACATCACTATCAGCCCATATTCATAATTCAGAATATCAATATCGAAATCAAGAGAGTGTGAGATTAGTAATTGCTTTATCATTAAAACGATTGAAGTTGCGACATTTGCCATTTAAGTTATTCTTTTCTTTGATATTCGTTGTTATTGATCATAGCTAGTTAACTTTATTATTTCATGTGATATTTGCCGTTCTCTATTATCTTTACTACGTTATTGTTTATTTTGGATCCGTTGGCACATAGTACGACGTTAAATATTAAGAGTGGCCTTGTTTGGTTGGTATGATTTTGAGTTACTTTTACTTTTACTTTTACTTATTAACAATGTTTGTTTGGTTGGTATGATTAAGTTTACTTTTATCAAAAGTAAACCATTAAGTATGCTTTTGACTTTACTTTTACTTATATTTAGTTTGTTTGGATGTCATCTCATAAGTATACTTTTGGTGAAAAGTAAATGTCTATAAGTAGACTTTTTAAAAATAAGTTTGATGATACTTTTACTAGTAAGTAAAATACTGATACTGTTTATATATGTTATATGATAAACCTATTTCAGTATTGAATCCAACTTGTTGAATCTGAATATACAAAATCTGTTATATTACTCAAGTTTTCATAACCAGATTAAAATTTAGGTTTTAATCTGAATGTGCTTTTAAAGTACAGTTCAAAACCTAATTCCTATCCTCATCATTATATTTTCCTAATTTTGTATTTTTTAATTTTTAAATAATGAAATGTTTTTTTTGCTAGTTAATTATTTTGATTTATTCTATTAATCGAAATAAACAAGGGGTAATTCCCTATAAGTAACTCATAGCAACTTATATTCCTCCTAGATACCTTATAATTTCACATTCATCATATGTAACATTTTTTAATTATTTAGTTTATTTACTAAATTGTCATACAAACCAAAATATAATATACATATTTTATCTTTTTACAAACCCAAAAAAATAGTTTTAAATTACAACAAAATAAAAAAAACACAAAAAATTTATAAAAATGAAAAAAATCACAAAAAATATAAAAAATAACTAAAAAAATATATATAAAAAAATGAAAAAAATAACTAAAAAACATAAAAAATCACAAAAAATCACAAAAAATCACAAAAAATCAAAAAAATCAAAAACTTTTAAAAAAAGTACAAAAAAAATATATAATTTTTTTTGTCAATATAACACTTTTTATACCGAAAAATCCAAAAAAAATATAAAAAATGACAAAAACTTATAAAAAATCACACTTTTTTGTGATTTTTTTCATTTTTTTCATTTTTTTCATCTTTTATATTTTTTTGTAATTTTTTGTGATTTTTTTTATTTTTTTTGTGATTTTTTTTATTTACTTTTCATTTTTTGTGATTTTTTGTGATTTTTTTTCATTTATTTTGAGATTTTTTTTATTTTATATAATTTTATGTGTTTTTTTTCCATTTTTTATGAAATATGTGTATGACGTTTTGGTAAATAAAGTAAATAATTAAAAAGTGGTACCTATTGTGCATTATTTGAATAAACAATTCATTTTCACTCAAAAAGTAAAAGTAAACATATTTTACCAAACAACATTTTTAATGAAAAGTATACTTTTACGGTGTTCACCAAATAGCATTTACTAACTAAAAAGTATAATTTTCAACCCACTTACAAAAAGTATACTTTTGAACATAAAAGACACGACCAAACGAGGCCAGTATGTACAATAGTGTTGTTATCTCTATTGTTAACTAAAATAGTTAGCTAACAATACATTTTTTTGTCTCCATTAGTTATGTTAAATCATGTGTTTTCTTCATAAATGTTAAAAAAGTTATTAAATATAACAATGTGGCAAAATACATTTATTTAAAACGGAAATTCTATTTCAACTACTGCTATTTTAGTTACTATAATAGTGAAGGTTTACAAAATGACTAACTAATGAGATTTCAATTAGTAATTAATTTTAATTAAAATTAGATAATTTTGTTAAGTTAATACACTAATGTGAACGTTAAGTTTAAGTTACATATGTGTCATTTAACATATAATGATGATGTGTTAAAGTTAATAAAGTTAAAATTAACACAACTAAGTGTGGATGTTGTAACTCGCTAAGTCTCTGGCTAATTGTTTTATGGTTGATGATTGGTTATTTATTAGTAAAAAAAGAAAGTTAAATCTATAACTGAATTGAATTGACTTGTAGTAGTTAGGATTAATTACCCTTTCTGACTCGTTAATTTATTCATCACAACTTCAAAATTGGAAACATTGTAAAACCTTCGAAAACATAATTTAATCTAAGCCATATACCGTCCTGTATCGATAACTTGGATACTTTACCCGTTATTTACTGCAAATGTTGTCGTTCTCCGGCGATACTTCCTAACATGGAAAAAACACGTTTGGAGGGCAGTTAGTATTTTGGCGCCGCTGCCAGGGACGGTGGCAAAGATTAAGTTTTTTTTTCTGCCTGTTTACTTCATGTTTTTTTTTTATTCAGCCCAAAATTTCATAAATCTATAAACCCTTGGACCTGACCGGTTACACACCAGTTTAAAAAATATTAATTGTTGATTTAAATAATCAGTAAAAAAAAAACTGGATTTTATTTATTTATATAAAATCAGAAAATATAATAACAGAATCTTCAATTGATAAAATTGTTGAAAACAGATTAAATTCAAAATTTGATAAGATTTTATCTTTTCACGAAATTTTCAAAAATAATAATATTTTCCTAACTAATTTAGATAAAAAAGATTCACTTCAAATCTTATCTAAAACTTAAATCAAATCTTTAAAAATAAAATATAAGATTTCAGATTTTGTTAAAAATTTATTAATTTCCAAAATTTAAAGATTTTTAATTAATATTTATAAGATAATTCAGAATTAATTAAATTTTAATAAATAAAATTCAAAAAAAAAATCAAAATTATTTACCTGATTTCAAGAATCAGGATAATTAAAAAAAACTTTTTGGAATTTATTAATATAAATTAAGAAAATATTAATAAAAACTCAAATTGTTAAAGGTTAGTTAAAGAAAAAAATAAGAATAAAAATATCTCAAATCTAAAACAAATATTTTCTAACCAATTTTGGATACGCTAGATACTAAAAAGAAAATTCTATCCTAGCAAACCATATCTTAAGAATAGGATAAATTTTCAAATTTTTTTAAAATTGATTGATTTTCGAAATTAGAAATTATTATTTTCAATAATTAATTATTATTTTCGTAATTAATTTATTTTAAATTAAAAAAAATTAATTATTATTTAATTAATTAAATATTATTTAGTTAATTGATTAATTAAAAAAAATTCCAAATTAATTTCATGGTTTGAAGAAACCTCGTTCTTAAAATAAAAAAATTATTAGTTATTTTTAATTAATTAATTTTAATTAATTATTAAATATTAATTAATTAAAAAAAAGAAAAGAAAACTAAAAAAAATTAGAAAAGTATTTCTCCGATTTAAAGAATTAGTTCTCTAAAAGAGAAAAATATTAATTATTTTGGAGTGATTAATTTGATTTATTTTGAATTAATTACCAAATAATTAGTTAAAAAAATGACGTTCATTTTATCACCCGCATAAAACTTATCCGGTGGGGATAGAAAGACTACATGACTTTCATAGTCTAAGTTCTGAACGTTAAAACAACTAACAACTGCAATTCTTAAATCTTGAATGGTCTCGACCACCCGAGCCTAACGCACAAAACGCTCAACAAATGAACAAAAACCAGTATCAATCTCAGAGTCAGACATCTCAATGGACGTCGATACCTGATGGTTGTCAGGTGACGATGACCGAGTTGAGAAGTCTAGAAGACCGATTGGGTAGGTTGACCACCAACTCCTCACCAAGTTCCAACTTGGAGTAAGCAAATACGGTCTGTTGAACGTAGTTTCTACTAATCGATTATTTTGATGATAACAATAATTGTAAAACATGATAAAAGCTCGTTTTGCGTACTAATCATTTATCAAGTGTGTTAAAAGGTTTAAATGATAGAATGCGTAATTACGAAGCCAATGGTTCAAGCGGAACGTCAATCGGAATTAAATCAAACAAGTTACAAGCTTTCGAAGTTGGTCGAGAAAACCGAAACATGCCCAGAATTAAAAACGATTGATGTATAAGCAAAAACGATCGATCATATTCAGTGCAAATTTCTTCCAGTGAGCACAACGTAAAAACGAGCGATCGCCAAGAGGAAACGACCGATCGTTTTCAGTATAAATTCTTCCAGAGAACTCAGATCAAAAACGACCGATCGTTTTGCAGAAACGACCGATCGTTTCTGTAGATTTTCAAAATCCAGCTTTTAAGCTTTTCCTGAAAATTGGTGAACCACTGCCTGAACCAGCATTCAAGTCTGCCAACAACCAGCAACGGTCTGAATTTAAATGAAGACCAACTTTGGCCTACAAATAGCTTCCAATCCCTTTGAAGAATATTATCCAAGCATACACAACTTATAAGCAATTCTTACAAAGCCATTCTTCAAGCTTATACTACTAAATCTCACTTGTATTCTTAAATATTCTCGAGAGTATTATTCTTGTAATTCTATAAACTTCGAGATACTATTTTTTAGTGAGTGATCAAATTTGTAAAAGAGTAATTTTATAAACTCATTTGTGAGCGAGTGAATTGGGTAGAGGCTTTTAAGCAAGTGTAGCTTAAAAGCTCTATGTCATTTATTCGGGATACTCATATAGTGAGGGGGAGCGTAATCGGTTGATTAAGCTCGTTAAGGTGTAACCTTGAAACAAAGATTTTAGTGAAACACTCGGTAGTGAAAATACCGAGGAGAGGACGTAGGCGCGGTTTGCCGAACCTCTATAAATCTTGCGTTATTTCTTTCCCTTAACTCTTACTTTTCGTATTTATTTATCGCATACATTTATTGCTTGCCTAGATTTATCTAGTAATAATTAATTAACGAAAGAGTTTTAGTTATAAATATCACTCATTAACCTAGTTAATAACCCATAGATTTCATTCCGCGAAAAACGTACAAAACCTTATTCACCCCCCCTCTAAGGTTTAGACTCCTACGGACCAACACGGTCGATCACCGGCACAACTTACTGTCAACCTTAAATGTCAACCTACAACTGATAACACTCTAAATGATAAGAAAACTCACCATTATCATCCACAACCTCCAATAAACCACCAAACCATCACTCAATCACCAATCGAAACTGTTAGTTCAAAGACCAACTCTCTCCTTCTTGCAGAACGCGAGAAGATGAAAAATTTCTTTAAAATGAGTAGGATAAACGTTATTGCCAATAAGAACAATAGGTTCTTCCTCCCACAATCGGACTATCATAGGGGTGATATAGATATATTCTATAAGGCCGCACCTAAACCACTTAGTGACATGATGGACGCCAAATGGCCCTCGAACTTCATTGACTCAATCCCTGACAAAATATTTGCCCTCATTGAGGAGACCTTTATGACTGAAAATGAGTGGGGAATCCCCATTGAGGAGGCAATTGAATTACCACCAGTGACCACTAGTGATTTTAAGATTGAAGAAGTAAGCTCCACGGTAATGACACCCACACTAACACGTGTTCTTCAGCCAATCTTACAGCCTAAAAAGAAAATAATCACGCCACCTAAATCAATTAATCCTTACACTCCAACTCATAAAAGAGTTGAGAAGTCAAAACTAAATGAGAGAATGTGTGCTAATAAAACTGAAGTTTGGTGACATGGGTAAAGAAACTAAGGAGCAGGTGATGGTCACAGAGCCTGAAATGAAAGCTTGCGAGCTAATTACTTTTGATAGGTTGGTGGATCATAGTGATAATGTTGAGCGGGAGTGTAAGAACAGTGAGCTAATAAAGCGTCGAGATGAGAGAAAACATATGCCAACAAAATCCAATGTGGAGGAATATCACGACGTATCCTGGTTAATTTTGACATCCATCAATATTCGATTTATCGACCATTGGGTTGGAATAAGTGCAGCTTTCTCCAAGTTATCATTAATGTTATTGGAAGGTTAGGAACTTATATACAAAAGTATAATCTTATAAATTGTGATCCCTGCACAAGATTCCTCAGATATCGCAAGGCGTTTAAAGTGGGTCGAGAGTCCTCATTACCATACCTTTAGTAGTATTCCAAGGGAGATTTCTGAGGCGGATGGTGGTCCCCTATGTATAAAGCCGACTCTAGAGGAGGTACATGAGGCTGTTTTTTTGATCGATTCGGATAGTGCACCTGGTCCAGACAGATTTTGCAGTCACTTTTACCGAGCCTGTTGGGATATTGTAGCACGTGATCTTTTCGAGATGGTTTTGGATTATTTTCATGGTAGACGTATGCCGATAGGTTTCTCCAGTACTTATGTGGTTCTCCTTCCCAAGAAGGACTCCCCTTCTTTTTGGGCAGACTTTAGACCTATCAGTCTTTCTAGCGTGAGCAACAAGATTCTCTCAAAGATTCTTGTTACTCGGTTGTCGATTGTTTTACCCCGCATTATCTCTCCTTCTTAAAGTTGTTTCATCCCTGGTCGGTTGATCCATGATGGTGTTTTACCGGCCCATAAGTTGGTGCATAGCTTGAACCATGATGTTTGGGGTAGGAATGTAGTCATGAAGCTTGATATGTCAAAAGCTTATGACCGCATGTCCAAGTCATTTGTGTTGAAGATGCTTCATGCTTTTGGTTTTTCTGAGCAGTAGATTTCTTTGATTGAGAGGGAAATTTTTGATACTTGGTTCTCAGTTATTGTGAATGGAGAGGTTCATGGGTTCTTTTTATCCCAGGAAGGTCTTTGACAGGGGGATCCCCTATCCCCTGCCCTTTTTATCATAGCAGTTGAGTATCTTTCGAAAGAGTGAGATCGTTTGTACCTCGATTACCATTTGTTGTGTTATATGGATGGGGTCGATATGGTTATTTCACATTTGAGTTTTGCGGATGACACTGTCATCTTTGGATTAGTGCCTGGAGTCTGAGAAAAATCTCTGATTTTCTTTATCATTATGAGTTGGTGTCTGGCAAACATATTAGTTAGAGTAAGAGTAGGTTTTATCTTGGCAGATCTTCTATGGAGTCACGAGCGACCATAGTGGTGACAGTAACTGGTTTTCAGAGAGGCGAGCTTCCGTTTATTTATCTTGGGTGTCCAATTTTTCTTGGAACATATAGGATAGTATATTTTGTTTCATTCGACGAGAGTTAGGCATGTTTGATGTGTGAAATATACATATATATATATATATATATTTATATTTGATTAATTTTATATATATTTTAGTATTTTTATATTTTTCTTGCCTAATCAGTGTCGTAAAGTGCACAAAATTCTTGTTCTATAACCCATTTACAGTCGATCGATCGTCTGTAAAAACGACCGATCATTTTTATACAGACGACTGATCGTTCTTAAAGAACGACCGATTGTTTGAGGTAGAAATTCTTCCAGAGAGTACAGATGAAAAACGACCGATCGTTTTTTAGAAACGACCGATCGTTTCTGTAGAATTTCAAATTACAGCTTTTTAGCTTTTCCTGAAAATTGGGCGAACTGCTGCAAACAAGTGGCTAATCTACTCAACAACTGCCAACGGTCATGCATTAATTGATGGACCATTTTCACTCTACAAAAAGCCTCAAATCCATTGTTGAACACCACCAATAATTCACACAACTTCAAGCTTTCACAAAAAGATCATACAAGTTTATACTACTCAATCTTCTCACTTGTATTCATAAAATATTCTCGAGTATATTATTATTGTAATCTTATAAACATCGAGATAATATTTGTTAGTGAGTGATTCATTCAAATTCAATCTTGTAAAAGAGTAATTTATAAACTCATTTGTGAGCGAGTGATCGGGTAGAGGCTTTTTAAGCAAGTGTAGCTTAAAAGCTCTAGGTCTTTTCATTCGGGAGACTCATATAGTGAGGGGGAGCTTAATCGGTCGATTAGGTCGTTAGGTTGTAACCTTGGAACGAGATTCTAGTGAAACACTCGGTAGTGTGAATACCGAGGAGAGGACGTAGGCGCGTTTTGCCGAACCTCTATAACTCTTGTGTTATTTCTTTTCCCTCAACTTTTACTTTTCGGACTTATTTATTGCTTATATTTATTGTTTGCGTAGATTAAATTAGCAATAATTTTTTAACGAAGTTGTTTAAGTTATAAAACCCACTAATTAGCTTAGTTAATAACCCATAGTTTTTATTCCGCGAAAAACGTACCAAAACCTTATTCACCCCCCCTCTAAGGTTTAGACACCTACGGACCAACACTTATTAGGCACGTTCTTGGTTTTATCCCTATTCATATGTTTCACGTTCATAGACCGGCAAATGAGGCGTTGGCCCAAATTGAGAGGATGTTTACCCGTTTCTTGTGGGGTGATTCGGCCACCCACTAGAAGATTCATTGGTGCAGATGGGCTGCGGTTTGATTTCCTGTTGGGGAAGGGAATTGGGTATCCGTTCTCTATCTGATTTCATCTCAGCCTGTGAGGCCAAGATATGGTGGAGATTTCGCGAGTAGCATTCGTTTTGGGCTCAATATATAATGGCAAATTATTGAATAGCCCTTCATCCGACATCAGTTATTTTTAGATATCCGGCCTCGCCCCTCTGGATTCACATGGGTCAGATTAGGGAGTCTGTCAAGCCATGTATTCGTTGGCATAATTGTTCGAGAGAGGTGAGCTTTTGGTACGACTATTGGATGAGTGATAGTTCACTTATGGTACACAATCCCGGGGTGCCTGATGATGAGACGGTCACTTCATTTTGGAGCGTACGGCTGTGGGATATGGGTTGCCTCGAGTCGCTTATGTTACCGGCAATGATAGTCGATCAGATCATTCAGGTGCCCATCAATTGGGTTGGCACGGATAGGATGCGATGAATTTCGTTAGTTGATGGGGAGTTATAGATGCAGTCAGCATGGGGTATATTTCGCAAGCAAGGGGAGGCTGATATGGTTTATTCATATATATGGAATCGCCCCATTCCTTGACAGGTTTCATTATTTCTTTGGTGCTTGCTTCAAAGATTCTTGGCTACAGACGATGTGATTTATAGGAGACGTGTACACATCCAGTTTGCCTCGTGCTGCACTTTTCGGTTTTCTTGCATGACCCTTAGACATCTCTTCATCGATTGTCCATTGACGGCACGAGTCTGGCAGCACTTTAGGTCTTTATTTGGTATTCGGCACCAACAGGTCTATTCGATTATCGGGACATTTTGTGGCATGTTTGTAAGGCGCACAATGTCTATAGATTCGGCAGTGAGGCCCGAGATGAGTACCGACACAAGATAGTAGTTTCGAGGATCATCTCATACCTTTAACTTCTAGGCGTCGCGGTCGGTTTCCGTCCATGACAGGTGAAAGGAGACACAAACATTAGTTTTGTGTCCACCCTCCGAGTCATTTCTAATACAGGTCGTCCCATTCGTTTAGTTTCTAGGATGTGACCCACACCGGGGAGGTTCAAGCTAAACGTTGATGGGTACTCAAAGGGAAACCCGGGGCTGTCAACTGTAGGAGGCATTCTACGAGATCATAAGGGCGTTATTTTAGGGGCATTTGGCGAGTTCTTAGGCTAGAGACCGATCATCTATGCAGAGCTTCAGACGGTCCTTTTAGGCATTCACCTAGCGGTCTCTTTGGGCTTTCAGTATATTGAGCGGTCTCTTTGAGACAGATTCTACGACAGTATCATCTTGTATTTCTTCGAGGACTCTTGGTCCTTGGTTCGGCACGTCGTTAGAGAGACGAATCAGACAGCTGACTTTATGGCCAATTGGGCGAGCGCACAACGGGCTTCACAAACTTTCTCTCATAGACGACATTTAGAATATAACATTGGCGATATATTGACTTTAGATAGGTCAGGGACTCCCCATATTAGGACCTGATATATAATTTTGTCTCGTGTACTAGTTTTTTTTTGTCATGTATTTTTCATTATAGCAGATTTGATGTATTATTATTTATGCTCGGAGGGTTTAGTTCTATGCCCCCCTCTCAGTACTGTACTTGCATGGTTATTTATATAAATGTAGTGGTTTATGCCTCAAGCCCCTCTTTTGAGGCTTGTTTGTAAAAAAACACATACACATACACATACACATACACATACACATACACATACACATACAGACATGCAACAACTTCTCTCCTCCAACCTCTTCTTGCAACTTCGATCGACGGCCAGCGGTGTAATGCACGACCACCGTGCCGGAGACTTCTTCATCTCCGTCGTCGTATTCGTCACCGGAAATTTGGATTCCCGGACAGCGGTGGCGATCGTCGGAGATGAGGTCGATTATGGTGGATGGAGATCAGAGAAGAAGGAGATAGAGAGAGAAATATATATGTATATATATATATATAGAGAGAGAGAGAGAGAGGAAGAAGAAGTTCCCGTGAAATAGAATGACACGGAGAAAAAAAGAAAATTAATGGTTTATAAACATTAGTTTTTGCTCATATCAGCAAATTAGTACCTAAATAGAATGAAAAATTCGGGGTAGTGTTTTTTATAAGTAGGTTTGAAAAGTAAAACTTAAATGACATTTTCTTTTTATAAATTCATCATTAGTATAAATATGAAAATGCGCTTTATTGCTTAAAGCTTTATGTGTTCAACATATTATTACAGTATAAGGTACAACTCCAGTGTAACCGAGTTTATGACAATTACATTTGGAAAGATTCTGTCAACAATTCTTTTGAGAAGATATTGATGAGTGAACGTGCTTCACAAGTCAAATAATAGAATTAAGAATAGACGAGAAGAAATTATACACATAATATAAAGTCAAATCGATTCATTAAAGAAGATTGAGAAACTTTTAAGAATTGATGTATAGTTAATTTAGCTTTGTTAACACACTTTATAAGCCGATGAAAATCTGTGTTACTTAGAAATTCTAAGAGAAAAAGTCGGAGATATTTTCATCAATAGCAAAAATACATGAGTGATTATTAGGAAAACAATCAAGAATCATAGACTTGAGAGATTGATAGTTATTAAGTTAGAGATGATAAGATCAAATACTTAATAGCTTCAAGTGTTGTAAGTATCAAATCTTACCGTTGTTTTTTTACGCAATATCAATATATAAAGGGGTGTGAATGCCGCGGAGATTAGATAGGAGGCTTAGTTTGAACCCCCGTTATCATGTGTGTAAATTCTCTTATTTGAATTCAATTTTACTTAGTTTTGAATTAAGCTGTAACTGATATCGTAACTGTATCTTAAACCTCATTCACCATTCTCGAATGAGAAATATTCAAACCTTGAGGAAGTATATAAACTTACCATCACACAGCAATCAACAAGTTTTTGTTCAACCTTCCTCGCGGTGCAAACAACAAAAATAAAAAATCAATCAGACAATGTGTTAATTTAGGAGTTAACTAATAGTAGTCTAGCACGATTGTAGGATAGGCCACAACATACGTTTTCTAATTTAACATGATAAATAACAATAAACGTGATCTCTTAGTTGTTTGCTGGTCTGTCTTATTATAGAATAAATTTTTATTTTTTCGGAATTTAATTCTTCCATTGGGCTGCCATCTCATTATGAATTGTGAGATTGTACCAATTTCTTTTATGAAGACACTTATGCAAGTGTTGTGGATCCATAAACTCTCTCTCTGGCCTTCTTTGCCTACAGAAATAAGGATGGCAGATATTAGTTATAAAATTAACTTGTATGCATTAGCTTACAGTTCATTACGAAAATTGGTAATTACTTCTTTTTCCCAATTCGTGCATAGATTTATCACTGCCAGGCATACTGCTTGTGCCAATAATGCCATCATAAGTCCTGTCCACAGGCCCTGTATTTCACAAGTAAAGGATAAAAAATGCAAGTTTTCTCAGAAATAGAATATAGTTATATATATATATATATATATATATATAGCTTCTAAGCCACGAAGACAAAAGATTTACTTTCCTTCAGAATAACAAATAGAGCTAATATCGTGACTAAGAGGTTAAACATCATAATTTACTAATAGTAACAACTTACTTTTCCTTCCATATGGCAGACGAAAGCTAGCAGTATACCAAGGGGTATGCCGATGAGATAATAGGCTCCCAAATTAACAAAGGCCCCAGTTTTCTGCAATCCACATCCTCTAGTGGCACCTGTGGATTTTTTTATTTAAGGTACTGTTACAAGTTAACCTTTTTTTATTTTTTATTTTCTTCCCACTTTGATAAAAATATGTCTCAACTTTTACTTGTATCAATTGTTCAGGTCAGAAATAACTATCAGACAAATAAAAAGCATAGAGAAAATGATAATCAACGTGCCAATATCAAATTTGGGAAATTTTCTTTCTTCGTAAAAAGACAATCGAGTATTACTTTCTTCCCTATGCAAATAAAAGAAATTATGGCAATATTAGGTATGAAATAACAGTACATGAAAAGAAAGGAAGTTGAGAAATAACCTGCCGCAAGTTGCTATAAAACTAAAAAATTGCTTGGTTAACTAGTATAGTTTTCGCGGGGAAATAGCAAAATAAACATTTAAGTGACAGGTCAAACGGTTAACCTTCTTAATTTCAAGGTACAAACCTGAAAGAACAGACTGAATTCCATCCAACATGTGTGTTCCGGCAACTAATACTAACATCTTCCCCACATATTTAACGACCTCTTCTTCTCTACTGTAACAATATCCCCAAATATGACGCCCTAATATAATAATAGTAGCCATCAAAACACCTTCGGTAAAAACCAAACCCAGGGCTATGCTTACTGCTAGTTGTGCAGCTTGGGATTGCCCAGCACCTAGTTCATTTGAAACCCTTATGCTGAAAATTGAGAAGATATTATGTTTAAAGTCTTGATAAAAGGATATATTGAACTAAGAAAAAGGAAAGAATAATTAGAACCTTGTAACACCACTAAATCCTAACGGGATCATGTACAAAAGATAACCAATGTTGAGGCTGAAAAAGAAAAACATCATATGTTAAAAAAATATCGGATGCTTGTCGTAGTGCTTGATCATATAATTTTGGTACCTAATAGAAATAACTGATGTTTCTAGTTTTGGATTAGGGAGAAGGCCAGATAAGAGGAGCATCATATCAAATGACCATGTCTCCAAGCTGTTTATAGTCAAGGAAAACGAAATGTCAATATATTTAACAGGTACGTATAGCGCAATGTATTAAAAAGGTCTTAAAACGTGTTGATACTCGAAAAGCTCAAAAAGAAATTGTTCAGTTTTAGGCTAAAACTCGAAAAGCTAAAAAAAAACAGAGTTTTCACGCGTCAATATGCGTAAAACACGCCTTAAAACTCAAAAATCTTAAACTTTAGTCAAGAAAAAAAAACTCACAAAAATATATACAATCTCAAAAATTGGTACAAACCAAAAGCAACTCGGTGGCCCGTTGTTTTAAAAAAAAATAAAAAAATTGGGGGTTGCCCACTATTTTCATTTATATAGAGTTTAAATTGGTTATCCGACCTTATTACAACAAAAACAACAACTATAGGATTAAACAACAAAATGAAGAACTTGAAGGGTCCAATATAAATAATGCAAAACTACAGACCCCTCAGAAGTAGTAGACTTTATAATTAAAATTTATTTTCTTCAACGGTACAATGTGCCGTTCAACAGTGAACGGTACACAAAAAAAAACCCTCTCTCACTAAGAACGTTCATTTGGTTTCATCTGGGTTTAGCGGTGAGGAGATAAATGAGGGTTTTTCTTTTGTGGCGTTCACTGTTGAACGGCACATTGTATCGTTAAATAGAGAACCGTTGAATCATTTACTTTAGATTTAGACGGATAGATTTAAGAGTAGAATACTAATTTAAATGTTTTTTTAATATAGTTTTAAATCTACTGTTCAGTACACGAAATTAACGTAGAATGTGCAGTCAAACAAAATAAAATGAGCACTAGAGAGAGAGAACCTGTATCCCCAAAACATTTCCTTTAATTGAGATATTTTTTGAAATTCTTGATGGATCTACTGTAATTCAAGTGTTGTAATTCGAGGAGAGGGGAAATTGTAGAGCTCCTGTTATCTTCCTCAATTTTCACCAATTTAAGGAGTTTGATCTCACCATGGACATTCAAACTCCAATCATTTTATATCTAATACTCATGTAATTACAATTATTATTATTATTATTATCCCCACACGTTTTTTAATTCCCTCTTTATATAAATAAACCCATATATACCCTTTATGAGAAATCACTTTAAAGTCATCTCTGTTTCACAGGCTATTTGCTATTCTTAATATTGTACCAATTATCCCTCTTTATGTCATTTAATTACCTCTTTGTAGATATACTTTTTTAGACTAGCTTATTACTTCAACTTATTCTCTTCTTATTACCACTTAATTACTTACAGCTAACCTCAAATATGTATTTTTGAAAGTCTCATCGATCTTCTGATTATAGGTTTTGGTGTGATGGAATATCAAATATCACGAGATCAAAAAACACGGATGGAGATCAACAACAGGTAATATCCTCTTTTTTCCAACCGATTATATAAGAAACTCTTTGTATAGCTTAATCATATAGAACTTATAAGCTGGGACTTTCTTATTCTCTAGAAAGAATACTAATATGCTAACAACTACCATAATCAACATAATCATATGGATCATAGTAGTTATCAACTGATCTAATCTTGCTCCTTGTATTGTATTATATTTGTGCGTTTTGGCTTTTTTCTCTTTTCTAGATAATTTAATTCCCTTCCATTTAGCCGTTTTTCTCTTTTTTTCTTTCTTTCCATCAACCTCTGTTTCCCAGTTGGAGGAATAGATATCCACAGTTAATTCACCTTCATTAAGATTCATATGATTTTGAGTGTTAAGCATATAACTAATACTTTCCCCAACCTCACTATTATTTACCCCAACTTGTTCACTCTGACCTTCATATGTTTCATTGGATTTATCTGTTGCATTTCCAGAATTAGGGCTTTCTGTTGGAATTAGAGGATCAAATTCTCTCTCTAAGTGTATTAGTTCAACTGTAGTTGGGTTTCTAATACTGATATTAAGGGGAACCACTTGCGTGTATATTTCTTTAGTATTTGGTGCTATTCTGTTAAGTTTGAGGACTGATAGTTGATCAAATTTAAACTCCGCTTCATTTCATTTGTCTAAATCTTGATGTAAAGCTAAGCTGACTTGTTGTGTTGTTTCAGGTTCAGCTAAAGGGCTACAAGTTCCAGTCATTACTGCAGTTAAGTATTTTGTAACCCTTTCCTCTTGATTTTCCGATTCTTTTTCGTTTTCTTCTTGTTCTAAATCATGTAATGCCTCAAATGGATTTGAAGTTTCTATTCCGCATTTCTCTGTTACTTTAGTATAATTTAGTCCTTTTGAGCATTCCATTTCCACTTGCACATCAATAGGAATTGATGTTTTTTCCTTTTCTGAAATCCCACTATTGTGTTCCGCATTGTACATGGGTTTTGAAAGACCATGACTTAATGGCTTGTCTTTCCTCTTCCACACTTGTCTGCTCAAATGAGTCTTTCTTTTGAATTCTGCCATTTTGGATGCTTGCGGAAAGGTGTAATGTTTCAAATTATTTTCTACTCGCACATTTTCCTTGTGAGCAGTACCTTCCACATTTGCTTTATTGATTTTTGCAGAATAGGAATTTTGATTCTTATCCATGTGTGGAGTTCGTCGTTGTTGGGTAGTAATCCTGCATTTATTCTTCTGCATTGTAGGCTCTTTTTCCTTATAAATATCCATATACTTAACTGGATTCTCCTTCTTATACATTTTATCGAACACTTTGCAGGTCTCCACAGAATGTCCTATTTTCTTACATTGGTTACAGTAATCCGGGAGTTGTTCGTATACACAATATTGCCAAAAACCTTGCTCACTATCCTCTGGTCCAAACCCGATCCACACTCTTATCTGTAAGCTTAATTCTCAGGTCTATCTCTATACAAATCCTTGCAAGATTAGTCCTCCTACATTTTGTAGTTTCCGAATCCATTTTAAGAGGTGTTCCGAAAGCACTAGCTATTGAGTATAGACTAGACTCGTTGTAAAGATGGATCGGTAACATGTACAGTCTTATCCAAACAGTGGTGATGCTAGATTCATATCCAGGTTGAAAATCATATGACCACTTGAAAACTCTCATAGGAAAACCTTGTATACCATCTTTTCCTTAAACCATAATCGTAGATAGTACTCTTTGTGGAAAAATCTTAACAGTACATGTTTTTGATTAAATATGCCGACATTGAAGTCTGCTTTCAAACCCAAGCTATTCATTAAAGTAATTCAAATCTTTTAACCTGGGTTTACCATGGGAAAATTTCCCACAAGTGAGTACTTATAAGGCTGTGATAATAACTTAAAATCTTCTATGGTGAACCTTATTGCTTTTTCTCCTTTGAAAGTAGTAACTTTTTTTTATGGGCAAATAGGTACCTTTTTTGTTGCTCAAGACATCTGAGAAAAATTTGGACATCGGAGGATCGTAGTCCAGTCGTTGAGGATCGAAAGACTGTCTTGGAATTTGTTTCAAGCAAATTAGCCATTGAAAGTACACTATGCGCTGCAGTGTTTTACCCTTACTTTTTCTCTCTCCTCTTTTGCCCGTTGTTATATCAAGCATATCCCGTGATTAAACTATACTAATATTAGTTATTCATAATTCTTTCGATCAATTATTTTCATGTATGCCATACTTTTTGAGCATACATATGTATTTACATTTTTCTAGTAAATCTTAGGCTTTTGGCGTCGGAACTTATGATTCAGTAAATCTCCCTTGAAAACGCTTTAGCGATTCTTTAGCGTTTTAAAACATTGGTATAGTGAACAATAAACATGGAAATAAAAATTAATCCATGGCCCAACATTAAGTAAAAAAAAAAAAAACTTGCACAAAAGAAATTGCAATCGGGTAATTGAGATTGTTAGACAATAGCGTTATAATCGAGTTCTTCGTTAAAGCTAAACCAATTAACAAATTTCCGGTGATGATCTTTAGCTTAGAAATGAAAATGACCATAGCAACTAAAGCATTCAAAATAGAAGCCTGCGTTTCTACAGATAGTTACCCAGACACTTTTGAACAACACCAATCCTACTCTTGTAAGGGTACCATGCGGTTTTTCTTTTGATTGCGTTAAAACCACTTAATAACTATGCCAGACCTATTTATATATAAATTCATATCACTATAAAATAGAAACGAAGGTTTACCAGAACATAATAGCTGAAGGAAAAGCAAGCCGCAAAAATTTGGAAATGTCCAGCAAACCCTCCATGGAAAATCCAGACCAAGTCTCCTTGCAAGTTTTTGACACTCCAATGTAAATCGCCAATATAATCATATTAATCCAATAAGATATGGCATTGGCCAAAGCTGCACCTTTGTTTCCAAGCCCAGATTTGAAAACTAAAATCCAGCAAATGAAAATGTGTAACAATGTAGTGAAACCAGCACTCAACATCATCGGCACAACGTTCTTTTGGGACTGTAAGAACCTGATCTGGCACTGAATAAGTGCAAATGCAAAAATGCCCGGTATCATAAACTGAGCGTAAGCACCAGCCTCGGCTGAGATCTCGGGATCTTGGCCCAAAATTGCAAGAATCTGGCCTGTGTAGGCCCAAATTAGAGATAGGGGGACACTTGTTAGGAGGAGAACTAATATTGCTCTCTGCATGTGAATGCCAAGCATGCGATATTGTTTTGCTCCGTAGGCTTGGCCACAAAATGTGTCTAATGCACTTCCCATTCCTGTCTGTTTGGGAAAAAATTATAAGAAAATAAGTTACACTTATAACGAAGGTTTAAGAAAATGTACAAGCTCTTATTTTCTCCTCATATCGTGTATATGTCATATAAGTTCTAAGAAGAAGATCTAACGATAGGTACAGAATAAGAAACACATACTTGTTTACACTTAATATCTTCCTAAATTTTACAGTAGATAAAATATATATATATATAAGGAGATCGTATCCCATGTACATAGTTCGAATTATAAGAGAAATTGCATAGGCCCGATATCTCCACTCAATAATGTTTCATATAGGTGACCTGACAACAATTAATTTTATAACATAATATCATTGCGGTGGAATTGACAAAGAGAGCTCATAATGTTTTAGATTATATGATGTCAAGCTCAAGCTGCTCAACAGTTGCAGTTTTTTCCAACAGTCACTTTTGGATGGTTTTTGTGTACTTTCCCCTAAAAGACATCATGGGTTCTACAAATATGATCCTATATTTCGAGAAGAAGAGGTATATTTCATAAACGCATGCTAACAATTTTAGAAAATTCTTTTTACATTAAATTAGTGAGTGTAAAGAGTGCAATATTAACTCCGGTTCGTTGTGCGATTAATTTGTAGCTTACTATTAATCGCTAGACATCGTTGCATTCTTAAAAAATCCATGAAAACTCGAAAGCCCGTTGGGGGTGATTAAATTTTACGGAAAGAGTTTTAGCTGGACATGATGTTGATTTAATTATTATGACAACTTTGGTAATGTTTCTATGCTTTTTATTACATTAATTTATTATTGTACGTCATTGCATGATTATTTGTTAATCACAGTGACTTTATACGGATTTCGTTATAAACTTACCAACATTTTATGATGGTGCTTTTCTTGGGTTTCAGCTACTTCTGTGGTTGATGTGATCGGATAGGAGTTATACTGTTAGGGCTTCTTTGTTTACTACATTGACCCGGCGGGATTGGACATGGTATATTGTTGGCCACACAAATGAATTGTTTGGGTGCACCATTAAGCCTAATGAACTTAGGACTAGAAATGATGTTTAAGTGCATCATTTGGAATATCATGGTAAGATGTTATTAGAAAAGGTGTGATATGATTAAAATTGCAAAATACAAATATGGCCTCATTTTATCACATTTAGGGATGGCAGATTTTGATCCGACCCGACTCGGATAAAAGTACAACTTTATTTGTGTTGTTTATGGTCAAATTGGGTTAATTGCAACTTAAAGGATGTAACTTAAAAAATGATAACTTTAAACAAGTTAATAGTCTCTCATTTCTCTCTCTCTCATCTTTCTCTCTCCATTACATTAATTTATCTCTTTCTCTATGGCAATGATATCATACTATATATATATATATATATATATATATATATGAGTCAATCTAAGAAAAAGTGAGCCTTTTTTGTCTATTTTTTTCAAAAATGTCATCACTGTTGTAATACACTATTAGCTACGTATATAGGGAGACAGAAGTAGAGAGAGGGGAGAACGGTATAGTCTTTATTATGAATGAATATGTGAATGAATGTAAAATACAAGACCCCTAGCCCTCTTTATATAGATAGATGGGTAGGGTTACAAGCCCAACTTGGGCCCATAAAGTATAAGCCCAAGAGTCCAATAATCTCACAACACTCCCCCTTTGGACGTCTTGAATTCTTCGTCTTCATGCAGTCGATCTGAGTCGAGTTCATTCGCAGTGCTAAACACATAAAAACCTTAGGGACGGAAAACCCAGTGTGGGACAAAACCGGTACCTAGGAGAAACTGTGTAGCCGAATGATATAGGCCGAAATATCATGTAAGTAACTAACCACAAAACAGTGTGCCTCATCAAAACCTTGCCAGAGCAAACCCAATGGGAAAATCTCTGATCGAAGGAAAAAGAGTGCAACAATGGTAGTAGTAGGGGATCAACCACAAAACATGTGCCTCATCAAAACCTTGCTAGAGTAAACCCAGTGGGAAAAAATCTCTAGTCGAAGGACAAAAGAGTACACAGTGGTAAGAAGTATACAACAGGATACTCCCCCTAATTTCGGCAATCTTAAGTGAGATAAGATGGGAACGTATCTCGCTAAAAACCTTGCCAAGGAAAACCCAGTGGGAAAAAACCTTGGTCTAAGGACAAAAAGAGTACACGAGCATGCGACTGGATGCTCCCCCTCACTTGCACACGACTGGGTGCAAAGATTTCATATTCCAAGAAAGAGAACGAACATTCGACTGGATGCCTCATTTACTTGCACACGACTGTATGCAAGAAAATATAACGTGGAATAAAACGAGCATTCGACAGGATGCTCTTAAACTTCATATGTGAAGATTTATTTCGACAAGAAATGCTAAATAGCATAATCTACCCATGTCTCTCTTGATCGATAACAACAAGTTGTCCTCAAATAAGACAAGTGTTTTATCTGGATCGTGAGACAGAGCATATGTAATTCAAATATGGCTAATATGAGCTCGAAGCCATATACACTCTCTAGTCGTCTCATAGAGCACGAGTAGATCAGAGTGATTCATTTTGAGTCATTCCAAGACCTCCAAGATATTGCCTTATTCCTAATGGTAAAGACAGACCATGTTAGGAATATCCCTTATGCGGGTCTGATAAGTAACCAGCATCAGTATAACCGAAAAAGGGTTGCGTTAATTCGAGTACCGAAGGGGGTAGGTACACTCGATGACGCAAATGGGATAAGACAAGCCCTCATCCACAGTTACCTTAAGCTAATGGGAAAATGTCTTTTATGCCATTTCGATGGCAGCGTGTTAGCGCGATGCTGTGTCGAGCTATACCATTCACAGCAGACGAGATGTTCATCCTAGCACATTAGACCAAGTACAATAATGCGCTTATTGTACTTAGATATGAACATCATGGTTCAATATCTCTTCATCGTCACATCAGGGACGGAATGGGTCTATATCAATGTCTAGTGATCGAACGATCATGGGAGAATCTGACGACTTAGCGTCATAATGACTAAAACGTCATAACACCTTCTGGGTGTAGTCTGAATCATGGACTTAGATTCAATCTTTACGGGACTCGATCATCAGGCCGAGTCACTACCGTGTCTTCCCAAGATCCTTTATCTCGAAGGCAAATCCAAAAATGGATCGCGTAATAAAACACGCAAGGGCATAATACTTGTTCAAGTATCCCAAGCTAATCAAGTACTCACTTAGGCGGGTATACCACATCTGCTCGGATTATATTAATCCATATAGTGAACGTCTCATTTAATTGAGATCGTGTTCCGTGGTCAGGAACTACTTGATTCAAGCATTATGAAGTCACACGGGGACCTTCATCTATGTCTTTGTCTAAATTCTCATAGAGATAAAACAGTGACCACAATCACATGCTGCATAATCAGTTTTTAGGAAACTACTAAACTGATAAAATAGGGGACTGTTATAATGTCCATTACGAAGAAATCAACCATCTCGTAATCAATTCCAAGGTGTGAGAGAAGCCTTGCGCTACTAGGCGAGCATTCTACAATCTCATTATTCTCATCACTCTTCCTTACGAATAACCAAATAAACGAACTCGTTTAACATTGGTGGTGTTGGAGCTACAGGTCCGAACACACTTTCGCTAAGGAGTCTACTTGGATTACAAGTTTCCATTAGTCCAATCTATTCTACGTTGACTTCAGGCAACGGTACATGGTTCCCTGTCATAATTTGCTCATATTATCAGTCGTCACCGAATATATGAACAAGTAATCAATGACAGTCTCGTTTCGCTTCAATATCGTCTAAGATATCATGATCGACAGATATTTCGAGATTCTTAGGATGAGGAGGAAATCACACATCTCCTTGATCCTTTATAATCTCGTGCGACAAACGAGTTTCAGTTCACCACCTCTGGGGCTGAACGAATTAAGAACCAGTCAACTTCCTCATATCTTGGGAAGGATGACAGACTGACGGCCGACGGCAGCGTCGTTTGCTTGGCGGGTTCGGCCAAAACAACGTGTTACGACAGGAACACGGCGTCCGATAGGGACGTCTATCCTTGCAAGCATTTTGCAGCAGGTATAAATGATCTCGTGACATCTCATAAAGTCATTAAATGCGTCTGGCATTTAGTTAGACTTGAGGGAGTCTATGCACTTACTTATCACTAAGTGCATTTTTGGTGATCAAGCTAAGACTGAGTGGGTTATGCCACGTTACTTCACGTCGTTCCTTATCAACGGTAACGTGCAAATCTCCCCCTAACGACGGGGAGAACAGTCTTAGCGATGTCACTTTCGCATATTATGCGGTAAAGAGATCGCTTGCCAAGGTTACTCTATCAAATGATAGGTATGAGATTCATAATCGACTTATGTCCCCTTAAGAGGTCCATATTTTGAACGCTATAGCGGCTCAATCAAAATATTAATTAAGCACTCCAAACACGCGTTAATATGAGACTTCTGGCTCATAACCAGTAACCAGCTGGTACGCATATGGTGTTTGAGTGTCTATGGGCCTCATGACGGACCAATGCAGCAAAATAGCATAACCCCACACGGAAATATAAATCTTGGTGCGCAAGACCAAGAAATGCGTGCAATCATTTACAGTCGCATCATCAAACTTTCCGTGAGTCCATTTGGGTCTGAACATAATCGACAGGATGTTCAGTTTCAATTTCCAAACTCAAGTAATTCAAATCGAAATTTCGATTCTTACTCTTCGGAATTATCAAGTCGACTAGACTTTTCAGGATAATCCGGATCATGAGCCATCAACTTAATGATAGGGCGAGAAGTTTAGAAAATGCTGCATTTCTGTGGACAACAATAATCATGTGACCTTATTGTCGATGCATCAACCATAACCATTTATATTTATGGTCCGTCTTATGGTTGGATAAGTCCACAATAACTCCTTCAATTCTTTACAAGAATTCTACGAGTTCTTTTCGTGATCTTTACACATACTAGTCTTTCAAAGTGAGCATTAGTGGCATTAATTTCGGATTAATCACGAAATATATCCTCAAAGAGAATCCAAATGCGATGCGATTATAAATCAACTATCGTCTTTTGACCCGGGAATATCTCATCCGGTCAATGCCACAATATCAAAATGCTCTTATCAATCGACGACAGGCGAATGATAGTACAGACAATCATGTCTTAGCATCTAAATCATTTATCATTCGACGACAGGCAAAATGATAAGGTAACTTTAAATGCTTTAAAAAATGTGGTAGCAACCACTTGAAAGACATTTCAACTCCTCTAAAATACGCTTTTGGTCGTATTGAATGGAGACTATGTAAAGAAATTTTAATTCTTTCATGAGCTATTACCAGATAACGCTGGTTTTCTCGAATATTTTATAACTCAACAAGGTACGGCAGGACCTACATGAGTATAAGACCTCATATTTGACAAATCAATTTGGTTTTACCAAAGATTTCGATTTGGAACGACAGGTCCAGAATCGCTGTCACTGAGTACACTTTTAGGCAAGTAGTTGGTGAAATTATGTGGTACACTGTTACCCACTATTTCTAGAAAACCAACTACACCACAAGTATTGCCTAAAATTTCATAATTTAAAGTTTGGTCACATTTGTCAAAAGAATTTGCTCAATAAACACTTTAAATTATTTCGAGAAATTTCATAAACAGGCAAACCATAATCCAAAAGTATGGTCCAAATGGAAAAATAATAATCCAAATGGAAAACATAATCCAGATGAGCGAAAAAATGGCTCAATGATTTATCAAAATCAGTAAAGAAAGGTATCAAACTCATTTGAGCCACAAAATCGGGGGTCTCAATAGTTTCCTTTCAATTAACTTTAACCACATTAGCATCGGTTTTTCCACCTTTATAATAGTTGTGAACTATTTAAGGAGTAACCGTGCATGACCGTTGTCTTTATAGCATAGAGTTGGCTCCTTGAGCATCATCTCTTACTTTGTGACAACGGCCCATATTGTTCCTTTCAATTACTGTCTTGGAGCCACAGGTTTCAATTTCGACGATTGTCTAAAATCTCGCTTGGCTAAGCGATTCATCGGGATCGCGACAGTTCGAGACAAATAACACTTGTCTCGGTTCTCGATTCGTGAAAAAAAAATGTACACGAAGAGCATTAATATCAGGCAAACAATTCGCCATTGACCCAATAGGATTAAAACTACTCACCGGGGTAATTTTCTTATCCAATAACAGATGGGCGATAAAGGAACATGGTGAATATAAATTCACGATACTGCTTATGGAATACAATTTCCAAGCTAGTATTTTGGTGAAGGATTGCTCCAATATGTCAATTTCAGACATTTGTTCACCATAGACGTCATCACGTCTCAAATGTGGCGGCGGAATAAAATCAACGTCTTAGCATTCATCATGAGGGTAACAACAAACTTGTGTTTTACTCATCAAAGATGGCATCCAAAAAAAAAAATTTTGGGGCATCACATTTTTCACACATCAGGGTGAGTAACATGTGGTGACGGAATAACATCAACGTCTAAACAGTCGCAAGTATGTTTTGCGATTTTTCTCATCATAGATGGCATCCAACTTGTGTTGGGAGTTCTGGATTATTTATCATATAAAACGACTGGTTTATATGTTTATGGTTTGCACAAGCACAAACTTTTTTTCCCGAAACGACAGGTTCGAAAACATTAGTTTTGCTTTTAATGTGAATTGGTTCTCATTGATCGAACGACGGGTCGATACTGAGACACCAATTCGGCGAAACATACATCACTATATAAACACACTCGGGGAAATTATTATTTAGTCAACCCCTTTCGGTAGCTCTACTTGAAAAACGACCAGGAAAGACGGTGAGGGTGGAGGGCACGAATGCCACTTAAAACCCGACCTCATTAGGATATCGACTTCCGCCTATATCTTTCCTAGACATCGTATCCAAATAGGTGAGCCTAGTTGGGGAAGGTTCATAATTTTTCCAACTTAAATGTGAAAATATATGATTTCGCAAATTATCATATCATAAACATGGCAATAAATTAAATATAGATTGTACCTGTCTATATTAACCATATATATATAAACATGCAGTAAATATATTTTAGGATCTATCTAATCATGTAGTAGATTTGGTGTTATAATCAAATCAATTTAAGATTATCAATCAATCCATAAAGATTCTAACATATCAAATCAAATCTATTTAAGATTATCAATTAGATCTAATCCAATAATTTACTGGCATATGTGATATTTATATATGATAATATCAAAAGATATGATTACGCTGACAAGATATCAATCAATTATCTATGTTTATCGTCATATGAATAATTCTATACATGGTAACTAAATCATTCATGTATATAATATATTTTATTTACCAATTTACAACACACACACACAGGTTAAATACATGGTAATTCACAAGATTCATTACATCATGAAATCAAATATTAATTCATCGTAACAATTTATATAACAAATCACATTCACAAGATTTGATTCAATATTTATGATACGACTGCCATATGCATACATTACATACATGGTAACTTAAAAAATACTCAAAATTGTCCACGTGCTACTGGGGAAGTATCTATACGCAAAATTATGAGGTAGAAACCTGTGTTCGCCTTAATTGATTAGGATAAATACAAATGATTCATTTACATTTATTCATTTACATTTATCTCACAACAATCACTCTTTTTTACCAATTATTCATTTACATTTATTCAATTCAAAATATAAAAAATACACAAAAATCATGATCTTTTTAAAACAATTGTAATCGTTTATCAAACAAAATCGTTTTACGTGTATTTTGTATAACAAAAACATTATATTACTCATGATTTCTATTTTAATTTATTCATTCAATCAATATAGTTTTTAAAAATTTATTTACCCATATGATATATATATATATATATATATATATATATATATATCATGCGTCAGACACGCAACGCGTGGGTAACAATTACTAGTGTAATACATATACATATATTTCGGTGGTTTCATAAATAAATATTGTATACATTAATTAATAATATTTATGGTAAATGTTAATGTATTAATTAATGACTTTAGTGATACATTATCGTTATTATTTTTAGAAGAATTTATGGGAAACAAATCATCATATCAATTATATACATTTATATTATATTTTTACATATATCAATGTTTTAATTGATGAAATTAATAAGCCCAAATTAATTAAATAAACATGGAAATGTCAAAAAGAAGATTGCAAATTTTAAATCACTAAATTAATATGAAAGATTATTTAATGCCAAATTATTATTTATATATTATCTTTCTAAATCAAATGATTTTTACTTTAACATATGGGGTTTTAACAAATTCTTTTTCAAATCTTTACATTTATGAGGTTTATTTTTCAAAGGGAAAAAAAGTATTATAAAAAACGGGTCAAATAGTTCGAGTCGGGTCAAATAGGTAAAAGTGTAATTTTATACATGAGTCAGCACTACAAAAAAATGTTCAAATAGCGACGGGATTAGTGACGGTATTTTTTGTTACGAGCTTATTAGCGACGGTTTTTGTGACGGTTTTGTGACAGTTTAGTCAATTTGCGACAGATTTGTAACAACTTTTTAAATTAGCGACAGGCTTGTGACAGCTTTTGACTCTCACTAAATCAAACATTATTTTGTAGTGCAGGTAGGCTCGGGTTTTGAATGACCAAACCCAATTGACATCCCTAATCACATCTCTTTTATAATAACGTTTGTTTAAGAATATGAATATTTTGTTAGTACAATTTTGACATAGTATGTAAAAAAAAGTACTTTCATAGATATTTATATTAATATTAAGATTTATCTTTATATATATATATAATTTTATTTTAAAATACCCTTGTTTGTACTTTTCAGACAATATATAATATACTCGTATTTATATATTTATTTATACTATAAAAACTATACATATATTATAGATTTTAAATAGTATATATTTTATTTATTATAATATATTTATATTTATATATTATTTATATTATATATATATATATATTATTATACATATTATATCATGTATATTAGATTTTATTATATATTATATAATTTATTATATATATATATATATTTATGTATATATTATTTTTATATATAGATATATTTATTTATACATACATACATATACATGCATCAATGTAAATAGTTACAAAAAAGACTAATTTTATATTTTGTGTTGAAATGACAATTAATATATATATATATGTATATTATGTATTAAAATTATATTAAGTTTTATCTTTGAAAATATAAAAATAGTATTTACATATTTTTATCGATATGTAATGGAAAAAACATGAGTACACTTCACTTTATTCAATAAAGGTAACATGGTAATTAATTATTATTAATACTATCCGACACATGATCGTGTAAACAAACACAGGATTGGATTAGAAATGAAATCATTATTTGTAATTAAAGTACATTTGTAGTACACTGTTAATCTCACTAGAACTCATAGTTCCCGAAATATAATCTCGCAGCCAAACGAGGAAAGGTCTAGCTACTTATAAAGAAATTACCAAGACGCTGGTTCCACTGAACGAAGCAAACGCTGTCGCCACTGACGCCCCAGCTAGTGGTAATTTCCCGAGATGCCCCACAAACATCACCGAAATTACAGATAAGCAATTCAATGAAATATTCACCGTCACTATTGGCCCAGCTAGCGACAATTGCTTCTTCACCTCCTCTCTTTTACTATACCAACAAGTTCTTGGTTCTGATCGTACTCGTGCTTCACCTTTAGGAAACAGCGGTGATTCAAGGCCGTGTTCACCTTCTTCTCTTGCCATTTTTATTTTTTCCTTTTTGTTTGGAAGGAAATCCAGGACAGCTCAATATATATGGAACTCATAACTATATATTATACTCTAAGGAGATCTACATATTTTAGCGCTCATAACCATAATCAAGGAACCAAATCTTGGTAATGTAAACTAATAAAGTCTTCAACATGCATGAATAACGCAATCTTCGGAAGGGGTCTTTAATTGATTCTTGAACAAGGTGCAATTCTCAGTTAAATTAATCTTAATTCAAGTTTATATGGGCTTAATTAGTGTAAGTGTAAGACATCTACTAGAAACACTTGAAACAAACAATTTGTAATATTACATTACAAAGAGTTTGTTTCAAGTGTTTCTAGTAGATGTCTTACACTTACACTAATTAAGCCCAAAAAAAAAAAAACTCTTTGTAATATAAATAATATTTCTAACCGAAAATTTTGTGTTGACGTTGACTCCTTCCTAAAAGTAACTTACATGATTCTAGGTCTAATATAAATTATAAAATAATATTAGAAAACAGGGTGTTTGCAGCAACTTGATATAAGTGGTTGCTCAAGCAAATTAAATCCAAATTCCGCAGTATCTCCCAGCTCTTCTAGGGCAAATTGATTAGGACCTTTTGGATGGGATTTGAAGAAAAAAAGTTGCCTTAATTAATGATGATGAGAAAATTAAATAATGTACAACTTTCCGTAGTTAATTTTAAGGAAAATGTTTTTTTTTTATATAAGTTGGTGTAGGATATCCACTATTTCATTAATATTAATGAATGGTTGAAACGACCTTATTACAGCAGAAATCAAAACAATAAAAACTTACAAGAATTATTATTAGTGCTAAGAAAATAAAAAAAATCTTCGGTCATTCTACACACTTCATATATTTGTTCCAACTTTTCCACGTATTGTGGCAGCATATGTTGATATCACCATATTTTGACAAAACATTTCTTTCTGAGAGAGATCTCTCATCGATTAAATTTAACTAGCAATCTAGCATCGCTAGTTTGCCTTGGCTAAAATAGCGAAGCAGAAGGGCTCAAATATTCAATCAGTAAGAATCACATAGAAACCTTCATCGGGGTGCCAACCACTAACTAACCCGATCTAAATGCTCTACTAAATATTATGATACAAAAACACGACCAAACACCCAATTCAATCCAAAAACATATACACAAACTTATCCGAAATAGGATTTTTTGTTTTCTGTGACTTTTTTCTTCACCAGTTTTCCCAAATTTGATATAAACCGGTATTGTGAGGAGTTGTTAGCAGACCAACTGATCCGAGGTCAGATACATCCTTCAACGGAACAAATATGCTTATCTCGAAAAAGAGTGAAAATGGTTGAAATGGAGAGGGTGAGAATAATAGACAAAGATAGATGTGGATGAGGAGATAGATGGAAGGGGATGATGAAGGAAATGCGCCCCAGAGGCAGGAGGAGTGGTGGTGGCTCCCCCCACCCCAGACGAAGGCTTTAGGTTTTACTTTTGGGTTTTTCGCTATACGATTTTAGCGTCAGAGAGGGAGGGGTTAGGGAAAAAGTTCTAAAAGTAACACTTTCTAAACATAATCCCCAAAAAGTCACATATAAGTTCAACTTCTCCAATAAGCCACACTTCGTTTTTTAGTATATAAGAGTTGATTAATCTTTTTAAAACTTGTTAAACAAAAACACTCATCCTGTTCTACTCTCTCTCTCTCTTTTGAATATTATTCTCCGGAAATATCCTCATCGGATCTTCTCTCTCTCAATCGTGAACCAAAGGCGGTGCAGAGATGGCTGCGGATGAACTCGAGGTGGAATGGTGGAGAAAGAGGCGACGAACTGGCAGAAGACCAGATGCAGCTATCTTCGACATCACAATGGTGTCAACTCCGGTGAATGCCAATGGTGGTTGAGAGACCCTGCGATGGTTGCGACTAGCTTCAACTCAGGCGAATTTCTTCGGGATATCGTCTTCTTTAACCGGGCGAATCGAGGATTTAAACTGAGGGAGGGCACAAATATAAATATAACCGATAAAATCTATTGTGTTATATATATATATATATATATATATATAAGAGCTATCTTAAACATCATTGATTCAATGTAATACAAAACAAATATTTTTCGACATGGAGCGGCACGCAGACCAGTACTTCTGCCACGCCGTTTGTTGGTAAACGAAAGAAATCGGTATCATCGAATGCAGGGGTAAGCACCGAGCAAGAGACGTGAATACTAAGCCAGCTCCAGTTGACTTTCGCTCCAATGATCCAGAAGTACTTTGCAATGATGCAACGAGGCGAGCCGATCCCATTGTAGATGGTTAATCTTGGTACGAGTTAATGACAATGGAGCCGTTATCATAAGTTAATTTTTTGTATATGTATTCTAAAATGTGACATATTAGAAAATGAAGGTTAATTTTTATATTATATAAATTATAAGATCAAATTGAAAATTAAACTACCTTTTTTAATTTACAGTATTAACTCAATTACTATGATTTTTTGGGTAGATGTGTACATTAATTACTTTTGTAGTCTATTACCTAAAATGCTAACAACAATTAATATCGTACACTAAATATACTATTTTATTCATTAGAGAGGATATAAGATTTAGAGTGCGACTTATTATGGATAAATTATAAAAAATGTGACTATATATTATAAAAATATTTCCATGCTTCTATACCAAAGTGTCTGACGTTGTCATGCTTATGAGCTTTGAGCATCCACATTGTATCTTTTATCTCACAAGTTAATGTAAGCAAATGTCACAAATTATCCAGGAAGTATATTTTAGTTTCACAATGGAAAGGTTAGATCGTACTCACTAAAGGTACCAAATAGTGCCAGACACTAAAATATTTGCTAATTGCAGCTGAGTGTAATTAAAGAATCCACATGGGCAATTCATTAGTCAAAATTTATGTGCTGATTAAATAATCCACACATATTGCAGTTCACTTAAAAAAACAAGAGTAAAGTTTTGTCTAGTTAAAATTAACTAACTCAATATGATTATCTAATTACAGTCTAAAGCTAAAATGTTTATGTGTAAGTTAGGAGGCACTTTGTTGCTTAGGTGACATAATCTAGGTAGCTAGCAAAACTTATCTATTCTGATGTTGATGTTGTTAATATACTTCTGTCACTAAAGTTGGAGCAGAGATGATTAATTTTTTTTATTTTGAAATCACAGAGATGATTAATTATTTAACAAAAAGTTCACCAAAATACACGGTTTTTTGGACCGGTCATCCAATCGCCAGGTTAAAAATGAAAAATAAAATAAAAATAATAGCACAACTATTGCGAGCTAAAATAAAGTAAATAAACTTACCTTGAACAAATCAAAATAGTACACGTCAGAGTTGTAGAAAGAATTCTAATTTGACCACCGAATGTATATAAATTAATGACTTAAAGGAATAAATGGGCACAACAAGAAAATAATTGTATAACAATAATTTATATGTTATTATACGGTTTGTTACAGAAAATTCAGTAACACTATAATAACAGTTATCAACACTTAGCAACAGAAATTATTGCTATACTGTTACTAAATTTTAGCAACAAGCTATATAATATCAAACACGTGTGAATATTTTTTTTGCAGCAGGCTACTGCATTTGTGGCTGTTTTGTTTTTTTGTTTTTTTTTGTGGGGCTGCTAAAACGAGGGAATCATTGTGAAATTTGAGAATCAATCACGTTTCATGAAATTTGCCTAACGGCTATTTTTATTATCACATGAAGTTTCCAAGGCTAATAACACTTGAAACAATTATCATTTGCTCATTGATATTTAACAAAAGGGGAGCCAGACTCTCTCCATTGGGGGAGTACTCAGACCATTAGATGTTTTTTTTTTTGCAAATTATCAAAAACTTAAAATAAAAGACATCATAACCACGTGCAAAGCCGGTTTATAACCACGTGACCACGTCCTTTTTTATGTAGCAAGGTTCCGTTTTGATTTAAAATACTATATTACAATCAATTATTATTTTTATTTATAATATTTAAATTTAGTATAGTTGCAAAGTTTTTTACTATTATTTGGGTTTTTATAGTGTTATAAATATTTAAATTTAAAGTAGTCGTAACAAGGATCTATATATTTTTCATTTGAGTTTTTATTGTGTTATAAATTTTTAAATTTAGGGTACCCAAAACAAGAGTTATATATTTTTATTTGAATTTTTATCGTACGTGTAACAAATATATATATATCTGTGTTTTTTATGGTGTTATACGGAATATATCCGTTTTAATAAAAAAAAATATAATCAATATTTTTTTATTTAATTAATATTAAATTTAGGATAGATCTAACTTAGGAATCTGTATTTTTATTTGAGTTTTAGTATTTGATTTTTTTTTCTATGATCATTTCTTTTTGATTTTGTGATTCTATATTAAATATAACTTGTAGAATTTTAACCGTTGGATGGCTATTGTAAGATCTCACGGATAAAAAGCTTGGAGTTAAGAGTACTCCTGCTTATAGGGGGAGTCTAGGGCAGACTACTTTCCTTGGAGGAGTACTCAGACTCCTTATTCATACACCATTAGATGTTTTTTTGCAAATTATCAAAGATTTAAAATAAAAGACATCATAAAAGGAAAACATACTAGATAAAAACTCTTGCTCCTTTAATGTTAGTGCAAAGCCGGTTTATAACACGTGACCACGTGCTTTTTTGTGTAGCAGGTTCCGTTTTGATTTAGAATATTATATTACAATCAATTATTATTTTTATTTATAATATTTAAATCTAGTATAGTTGGAAAGTTTTGTATTATTATTTAGGTTTTTATTGTGTTATAAATATTTAAATTTAGAGTAGTCGTAAGAAGGGTTTATATATTTTTCATTTGAGTTTTTACTGTGCTATAATTTTTTAAATTTAGGATAGCCAAAATAAGAGTTCTATATTTTTATTTGAGTTTTACAAATAAGAACAGTTTTTAAAGAATTGCTACATATTAAAAACTGTTCTTATTTTTTTCTTTATTAAACCCCAAAGCGTGTGCTAAACATATGCATCAAGTTTCCCAAATATCTGTTACCTCTAGCAATATGTCAAATCTCATATTCTCCATATAATGGCCCATCTTGTGACACGCATTAAACTAATAAAGCCTTCCAAGTAGCATGTATTTTCTTGAGGGAAAAAATAACGTTTTTTACACATAAACACACTAATAAAATAGATATCATTAACAATTTAAATATCAAACTTCATTCTTTTTTTCCAAATAAAACCTATTTCCGGTCAAATCGATCCCAAAATCATGTCAGGTGTCATCATACCACCAAATTACAGCTATTTTAATATTTTGCTTTCATTTTTTCCCTTTAAAATAAAGGGTATAATTTGTTGTATATTTCTACTTTTCTATTTTTTAGTATGAAAAATATATACCAAACTATCATTATTAACAATTTAAATATCAAACTTTGTTCTTTTTTCCCGAATAAAACTTATTCCAGGTCAAATCGATCGCAAAATCATGTCAGGTGTCATCACACAACCAAATTAAGGGTATTTTACTATTTTGCTCTCATTTTTTCCCTTTAAAGTAAAGGGTATAGTTTGTTGTTTATTTCTCACCATTAACAATTTAAATATCAAATTTCGTTTTCCCCCCCGAATAAAACCTATTTCCGGTCTAATCGATCCCAAAATCATGTCAGATGTTATCACGTGACCAAATTAAGGGTATTTTACTATCTAGCTCTCATTTTTTCCCTTTAAAGTAAAATGTATAGTTTATTGTATATTTCTACTTTTCTGTTTTTTTAGGAAGAAAAACTAAAATACCATTTAACTTGGTTTCATGATGGGACATGATAGAGTTTCTCAGATCGATTTGGCCAAAAAAGTCTAATTTGTAATAAAATAACGAAGTTTAGTATCTAAACTGTTAATTGTGATCGTTTGATGCATTTTTTTCAACGTGTGTAGTTGAGTGTACTAAACGTATTTTTTCCCATTTTCTTCAAGATGTGAATAAAATGCACGATTGCATTTTCATCGAGTCATAAAAAATTACAGATTCATTATAGTTGATTCACATAAAAGTGTATGGAACATACAATAAATTTATTGAAAGTAGACATTTAAAATTCAAATAAAACTATTAGTTGTATAAACTTACTGTGATGAACTGATTACTTGTCCAACATACAATTGAACAAATTGCAAAGAGATACAAGAGATGGATCTTATAGAATTTACTCTACAACGAAATAATATTTTGTGTAAGGATATGCGTACAATTATACTTCCGTCAAAGAGAAAAATATATTAATATGGGCAATTCGAATGCACTGTAAGATTTAAGATTATGTCCATGTTAAATAATAGGGAGATATTATTATGTAATATTTGTGGTATAAAATAAAATATAAAATAATATATGGCGAATCATATCTTGCTTAGTCAAATATAAGGTATATGATTTTAAATTTCGTTTGCCTAAGTTTAGAATGCAATTACATGTTTCAGTTGTAACTTGGTTTATTTCAGTTACACCTGAATAGTTCTGACAGAATAGTAAATAACACATTACGTTTGTTAATGAAGTTCGACTTGCTCACCAAATCTACAACTCCTAGACACTCACGCAGTTTTTATAATTGATATTGTTAAACTTAAAATAATTAAGTCAAAACTTATAATACTAAATAACTCTATCACTAGTATATGTATATCAAACTATTACTCATATCTAACATATTTTAATATCTAATAACATTCCGTCATAAATTCTCTGAAGAATAAATTTTTCTCTTTAATATTTTGTGAGTCTTTTTCTCTCTTTTTGCTGTATAATATATGATGTAACGACACACAAAATAATATAACCTAACAAGCTTTATATAATAGCCTTACAAAAAATTCTAATCAAACAAAAATAGTAATTGTTTCATTTTTCTCTTTTACTTCTTTGACTACAAGTATTCTTTTCTTAGATATCATTTTTAAGTATTCTATTCTAATAAGAAAAAATCTTCAATTCTGAGATTGATTCAAATCATTTTAGACTTGCTCTCCACGTATTTTGACTTCCTATAATATATTTGACCGAATCTTGGTCTCTACGTTTTTGTCCACCAGCTTCGGCTGCAAATGAGATTGCAACTTAAAACTGCATGTCACAACTAAACAAAAACGTTATGTATTAACTGTTTAAACAATTAGAGTTCAATATAAGCAACTCAATCTATTTTTACATTACGGTGACAAACAACGAAGTTACTATAACCTTTTACTGCAGACCTAACATGATTTTTACTAATTGGTAAATAAATATTTACATGTGGATAACCATATAATTATGGTATTACTTGGAGGGGAGGACCTCTCTCTGCATATAAAAGTTATAAACAAGCCCTTCTTCTTTTTCCATAAAAATTTATGACGTAGTAAGCACATGAGCTGCACAGAAAAGTATTAAGTTTTATTGAATAGAAAATTCCGTATCAAGACTGTTGTATGGTTCAATAAAAATACTATTAATTGTTAAATTCTTAGTGTATGCATATGTAAAGACGAGTATATGTCTGATTGTTTTTTCGGGTAAGTTATAATTAGACATGTGTGTGTGCCATATTATATTATATGCATTGGTAAATTTAGTGTCATTAATGATTAAAAGCATGTCATTTTAATTGAGCATAGGAATGAAATTCCTTGTCGGGTAAGTTCCGACCCGCACGAAAGGCGTAACGATCTGGGCACTGTCTCGGAGAGAGGCTCGGTGAAATAGACATGTCTGTGCAGATGCGGACTACTGCTCTAAATTATGACAAGTTAAAAACGAGTTTTGTTAGATTAAAGGATTCTGCAGATAAATATGGATATTAATTGGAGTTAAGAGTTTATCAAGGCTATTTAAGTGGTTTACATGCTCATACAATATACCCATGTATGTTCAAGTAAATGACGAAATTATATTAAAGAAAGGGATATGTTTGGTATAACTTGACTATGTGAACCAAGCCATAAATTAGGTTGTCATGTTGAAAGTCATTAAAGAAATAGATGGTAAAGTCAAACTCTGGTGTGCATGTATTCTTTGTCTAGTTAAAGCTGAAATTATTATTTTTCCATCTACTTATTTATGTGTGCATATATGTATGTGAATTTCCAGAAAGTTTTAGTATGATTAGGGACATATATATATATACGCGTACAAATATAATTAGAAACTCATTTGTACCACTCCCCATATCTTTAGGTTTTGTATAAGCAGCATGTTGTGTATATATTCAGTGTATAATGTGCATGCATCCGATGAGAATTTGAAGAGTTATTGCCACACTTGGAGATTTTCTAAAACATGATAGTGAATCAGATATTGATGGGGTTAAATTGTTTCGAAAGTTGCAGTTTATTTATACAAAAAATTGGTGGATAAACCCCCTATTTCATTAATAATACTGAATGGTCTCAACGACCTTATTACATGTGAAAAACTTAAAACGATGAAAAGTTCAAATAAATAACTTCTAGGGCTAAGGAAATAAAAAGTTATTCAGACTTTCATATTTTCTTCTAAGCATTTAAGTAACTTGTTTTATTTTTTTTACATCTAAGCATTTCAGTAACTTGTTTTATTTTTTTTTACATATTGTGACAACAATTGATGATCTTTGTTGTTGATGAGCTGAAACTTATGTCTTTTTTCGTAGTGATGAGAAGACTGTTTTCTAAAATTTTCTAATTGTCGATCACATCGTCACTTTTTTAGAAGAAAAACTTCAGTATCACTTTGTGTACGTAAGTTTCGCTCCCATTGGTTCAACGAATCAGTATGGTTGGTTATTAAAACCCGTTGGGTTCCGTGGAGAGCCGCAACGCATCAAAATTCAATCTATTGAGCAATTGCACCAGGTTCTCTAACATTTTCCCTATATATAAATTGAAATGTACATTTTTTAAGATTTTAAGAAACCATTTAACTTTGTGCAATTTGTCAACTTTCCAACTAATTTTCCTATAATAACCATATATATTATTATCTTATATTAATTTAGTATCAATTTTTAAAAACAATCAAGGATAAATTAACAAAATATACTACTTTTAAAACTAAATTAACAAAAACATACCTAAGAATTTCTAATTAACAAAAAATACCCAAAATTTCATACACTAATTTTTATATTTCATATACTTATTCAAAAATTCATACCCTTATTTCAAAAGTTCATACCCTAATTTGTATATTTTCATACCTCTATTTCAAAAGTTCATATCCTAATTCAAATATTTCATACTTATTTTTAAAGTTCGTACCCCAATTTACGGAATTCATATTCTTACTTACATAATTTATATTTATAATTTTCAACTCCATACCTTTAATTCACGGAATACATACACTTATTTTTCAAGTTTATGCACTAGTTAACAAATTCAACTCTTAGGTGTCATCCGATCTCAAACTATCACGTCGCTGTCGTGTTTCTCTATTTCGACAACCGCATCTTCATCGACAGCAACCTCGACTTTTTGACCTTGCTCTACACTCTTTCCGCCCACTCCGACTGATGTCTCCGTATCAATCTCCACCGAAGAGAGATATCGGAGAGAGAGAGGGGGAGGAGGAGAAAAATATCAAAAAGATAGAGCGAGGATGATAGAGAGATCGAAAAGAGAGAGGAAGTATGAGAGATCGAAGAGAGAAGGAGGAAGAGAGAGGTCGGAGGGAGGGAGAATGAGGAGAGGGAGTGAGAGGAGGAGAAAGAGATTGGGAGGGATGAAACAAATTTTTTATTTTTTTATTAATTATTAATTGAATGTATATTTTTGATAATATAACTTTTAAGAGTGTTTGAAGGCTTGAGATGCAGTTGCTTTGGAAATTACAAAAGGATTAGATTATTTTCTCAAGACAAGAAAATCAAAGAGAAGGCACGACAATACAAGACATGAAGAGTTTACCGGTGAAAGTTGAAGAAAAAAGAGAGCAAGGGCCTAAAAGAATCCGGAAAATAGTCCGGATCCGAAAAGAGATGAGTGACTGAAGTATCATGGTATGGAGCCCAGGGGTAGAGAGGCGTGGTAGCATCACCACCACCCCAAGACATGCGGCGGTTAGCTAGCGTTATGGTGAAGGGAGAGTTTTTTTATAGAGAGAGAGAATTAAATGGTTGATGATTTTTTCAAGAGTTGCAGTTTATCAAAAGTATTTGACGCCAAAAAAATATAAGTAAAGCAATTGAAGTTTTGGAGTTTATCAAAAGTACGCGTATGTGTTATCCCAATACTTGAGTTGCTTATAAAATTATTTTGATTATTCTTATTAGGTAGTTAGTGCCTAAAGAAGTTTTTCAAAATTAAAATTGATAATAAAATATCTTTAATTGATAATGCCGCAAAAGAGGCTTAATGGATTGGCTATGTTGTCTATCGAAAAGAAGTTGGTGGATAAACTTGATTGTAGCGATGTACTTGCCGATTTCGCAAACAGAAAAGCAAGAAAAATATAGTATCTTTTTAGCATTGTTTTGCTTAGTACTTGGTGGCTTCTTTGCATGTATTAAAGTTTCGAGTTTACTGTAGTTTCATTTGTCAACGGTTTATATTGAGAGTTCGTTATTGATGTTTGAATTCTCATGTGACTTGAGTACTTTATCTTCTTGTTGATTTTTTGTATGGAAAAAGAATGCCTCATTTTTTTATTCGAAGGCCCATGGCCTCTAAATCTCTGGTTCCTGCTCTGGTCAAAGGAAAAGGAAAAGTGAAACACGTATAAAACCAAACACGAGAAAGAAGAAATCACCAACTTGTGGGAATGTCTCCTGGTTTATGCTGGGCCATAAAGATAAAAGAGCTTGAGAAACTTGCCAAACACAGAATTAATATGTAATGAGCAAAACAAAAGATGACGCAACTGAGAGGTTAATTTTCTATGTATAGAAGTGTGAAGAAACCATTTTTCCGCAAGTAGTTGAGAAGCCATTTTTCTGCACAAACATTTCGAACTAGATATCTACCCGAGCTTAACATAGTCCCACTGCAGCAGCGACCCGAAGCTCTCAATCATGGGGTCCAAAAGATGACGTAAAACAAAAGATGGCGCAACTGAGGTTGATCGCCTATGTTTAGAAGTGTGAAGAAGCCATTTTTCAGCACAATGTTAGCCCTATAAAATCTACATTATACGTATATTAGTTAAGACTTGAAAAGTAAAGTGTGCATCTATGGGGTTCCGGACTCCAAAGGTGCAATAAATTTTCATAAATATGATAGCACTCTACCCAATTGATAACACACAATATCCTATGGCAAACTCTCCTTTGGTCGGAGAAAAAGGGATCGTTACTGGAGTATCCTTTCTTCACACTATTATAATAATGACAATTACACACAACAGTAAGTGTTTGGTCGGAGAAAAAGGGATCGTTACTGGGGTATCCTTTCTTCACACTATTATAATAATGACAATTACACACAACAGTAAGTGAGTACTGTACTAAACAATTAAGAGAGACTAAAATCCAATGAAGTGTATATGCAAAAAAGAGAAAGATGGACTGTTAATGGAGAGTAAGTTTTATACGGTTGTACCACTGGTTAAGAAACAATCAAGAAGGCACTTGTGTAGGTATTCTTGAGCCATATACTCTTTCACTGGCCTTCTTTGCCTATAATCAAGAATAAAACATATCACTGATATCTGAGTGCATACTTGAATTTAAAAATGTAATAAGCATATAAAAACCAAGTGCTTACTTGCTTCTCCCAGTTTGTACATAGGGTTATCATGCCAAGCAATAACGTTTGCACCAGTAAAGATAGCATCAGCCCTGCCCAAAGTCCCTGTATCTCACAAGTTAGGAAAACAACTTAAGTCCCTCTTGGCAAACAAAATTTTAAATCGAGGGTATTTCACACATTATATAAAAAAATTGTCGATCGGCTTATCATAGCTTTTAAATGGAAAAACACGTTCTTTCTAACATTGTGATAAAGATCGCCATTACTTCATCTAGAAATTCAAGCTGGAACTAATAATTTCCTAAAATAAATTGTCACGTTGTATACCACCAACTCACCAAGGCACAGTAAAAAGTAATAATCAACGTTTTGAAAATCAAAGCATAATGAAAGCGTTTCAAAAGTGTAGAACTATTACCGAGTAATGAGTAATTGCATCAACATGCAAACGGTAAGATTTTATCGACCTCAGAAAGTTATAGTACATGTAAAAGAAATTGCATAACTAATAAAACAGAATTCTATAATTCTGCTAATCACACCCATGTAGGATCATACGATCAAATTCAAAAGTAAAGCAATTTAGTTTTAGATAAGAGATAAGAACAAATTAAACAAACATACCTTTCCTTTAAAGTGGCAGACAAAAGCTAGCACTATACCGACGGGCATGCCAATAAGGTAATAAGCTCCCAAATTCACAAAGGCCCCGACTTTTTGCAACCCACATCCTCTTGTGGCCCCTGTGCATTGTCATTGGAGGCAATATGATATAGAACTTCAATTTTTTTTCCTTGAATAAACATTTACTACTAAAAACCATTATATAAGGTTCTACACGAACCTGATAGAACAGATTGAATTCCATCCAGAAAGTGTGTTCCCGCAACTAATATTAACATTTTTGCCACATAGTTCACCACCTCTTCTTCTTTACTGTAACAATACCCCCATATCTTACGCCCCACTATCAATACGGTAGCCATTACAATACCCTCAGTAATAACCAAACACAACGATATCCCCACAGCTAATCGTGCAGCTTGGAATCGTCCAGCACCTAGTTCATTTGAAACCCTTATGCTGAAATCGCAGAGAATAATTATAATAAAGCAACGTAATAAATGGATTGGAGAGTTTTATGAAAGTACATACGAAATTCAGCACCTTGTGGCAATGCTCAATCCTAGCGGGATCATATATATAAGTGAAATAGTATTGAGGCTGGTAGACGAACATCAGAGTTATTAGTTAGTATGATTTAATATACAAGTGGTATAAGAGGTTTCAATTACAAGAAATAATTCAATACCAGATAGAAAGAACCGAGGTTTCAAGTTTTGGATGAGGAAGGCGACCCGATAAGAGGACCATCATTTCAAATGACCAAAGCTCGAAACTGCTCATGATAAGAGAAAGGTAAATCTTCAATACTATATGAGTAGATCACTCGAACCATGAACATAAAGTGAAATATGTCAATGCCCCTCTAGCTTTAAATGCCACATACAATTACTGGAAAAGAGGTCCACGGCCTAACATTAAGTTTACGTTCTTACCAAAATATTCAATACAATTATAATAGATGTACTGAAAATATTTCTCAATATATGGTAGGATATTTGGGTGTATGTCTAAATTTCAATATTTCCAGAATTTTGACTCAAAACGAATGCCTCTCAACTAACAGATCAACCCAATCAAATGGAAGCATTGTTCGAGGACAAATGGCATCATATACTTTTTCTAACCCAGCTTTTTTTCTATTCTTGTAAGGTTTGAAAGTCTTATATCACTCTTTGGACAGTGATGTTGAAGAACCTTAACGACAAATATTTGCAAGTGGGCCATAAGCTAGGCAGAGAGTGATAGCACAGACACTATAGCGACTTTGTCTTTGCTAAGCACTCACTTTGCACAATTTTCTAAATGGCTTCAGGACAAATTAAAAAACCCAAAATGAAAGCTAGCAGAGTCAACCAAGCATTCCGATGCCAAAATGTATCAGATAGTTTATAGTTCCGTGAAACTGTTAAACAAGCCTGTTCGCGATACTAAAGCGATTGAAAATTAATTAGAAAAGACAATTACCAGAGCATAATAGCCGAAGGAATAGCAAGTCTAAGGAATGCGGGAATTTCATGCAACCCCTCCATAGAAAATCCAGTCCAAGTCTCCTTACATTTCTTTGACACCCTTACGTAAATAGCCAATATAGTTAAATTAGTCCAATGAGATATAGCATTCGCCAAAGCTGCCCCTCTGAATCCAAGGCCAGATTTGTAAACCATAATCCAGCAAACCAAAATGTGCAACAGCGTAGTAAATCCCATACTAAGCATTATAGGAACAACAATCTTTTGGGACTGCAAAAATCTGATATGGCACTGAACAAGTGCAAAAGCAAAAATGCTTGGTATCATAAAGCGAGCATAAGCACCGGCTGCAGACGAGATCTCAGGATCTTGACCCAACAATTTGAGAATATGGCCAGTATATGCCCAGAGTAGGGCTACAGGTACACTTACTAGCAAGAGAACTAACATTGCTCTCTGCGTGTGAATTCCAAGCATATGGTATTGTTTTGCTCCGTAAGATTGGCCACAAAACGTGTCCAACGCGCCTGATAACCCAAGCTAAAGAAAATTGATTAGTTTTTGCATCTAATAATATTATTTTAAGAGCAAATCAAGTAGGATGGTCAAAGCGTGTTAGTTTATTGCATCTAAGAAGCATTGCAAAGCCTACGCTGCATTTTGTCTTGTAATATGGGTCCGTTTGGTATCAGATTTTTTGACCAAAAATCTGATTTTCAAAATCAAAAAATCTAGCAAAAAAATAGATGCTGGATTTTTGGATTATTTTGACTAAAAATCTGGATTTTAAGAATTAAAAAAAATCCTAGTAATCAAACACCTATTAAAAAATCTGGATTTTCAAAATCCAAAAATCACCCCCAAAAATCAAACACCTATATCTCTTAAAAGAAAAGAGCAAATGGTTAAGCTCTTTGTTAATATAAGTTTTATGAATCAATATTTGTTATTCCACTGGAGGAACTATGTCAGAACTTATGTAGGAAATAGCCCCCTACAGATTGAGAGAAAAGGTCAGTCTTTTGCCATGTATTTAGTCAAATTTTCCGATCATAGTTTCTTATCTCTACGATAAAATACAAATGTCCATATCAAGTTCTGCCCCTTCCATTAACGGATCCTGATTTGCCTGTGTGATCCTTACCTAATGGTGTACAAAGAAACTACAACACAAAGCAACGCGCACTATGAAGAGGGTGATCTTTCTTGAATCAAGTCAATGTGTTCTCGTGCCCTCTTCTTAAAGAGGCCAACAAAGTTGTTCAAACTCAAATTCGGTTCATTTGTGACCCTAAATTGGCCATCCATGATAAGTGCATAGAATGTTAGGCATATAATATCATGCTAATACAACTGATGAAGTTCTTCATGTGTTTTATTTGCAAATAAGTGAATCATAACCAACCAACTCCAATAACTAATTGTGTATGATAGTCCACTACCTAAGTCATGAGGAATTGTTTTGTTGCAGCTTTTATAAGTTATTTTCTTTACAAAACAAAATTTACCAAAGTACTTGTATGCTCTGCTTAGAAATGAGCTTCTTTATTGGTTATTTTGACAGGATGATAATAAAAACTAAACAACAACATCCGAAATTCCTGTAAGATCAACTTACCTTTTTAAAAACGTCAAGGACTAATCTGTTAAATATTTTGGGTAAAATGCAAATAATACCCTAGAACTATCTGTCATTTGCATATAACCCCACAAACTATCACTTTTTGCAATTAACACCCATAAACTATCAAACTTTTGTAATTAACCCCAATATCATCTTTAAAATGAAATAATTTTTTGTTCATTTGTTCGTTTTACAAAATTATTTGTTTGATATATGTAGTTTGTCAATGCACACGAGGTAAGATACCAATTATCGTAGAAATATTATCAGAACCGCTTTTACGTTAAAAAAAAAATATAGCAAGAAAAATTATTTTGTTGTGTCATTCCGTAAAAAATTATTTGACATGTATAGATATCAAATAAATGATCATAAGAAATGAAAAATCATCCAAAACAGATCATCGAGCATAAAGTTATATTACCCTAAACTATGACATTGGGAGTATATTGAAAAAGTTGGATACTTTATGGAGGTTAATTGCAAGAATTGAAAGTTATCAGGGTTATTTGCATATGACCTATAGTTCGCATGGTAATTTGCATTTTACCCTAATATTTTCACTTTTCTACCAAGTGACAAGTGTTACTAACTAAACAGAAACTTTTGATAATATATTAGTAGAGGGACTATGAGAGTAATTTAAAAGTAAAAAAAAAGAGATGCATACCATGAGACTGAAACCAGTGACAACAGCAAAAGAGGTAGCCATAGAAGCCCCAGAGAGAGTTAATTCCCCTAAATGACCCACAAACATCAATGAAATTACGTTTATACCCATCATTGAAACACTAAATAACACAATTGGTACCGCTAGCTTTAACTGCTTTTTCACCTCTTCTATCTTACTGTTATTATACTTCTCCTTTTTCCCCTCTCCATTTTCCACCTCCATTTTTATTTATTTATCTTGTCTTGTATCTATTTTGTTATAAAAAAAAGGGGAAAATGAACTTGAGTCAAAATAAGTTCAAATGAGGAGTTATTAGCAGTACTTAGTTGATCAGAGTTAGTCTTATTATTAAGATCATGTGAATCAACTAGTTGGCGTTCTTTAGTTTAATCTCAAGTCAATGGAGTGATTCATCATGTACTAGTAGTATTATAAGGAACTCAAAGACACAATTTTATCCAAATTTTATAAAAATAACTCTATTCTAATTTACTAATTATTAAAATAACTTAATATAATTTAAATAAATAAATAAATATTCTTTTTATTCACACATATCCAATCATATTTTAAACAAATCATCATACATATAATTTTATATTACTATAACAATAAAACATTATATTTTTACGATATTCATTCCATTATTTTTGTAAACTTTTTGAAAATGTTAAATTTATTTTGTGTCGGATCATATTTATGCAACTACGATAGTCACACACACAACACGCGTGCTAGGATTACCAGTGTTATAAATATTTAAAGGAGTCTTAGAAAACTTTAGATCTATGTAGCATGGCTACTTAGAAAAACAATACATGGGTGTCTCCACTTTACTCCACTTATTTTTTTGGTAGAAGAGTGCGGAGATCATAATCAGAGTCGGCCCTGACCAGAGCCACATAAGCCCATGAGCTTAGCTGCCGGCAGGTCGGAGGCGTCGATTTTTTTTTCCCCATGAAAATACATATATACAACCTTTTACTTTATATATAAGAAGTTCAGTGAACAAACTAATTTCCGGTGAATATAAATATTGAAGTTCGTTTATTTTTCTTTTTAAATGAGTTATCTAGTGGAGCGCAAGGATAATGATATACACACTCTTATTGAGGGACGGCTCTAGAGGCAGCCAAAACAGCCACCCAAGTTGGAGCACCACTCATTTAATAGGCACAGAAGAAATAAATACAGGGTAACAAAAGGAGACAATTTTGGGCTTAATCAATGAAATATATATATATATATATATATAGGATATTATATAATAATCATAAAAGAAATTGCAATTTGGGTTGAAGAAAGAAAACCCCTAAAAAATGATTTGGGTTTTAAGAAACTATCCATAACAGAGAGGAAGAATGACACCAAAGAGGACTATGTTCAATATAGTAGTATTCTAGTGTCTCGTTTAGTTGCTAGATTACTAATGTGAGGACTAGCAATCCGGTCGAACTATAAACATAAATTTGAAATAACTTCGGACTAATAATCACTCAGGAATTGGACTATTTTCAATACCGCCATCATATGATATTGGAAATACACACATTTGACATCATTTGGTGGACAGCCCGGACATGTAGTCCGAATTTCATTTGCATTGCCAAGCACAGTATTTATGTGGTCCATCGGACTCATATAATCAGGAGTTACAAATGATGCAGCCAAACAAAGTCTAGGTGTAGATAGATATTAGATTGCATTGTATAGATTGGTATTGGATTGGACTGTATAAACGGGTCGAGTTTGGACTGGTCACAATGACTTAGCCGACAAGACTCATGCTCTTTGCCAAGAGTCATGCGAAGCTGCTAATCGTTTCAAGAGTCGTGCTACTTGCACAAAGTATTAAAATAGGTCGGTATTCTGCTTATAAAAAAAATATATTTGCTATTTCTGGTAGAATGTCGCTAATAGTCAAAAAGATACAGGGCATGTACAACCCATGTTTTTTTTTTAGTACTTTACACTTGTAATGATGTGTCAAATAGGATATGCATTATTCTAATATTATTAAGTATTAAGTACTGCGACATGTTTGCGGTATAAAAGCTAGTATACGATTATTAGTACTGTGTGACTTATGTTATAACTTGTTTGTTTACACAAATTGTATTTGGTATTATATAAGTAATAGTAGTAATTATACTATAATTTATGCTAATAAGGGGTATAACTAATATCATATATATGATGGTATTATCTATCCCATTTATGATATCCTATACTCTTTTATATCATCCGCAAACAAACAGACGTATATTCATCACATAAAAACTCATTATAATACTGACTTTATAGTTTAACATCGCTAAACACGTGTTCTTTATTCATGAATACATGTGACATGTCTAAAGATAGTATTTATACAAATGCCATTTTATATTAAATAATTTAGAGATAAATAGTAGAAATTTTTGTGTATACTTGTATAGTTACATTTTTTTCTTTTTACTAGTAATGACTTTATTTATTTTTGAATGATAGAATTTTAAGGGTTTTACAAAAAAATAACTTTTGATATTTTGACACTACATCTTGAAAAGGATTTTAGTATATGACATGGACGGATTTTAGAACTTTAAATGGGAGTGAATGCTATTCTATTGATATCTTTCATACTTTATACGAATTATTTTTCCAAAATATAAGAGAGGCAAGAACGCCAATTTTTCAATTAGTCGAAATAAATCAAAAAATATATATTTTACAACCCCCTATCTCCAACTAGTTCGTTCCGTGAAGATGTCTGGTCGAGATTGCAAAATTTAGTAGCATAAGCAATATAGGTTGTGCCGAACCCAGGTCGGGGCCAAATTAAGTCTGTAATCATGCTTCAAGGCAAAAGGATGAAACTAGATAGATTTTGGCCCTCGTTCATGGCACTTAAGTACTCTTCAAACCAGACATATTGGCCTTCGATCAATCGCTCACACTGCCATTGTATTAAACAACCTCTTAAAAATCAAAAGGGAGAATAAAAAATTACCGTCTAGTGAAATCAAAGTCTAATAACCTGTTTTAAGTCTTAAAACTTTGTGAAACTTACAATCATATAAGAATCTTGCAAAGAAGACTAGAAAGTAGAGACCTTTCAAAAAAAAAAAGACTAGAAAGTAGAGGGGTTGCTGTTTAGTTCCTATTTTAGCTCTAAATGAAAGGCTCCAACCCGAAATACCCGGGTATATTGTAATTTCGCCGGATTCGGATAGAATATCTATTATAATAATTGAGAAGTTAGATTTTTCCTTTTGATTCCAGACTCGAACAATACACCTGTTTTTTAAAACAAATCACTTGCTCAATGATGCCACATAAATCGAGAAATGTTCCAAATTTTACATGAATTATTATTATTTTATTATTTTTAAAGAATCATATGAAAAACTGTGCAAGACATTCTTTTATTGAAAAATGGGATTTTAATGGGATTCCCTCTTTTAACAGCAATGTAATTACGAATATTTATACAACTTCAAGTTGTAGTACACAGGGGGCCAAGTTTGAGATTTGAAATGGAATGTACGATAGGGTCAAGTTTTATACCTTTCACTCGTAACAATCATGAAGACACTTGTGACGGTATTTCTGATCCGTATACTCCATCTCTGGCTTTCTTTGCCTACAAAAGGAATTATAAAAAAATAATGGTTAAAAATTAAATGTATTTTTGAACATAAAGTCCATCAGGTAAAGAAAAGAGCCAAAAGACTAATACTTACTTGTTTCTCCCAATTAGTACATAGAGTTATCACCGCAAGCATTACTGCTTGCACAAATAAAGACGTCATAAGACCTGTCCAAAGGCCCTGTATGTATTTCGCAAGTAAGAGTTGATTAACATAAAGCCTTCTTCAGAACCAGAAATTAAAATTAAGAGATTTTCACTCAATGTATAGTGTTATCGATTATAGCTTATTTAAGAAGGCCATGTATAACTTTCTTTCTTAAACTAAATTGTTTTTACTTCATCGGAAAATTCAAGCTAATAAGATGCCAGAGGTTGAATGTGAGGTTAAATCACAAATTTATTTAGTAACTTCGGTTGATAGAATATAACTATTCTGGGTTCGGAAAGGACAAACATAATGTAAGTTTTTTCACAAAGATATCACTATTGCATAAGCATCAACATGCAAAATGTAACATGTATATAAAGAAACTATAAATAAACACTCATATTTAATAGTATAAAATAAAAATGAATTGCATCATTCATTATAGATATCTTGATGCACTTTAAATTCTGAACCAAGTTTTCAAAACAAAGATTATCACTATCGAAGAAGCACAACTGCTCTGTTTGCAATTAAGTTGCTAAATATTAACAGCTCTCCGAACCTTTATATCAAATTTGCATCATGGATGTCAAAACCTGAACTCAAAATCCAACATCATAATTTTATTGGAAACTTGGAGCATGAAAAGATAGGTAGAATACTAGAATGACTCCCAACCCCACCGAACTAAGATAATATTTCCAATTTTCAACGAATAATTAACAGAGTTAAAAGCTAGGTGTTTTATAAAATAAATAAATAGCTAGGTGGGTTGCCCAAGTAGTTAGGGCCTTCATTTACACGGCTTGTGATCAAGGTTCGAACCACTTACCTCTGATTAGATAAAAAAAAATGTGCTAAAGTAAAATACATATTATACTTGTATACCTTTCCTCTAATGTGGCAGACAAAAGCTAGCACTATACCGAGGGGCATGCCAAAGAGATAATAAGCTCCCAAATTTACGAAGGCGCCAACCTTTTGCAAGCCACAGCCTCTTATGGCTCCTGTGTATTGTCAATTTGTCATTGTAGCCATTATTAACTGTAAAACATTTATTTGACCAGCTTTTCTTAAAATCTATATGACTAAAAACATTTTGTAGTTATTGGCATGAACCTGAAAGTACGGTTTGAATTCCATCCAGAAAGTGTGAACCCGCAACTAACACCAACATTTTCCCTAAGTAATTCAGTACCTCTTTGTCTTTACTGTAACAATAACCCCAAATATTACGCCCCAATATCAATAATGTAGCCGCCAATATACCTTCTGTGAAAACCAAGCACAATGCTATACATACAGCTAATCGTGCAGCTTGAGACCGCCCAGCACCTAGCTCATTTGAAACCCTTGTGCTGAAAATATGGGAAAAAGTTATTGACAAAGAATAATAATTGGGATTGATAAAGAATGGAAAGAAAAGAGAAAGCGGACAAGGACTAAGGACCTTGTGGAACCACTCAGACCGAGAGGTATTGTGTAGAAAAGCGCATTAGTGTTGTAGCTGGAAGATGAAAGTTAAAACTAAAGTAAGCTTATATATCTTTAATCTTCAATAAAAGGTTGTTCGGAATGAAATTAAGACCTGATAGAAATTACTGAAGTCTCTAGTTTCGGATTAGGTAGGAAACCGGATAAGAGGACCATCATCTCAAATGACCAAAGCTCCAAGCTGTTTAGCATCGTGGAAAACAAAATCTTCAATATTATATACCAGTAAAATTACTAGCTAAGAATGAATTTAAGGAGGATAAACTGAAATGAAATCCCTTTTTAATGCCAAGGGTAGATAACTTTTCCCATCCACTTGCTTATTTCTGTTTTTATATTGTCTGAGGATTACTATGAAATAGAGAACAACATTTACCAGAGCATAATAGCTGAAGGAATAGCGAGACGGAGAAATTTCGGAATTTCTTGCAACCCCTCCATAGAAAATCCAGTCCAAGTCTCTTTGCACGACTTCGACACTCTCAAGTAAATCATCAATATGATCAAATTGATCCAATACGATATAGCATTAGCCAGAGCTGCACCTTTGCTTCCAAGCCCAGATTTGAAAACCAAAATCCAGCAAATAAATAAATGCAACAATGTCGTGAACCCTGCACTCAACATCATCGGCACGATGATCCTTTGGGACTGCAAAAACTTGATGTAGCACTGAAGATGTGCAAAAGCAAAAATGCTTGGTATCATAAACTGGGCATAAGCACCAGCCTCAGCCGAGATCGCTGTATCTTGACCCAAGAATACAAGAATGTGGCCTGTATATGCCCAAATTAGGGCTACGGGTATACTTGCTAGAGAGAGAACTAACATTGCTCTCTGCATGTGAATGCCAACCATATGGTATTGTTTTGCTCCGTAAGCTTGACCACAAAATGTCTCTAACACATTTGCTAGCCCAAGCTGATTAACGAAGCCAAAATAATGTAAGAATCAATCTTTTTTAAAAGAAAAAGTTGAAGCAAATATTTGAGTTCACCCATGTCTTCCCAAGAGATTTGATTAAGTACGAGAAACCTTAATGAAGAAAAATTGAGACTGATCAAAGCAATATAAAAAAGAAAGAAAAGAGAGCATTAACTTATAGTAACCATTTGAGGAGAAATCAAATAGGATGCTGGAAGGTTGTAAACTTACATGAGTGTATTGTTAATTTGTGTTTTACAATTAGCACTTCATAGCTTACACTCGGTATTTTCTCTTTTTGTCTCCCTCAAAATTCAAAAGCAAGCACAATAAAGGGTTAGGGGTTTCTGCTGATCTGTTCCATGAATTTGACCATTTGTTGTAATGCTACTCAGTGCCGGTTAAAAGGTCTACGGTACCTTAATCGGGACTGAAAACTTTTACCCTTAAACCTTTATTGGACAAAAAAAAATCACTCTTCTGTTTAGTTTTTTCAAGAAAAATATATATTCTGTCTGTCACCCGAGCCGGTCGGCTGGCTTGGGTAACCAATGGACCTGTTCTCATGCTACACTAAAAAAAGTGTATGCATAGCTGTTATGATTACTGTATGCTAACTGATTAATTAAATAACTTGATTCTTAGCCAGCCAACTCGTTCACTATATAGAAAATCCAACAACTTTGTTCAAACTCAGACCATCCAACACGGCTCATTTCGAACATTTGGCATCTATTACCAGTAACAGAAATGCTAGACAACAATGTTATGCTTGGATGGTCAGCCGGAAATCAATTTTGGTGTTTATCCACCTTAATTGCTTAAAAGCAGCAGCAAACAAAGGTTTCAACTACGATTAGCTTTTAACAAACGTAAGGACTAGATCGGCATTGACACCTACTAACTAGCCTGAAACTTGGCTATACATTAGTAGAGGGAGCATGCAGGTAAACTATAAGAGAGAAGTACCATGAGGCTGAAACCAGTGACAACAGCGAATGAAGTCACCATAGAAGCACCGGATAGTGCTAAATCTCCAAGATGTCCCACGAACATCAAAGAAATTACGTTTATACCCATCATTGAAGCATTAACCGCAACCATTGGCAGTGCTAGTGACAACTGCTTTTTCACCTCCTCTGTCTTATACCCACCTTTTCTGCCTTCTCCAGCTTCCACCTCCATTTCTTACCTCCCTATTCTCCGCTATTTCTTTTTTGACTTCTCTCTTCTTCCCCTCTATATACCAGAAACACGATTGTGAAAATACTCAATTTGAGCTTGGCTGTAGTTTAGTGGTAGTCTTACAAATATGATTGAAAACATGTCATGATCTAAATACTACTTGACATTCTTAATTAGATAAAATAATAAGTCGTTGAAACATCAAAAGACAATTAACTTTGATATGACGAATGTTCATATACTATATCATCTCGAAAGCTGTACTCACGGGCTTTTTAACACAATATATGTAAAAAAACAAATTGCGTATAGATAACACTATTCATTACGTTCAAGAAAAAAAGAAGAGAACATTTTTCATTAGAAATATTGATGTGAAATGTAACTGAGTATATATACCCTATTCTGCGATTCATTAGTTTTTTCTTATCCACCTTCTATAACTATCAAGATCGCCAACGCAAGAAACAGTTTGTGAGAGGAGTTATTCACAAAAAGGACGACTTATTAAGATTAGAAGAACCAAGACCAACTGCATTGCTCAAATATAAAAATTGATATCTACGTCTAAATAAAATTTATAATCTGTACTTACCCTACCAAAATGAAATATGCAATTTGTGTATTGAAAAAATTAATGCATTTTGAGTAATGCAAATAGGCTAAAAAAAATGTGACAGATCAGCAATATATTTTTGTTATAATTGCTCGTAGTTATTTGCTAGAGTCATGCTAAGAAATTGTATGAACACCGTGGCTACTCTGATGCTATAGCACTTGTGGTTAAATTAGTTGAAAAAACAACAACATAAACACTTGCGAATTTAGCTACAAATACTATAGTGTCAAGAATATCAACAAAGCATATGTCAATATTTAGACATTCACTTATAGTGATTTAGCAACTATTTTTATACAGGTGGTAACTGGTAACTAATACAAACAGACATTCTAATTCTATAATTTATAGGAAAGATTTATTTGACATCATTTGTCTCCACATGTTAAATTTTTTTGTTGTCGAAATAATATGATGTTAAAAGATATTTGGACACTTAAAACATGTAGTACTGCTTATCGAGATTCAAGTCTAACACTGTCACTAATATGGTTAAATATGGCCTATAGTTAATACTTCGTAGCAATAAAATTATTAACAAAATACTTATGGGTTAAAACATATTTAATTAGCTCATACCTAAATATATTCAAAGCACAATGGAATTAAATTGCGACTACATATCAACCTTTTTTGTACCTATATATGAAGAGTCAAATATATCATCATGGAAATTATAATTAGGTTTTCTACGTGAAACAAATGGATTTCGACAACTAGAATAGATCTGGCTAAAACGTCAAGAATTTGGTTTACGGCATGAGTTAATTGTCAGAAGGTCTTTTATTTAAGTCAATTAAATGTCTTCGTAAAAGTACAAAAAAATATGAGTGTAAGAATTTCGTTTTTAACATAGTCGCACGTGAATGCATCGGTTAATGCCCCCATCAAGCTAAAATATATAAACATGCATTCGTTCCTTTAAAAGAGGACAATATATTGTCCTGCATACTTATAGTGATCCAGTTACTATATATTATAATGATCTTGATTATGTATATAATACAGCAAATTATGTGTTTTTGGATGTATATATAATTTTTGGTAAAAATAAAATAAAAAAATGGACAACTATATAGGACAAGTACTATTATTTAGGTGGTTGTGAAAAGAAATAGAAGTAGTAAGTCGTATTTAACTTTTTGTTGACCAAAAACCATGATGAAACATGAGATAATTTTAATTAAAAACATACTCGTAGACCGTATTAATTTATTAATCATGATTGCAGTCGCACATTTACCGGCAAATCCATAGTAGTGACTGATTTATTGTTTGATTATTTACTAAATTTACGAACGTGGAGTGTGTAGGTAATTAGATGAATCTGAAAGTTAAAAAGCATGAGACTGTAACATTGTGCTATTATGGCGGATTGGTGACCGATGAAATTGATTGAACAATCCCTTTGCCAAATATGATGGTAAGGCGATATATAGTCACATGCCAAAATTAACGATAACCATATCTGAGCGACACATACTTCGGTTTAGCAACGAAAGAACAACGACAATTAACCATGGCTTGGCAACAGTTCAAAGACAAGGTTTAACAATGGTTAGCAACGAGCTAACGATGGCTCACCTACGTGATCAATTTTAAAAGAATGACATTTAGGTTGTCATTGGTAATTAAACCACTCCAAAAACATTGCTGAGATACTCATAGTGGCAGAGCGAGGAGTTCGTGTCAGCGGGGATAGACGGACCCACGTTAGATCCAGTGAAGTCACCAAATCCTGCTAACTTTTTGTTGTGAAACTGTTAGATCCCATCACTCATGTATAAGGTCCTAGTACTTTTTTTCAACGAGAATTCACTATACGTATCTCATAGCAACTTATATTTCTTCTAAATACTTCTAAAGTTCATATTCGCTCTAGATAACACTTTTTAATTATTCACTTTAATTATAAAAACGCCATTATCCAATGCAAAACATAATATACATACTTTCTCTCTCCAAAACCGAAAAAAACTAGTTTTAAATTAAAATAAAATTCTATAACCCTAACAAATCACAAAAATCATAAAAAAATGAAAAAAATAATTAAAAAATAAAAAATCACAAAAAAATGAAAAACAATTATAAAAAATCATAAAAACCATAAAAAATCATAAAAATCACAAAAAATTATAAAAAATAGTTTTTTTGTCAATAGATAACTTTTTACACCGGAAAATCTGTTTTTCATCAACAACTAGTTTTTTCATTAAAAAAATGGCTTTTTCACCAAAAAAATGATTTTCCATCAAAAAGTGAATATAATTTAATAAAATTGCATATGCTTAAGTCAAATTTACATATAGTTCACCATAAAATGCATATATTTCAATAAAAATATATACAGTTTAGTTAAAAGTGCATATAATTTGATTAAAAAAACATGTAGTTTACTATAAAAGTACATATATTTCAATCGAAAGTGTATACATTTCAGACAAAAGCGAATCTAGTTCGACACAAAATTCATGCAGTTCAATCAAAAGTACATACAGTTCAATCAAAAGTGTATTTAGTTCAATCGAAAGTGCATATAGTTCGATCAAAAGAGCATCTATTTCAACACAAAGTGCATATAGTTCTATCAAAAGTGCATACAGTTCAGTCAAAAGTGCATACAGTTCAGTCAAAATTGTATATAATTCAACACAAAGTGCATACAGTTTAGTCAAAAGTGCATCTAGATCAACATAAAGTGTATTTATTTCAACACAAATTGCATACATTTCAGTCAAAAGTGTATGTAGTTCAACAAAAAGTACATACAATTCAGTCAAAAGTGCATATAGTTCAACACAAATTGTATACAATTCAGTCAAAAGTGCATCTAGTTCAACAAAAAGTGCATACATGATTCAGTCAAAATGACATACAATTCAGTCAGAAGTGCATCTGATTCTACAAAAAGTGCATATAGTTCAATGTAAAGTGCATACAATTAAGAAAAAAAGTTCATATTAGTTCAGTCAAAATTGCTAAACATCGTATAGTTCACTACAAAATGCATATTATTTACTTCAAATTTAAAACAAAACAAAAAAATCCGGATGGATTCGAACCACCAAACTCTTGAATATCGGTGTTGGTGTAAGCGCTCTTACCATTCTGAGCTTACGGATGTATAGTCGCTAAAGAAAATCATACAAGCATGTATATCTAAAAAATCATTCCGTCTCTGTCTAAAAATTAACAAATAGCCAAGTAACAAACCCTCCACCTAAATTAAATTTAGTAGTTTTTGTTGGTGCAAGCGTTCTTTGCCATTTCAAGGTTATGAATCAATTTAGTAACTTATAAACAAAAATATATGGACCTAATAGACAAAAACTAATCATACGAAAACCAACGCCTTAGCCAATAAAACATAACCAGTGCCTACAAAACGTCATATAAAACCTACAAAAATCAGTTCATACTATTTATATACATATAACAATTATTACTACTCCACTAGCAATTCAGATAAAATCCAAACAAATACATGTACACTTTTTTCCAGCCCTAAACGAGTTTTGATTCAGACCCAAACGGACCTAAATCAGCATCCGTTTCAACCTGAAAACGGGTACAATTTCAGACCCAAACAGATATTTAACATTATAAAACTCCATAAAATTTTCAGAATACACAAACTTGCACCTGTTAATGACCAAATGAAGCAATGTTTCACAAAATGGATATTTTCACCCCCGAATCGAGGTGTATTTTAGCCCTAAAACAGAGCTTAATTTCAGCCACAAACGGACTCCGTTTTCAGCATCGAATCGAGGTCTATTTCAACCTCAAAAGGAGCTTAATTCAAGCCCCAAACGGAGCATAATTTCAGCCCCAAACATGGCTTAATTTCACACACACATGTATGTATATATGTTGAAGATCCGGTCCTAGGTCGCTTAATCATTGTTGCCGGACTGAACTCTATCACGACGACCCTCTTTCTCTCTCCTCCAGTTAGTGTTTTGATGCGACAGCTCCATCGTGGAGAGATTTTACAGCGGTGGCGTAGCGACGTCATATCGTCTAATTACGACGGCTAAGATGATTGGAGATCAGAGATAATCGGGGGATAGGGTTTTGATGGGATTAGGAAAAAATACGAGAGTGAGAGAGAAAATGCGTGACAATGATTCACGTTAAAAAAACTTAGAAAATTAAGTGGTATTTATATTATGAAAAAGTGTTATATAAGAGAAATGCAAATTATCATAAGTAAGTAGTTGGAATATAAGTTAAAAACTGCTAACTATTGGTCATTATTTGTTTTATATATATATAAATAGTGAAAACCACTTTTTTATTTAATTGATCACATAGACTATTATGGAACAAATTCAAAATAAAAAACATAAAAAAATCAAGAATAAAAGGAATATCTTACTATAATCTCTTGAAAAAGATTTTATAAGAAGAAAAGGTACCTTTCCTACGTTCAGCATCCACATGCTTTCTTTTTCTTCCTTTTTTTTATATTATAAATTTCGGCCCTTTCATTGCGCGTCTTCTCGGCAACTTTAGCTTCTTTTATTATGAAAGAGTGCGGGTGACATTTAGGCAACTTTAGCTTCTTTTATTATGAAAGAGCGCGGGTGTCATTTAAATTGGTAGCACGTAATTGTTTCATACACTAATCGTATTTGCTTTTGAAACTTTTATTTCATTTATGGAAATTTGAGTATTTAATATAAGTTTGAATTTTTCACTATGTGTTTTATTTTTGCAATTCCAAACATGTGGTGCTGGCTCCGCCGATGTACGCTCGAACACACTAGTCAAGTCCATGAGCGTGAAGTTTAGATATGATGTTCAGTTTTATGTGTAATAGTATAAATAATATTAAAATAAAATAATAAATAGTTATTAATACATTAATTAATTAAAAATTAAAAATTGAAGTGTACTTAAATGGAACTTATTTAAATATTGTTTTAATATATTTAATTATTAAAAAAATTATGAATAAAAGTTGGTAATAATTTTCAAAAAAATTATTTTTGTATTTTTTATGAAATTAAATAAATTAACATTTTTTCTATATTAAAAAAAATAGTTTTCCTATTTTTGAATTAATTTTTTGAATTAATCGGGCAGAAACAAGAGAGAGAACTAGAGAGGAGAAGAAGGGAACCTACTGGTTCCATGCGGCCACAACTGCAACCAACATTATAGTTGGTCTGGCGGTTCCGCCGATACTCAACCAACTGCATGTCACACCGTTAAACATGCTCTCATCACCGGAGGCAGCCTACTTAATCCGCTATTTTGTTTTGTTCACAGAACACATGAGAAACAATCACCCCATGATCTTACATTAAAGAAAATATTCTGTCAATATTAATCAAACAACGCAAACTTGCCTTGAACAACGAATCATTTTTTATGGAATTGGCGTTGCCATATGATTGTTGTTCATATGTGGGAATTGTGGTTCTCACATCATACTATCAGATTTAGACCTAAGAGAATCAAAAGAAAATAGTCTTTCAGTTTTCCATTTGTAACGTTTGCGTACAGGAAAATGTCTACTCCGATCATGTGATGCTCCAACGAGGACAACGGTCTCTTTTACAAGTAACACCAAACTTTTCAACTAGTTTCTTTTATGTCAAGTACGTATATATAGATATAGTCCTATTATAAGTGTAGAGGATTTTCTTTTTAATATTGTGCAAGAAGGCAATCAGAACTGATTCTTTAATGGGTAATGGACATCTAGGCTCAGTTTTTATAACTTAATAACTCAGAAAACTGGCTCTCTAAGAACGGTTATATTGAGGAATACGGTTTATTGATAAACCTAATAGGGTGCAGTCGATGCCGAAAAATAAAATAAGACGCAAAGCATCAACTTATTTACTTATTATTGGTCATTGATATACTAATTGTATTATGATTATGTACCTATCTCACATATTCATAACATCAATGATATCATGTACATGATGTAATCTTAACATGGTGAGTCATGTACCCACAAGACGCGAATATGTCCTATTTTACTGGTTTCAGAAGATCGTTGAGATGGGTCCTATTTTACTAAAGTTTTATTTGGTTTTCTTGTATTTAATTTGATTTGGGTGGGTTGATTTAGGTAGTTATTTGGAGTTGCGAGGTAGTGTTGCTATATTGTATAATCTCACACTATTATTAATAATAATGTTCATTAAAAAAAACACGAATATGACAGTAGATTATCTTTTTATGAAACAGAAATTATGAAATAATATGACACATAATTATAGAATTGAATCTGTCAGTAAATAAAATATTGTTAAAATAAAATCAGTAAGGCTTCTCTCCAATGAAATTTCCGGGAGGGTCATAGTTACAAGTGATGAACACACCCTTGGCATCATCACAAACAGCTCTAGCACACCCAACTCTCTTTGTCCCACTCCACACAATCTGTGTGTAATGTCCGCACTGTTCCCCACTTTCACAAGAATTTGACCAATAGTTATACCATTTTTTCTCTGATAACCACTCGAGAGCAGCTTGAGCTGGTGTCCACCCGTCTCCGCTCCCCCAGAAAATATTTTCACCATACGGGCCGTTGGAATGCCTCAGCTCACAATCGACTCTTCTTTGGTTGGCATACCACTTTGCATATAATGCTAGTTGTGGGTCCCACTTAAGGGGGGACAAGCCCATTGCACGCCGAGCCCCATTCTGAGAATCTAAATATGCGTTCACATACTTATTTGTGTGTACACGTTTTGTTTTAGCGTTACAGGTTACAACTAAGAGGAAGATGATAAATGCGAAGGTGGCACCAGGGTAAGGACTCATCCGGCGGAACACCATATTTTGTGTGAACGGTTTTACATGGAGAAAAAATAAATCAGAGGCAACATTTGCACTCTACAATTTGTTACATTTATAAAAGGTATTGGTTGATTGGTTGGGGTAGTTGAGGTTTCATTTCAGAGTTTATTTTAACTAGGTGGTGCTGCCCATGTTTGATTAATGCCACACTTGTATTTCTAGTACAATGTCACAGGCTAGGTCATATAATTATTTATATCAGCCATGTGTCTGATATTATTATCTTTATCTAAAATAAATTCTAGAATTTAAATATTCTGTTTTTGCCTCACTTCACTATCCTGTTGTCGTATAGTCTGAAATTTAAAATTCATTTATATGTAGTTCGTTATTTATTGTAGAAAAAAACTGAGAAACTTATCATATTCGCACCATGGAGTTTTAGTTGATACTTTTTTTTTGGAAATTTCATGTTATTTTAGTTTCTGGTTTTTTGGAAAAACGACATGGACTTTAGCAGGTAATGTAAAAAGCGTTTGTTGTCATATCCGAATCCAGACCGTAGAATCAGATTAGCATGGATTTCTTTTTCCATTTTTAATATGATGTTTGCATTTCCAATATTCCTTTTTTTGTTCTTCCTATGAACCAATCTCGTATTTTCTATTGAGCCAGCTTCTAAAATACAGATCCGTAGTGCTATAAAAGCTAAACTTGACAGTCTCCTACTAATTCAGAGTTCTGAGACCAATCTTGACTATCCCCTAACTTTTACAACTGTATTAAAGTAAATGTCTCAAATAATTAAGTGAAACAGATGATTTTGGTCGCATTAATCACATACCATTTAAGGATAAGCTAATATTGTGGTGGGATTTTTGGAGTACTTGGTATTTTTTAGGGAATAGTAACAAGAATTTCGTAACATCGTCCTCGTTGATCAGGTGGTATAACGCCTGCAGATTAAATTTTGTAATCACATTCGCCAAATGCCTTTGTTTTGGTTCTGTGGAATATATTATTAAACAACACCAATTTTGAGTAAAATATGAATGCTCATTTTATTTCTTTTAAATCTTGATCATCAGTTTCCAATACCATGTTATACTGTATAACTTCTTTGAATTGAGTTAACCTCACAGCAAAAATTTACTAAGTCGGCCTATCAGAAACCCTAGTCTATGTTTCAAACCCTGGTCAAAGACGTAACTCATAGTTACGAACTTTATCTATGAGTTGGGATATTGAACTGGTTTCAGATATTGGGGCCTGCAAAAAGATTGCTTTTCCCAATCTGATTTGCAGGTCTTTGTATCTTTATTTGTGGTTGATATGGTTTCTTTTGATAGCATAGTTAGGCAAAATTTATTTTTTACAACTTTTCCAATCAAGTGCCCTCTCTGATTTAAATAACAATGCTTAGGAATTCAATCTGATAATATTACGTGGCATTTTCTCGGATCGGTTGTTAATGGTTGCTAAAGTTGAACGAGTCATATTTGACAGATACCTTTTGTTTATGTCATGTTTTTTGAATACCAAGTGGTTGTTACAGTTACGGACCAGTCTCAGTTAACATACGTTGGCTTTTCCTTTAGTGTTCTTTCTGATTTAGGACCGGCTGCTTGAATTCTGGAAAGGTTGCTTAAGATTTAAGGGCGAGAGGTATATTCGCTTGCACATGTATCATAGATATGTCGATTTTGACTCTCCATTTATCGATAGGAGACTTTTCAAGAAATTGAGCAGATTTTACAATTTTAAATTAATATTGCAAAACTATGGCTTAGCCTATCTACTTATCACGACTACTACCCATTCCTACCTTATGCCTTCATCTAAAAAATGAGATACTATTAGTTTTTGTTCCCTTAATTGGCCTCTGAGCTTGCTTTAGGAAATAAATTGTGTAACATCCCATATTTTTATAAATGATTTTATTCATGTTTTGAATTATCCAAAAAACGTTTTATTCAAATTTTACCAAAAACCGGTCACTCGACTAATTTTTAGCCAAAAACCGAAACTCTTACGAAAAATTTTATTTTAAAAACATGTTACTAATTTTATAAACAAAAAGGATCCAATAGATTTGTTTCTAAAGATTTGTTATGATTGAGTAGTAAAATAATATTTTTGGATCATGAGTTAGCTTTTAAAAACTTTGGGTACCAAATAGTTCGCTTTCATAAACTATCCAAAAACAGTTTCTAAACCTCTTTTCAGCCACTTTCTTTCAAAACATTAAACCTAAAACCAGCCACTTTCAAAGAGAGAAAAGAGAGAAGAGAGAGGTTCCAAGCTTAGGAAGAAAAAGAAAAAACCAACATTAGCGGGCTCATACCGGAAATATTTTCTCTACGCTTTAAGGTAACGGGGGTTATCCATTGCGACTAGACGATGTTGTATGTTAGGATTAGGTCTTGCGTTTATTTTAAATTGGGGGATTTTTGACTTTTATCTTAATTATGTTATTAAATTGTTAATTGAGTTTTATTTGTTTCACTTTTAATTCCATTATTTGAATTGTAGAGGTTGAGACATTAGATATATTAATTTCGAATTAATGAGGTTATGGATGTGTTTGCATGTTTTATGAGTTGATTATGTGATATTATAATTGTTGATGAAATTGGGTAAAATTATGTTGAATATGGATGAATTGTATTTTATGCATACAAGCTGTTTGTTAAAATGTCTGAATGAGATTTTATGTTTGATAGACTTGTTTGGCTAGTTGTGAATCTAGCACCTATGATTATTGATATTGTTGAATTACGTTAAAGTGACGTATGAGAATGTGATAATTGAATGGTTTTATATTATTGGCCGAGACCTTGTGATTTAGCTGCAGTGGCAATGGTCTATGTCTCTCTCTAATTCCGGGGACATAAGACGGCCGAGGGGATAGGAAATGACTCGTCTTACGGACTGTAGCGAGTGGCGTGAAAGGTCCCAGTGTGCACTATATTTATTTTATTGTTAGCAATGGTCTATGTCTTTCCCTAATTCCGGGGACATAAGACGGTCGAATGGATAGAAAATGACTCGTCTTACGGACTGAGACGAGTGGCGTGAGAGCTCCAAGTACGCACTATAAATCTATTTTTATGTTAGCAATGGTTTATGTCTCTCACTAATTCCGGGGACATAAGACGGCCGAAGGGATAGGGAATGACCTAACTTACGGACTGGGGTAGGTGGCGTGAGAGATCCATGTATGCTTTAGATGTGTGATGACGTTATTTAATTTATTTCGTTGTACGATATTCTTATTATTTCTTTTTATACGTTGATTATCGTAGTTGTTGTTTGTGAGTTCTTGCATTTATGGGATGGAGTGACGGTATTTTGTGGTGCTGTCCCGTCTATATATGTGCGTGGGACTCACCGTTACAGTTTTGTCTTTCATGTACAACTTAGGTTGAGGCGTTTGGATAAGAGTTTTAGCATGGTATCGCATGGGCTCGGGGCATCTTTTAATCGCTTTCTTTTCTCTTAGCCTAGTTTTTATTTGAGGTTGTAGCCTACGGACAAATTACATTTGTTTATTTTATTTTTTTATATAATTTTGTTAAAACCATTTGTATCGTAACCGCGTTTGGCAAATCTTATTTTTATTCATTTAATTGTTCTTTTAGCTCGCAAGTTATTTTCTTTTAAAATTTTAAATTTTGTATCAACATGTTTCATTTTCCTTTTATTTAAAAAGGTCATGGCTCGATATCCGTCTTATATATTTTGGGGCGTGACGAGTTGCAATTTTGAAGAATTTATTTCCTCTGTCGATAATCATAAGATAGAGTATCCATTGACATCACTTTAACATATATAGTTACAAAAAAATCTTCACAAGAGGCAAAATCCGGTACATTTTCCTGGAATCAACTCTGTATGCTTGGAAACTGACGAGATATGATCTCTTTGTATGCACTCAAGAGGAAGAGTAACCTCGTAGCTCTTTGTTTTCATTGTTATCCACATAAGCAGAGCTGAAGAAATTTGGATTTGTTAGTCAGATGACGACTAGTTCCATTAGCCATTTTCTGAAAAAGCCTAATTGTGCTCTTGAAATAAAATAAATAATAATTACCGTTTGATTGTATCCATACTTTTCCTGCTAAGATCAGCTTCCTTAGGTATTTGTGTTTTGGATGATATGTCCGGTATTTCTGTTAGCATACTCGATAAACTTTTACAGAACTGGTTCATCATAAAACTAGAATGTCAGCTGTCATGTTTATCCAAAAATATCATCATATTGTTGAAAAATAAAATATAGCTTTTCCTACCTCTCGGTATAAACCTAGTTCTCCTACTGAATTTGATACTTCTATAACACAATGTCTAGGAGCCACCTCAATCACCTGAAATTTTTGTTTTTCCAAATATAAAGTATTAGGATTTGCATATCACTCTTGCGAAACAGTAGAGGATTCACTTACCTCTGCTGCTAGGTTAAAGCATGATCTTGAGCATCGAATCATCTTACTATTCGGCCGGATTTTCAACTAAATAATAACACTGAGAGTCAGAAAAATAATATATATGACACATATTTGACGGAATAAGCTGACATATGTTGGAATTCTTTTACCTTAAAGTTGTTTATCCTTTCAACAGCAAGGCTCGCGTCTTTTGCAACAGCCTCTATTTTCTTTATTGTTTCAACTGTTGTCAGTTTTGATCCAAGAGTCATCTTTTGCTTCTCATCTTCCTGTGTAGCGAAAATAATTTTAAAAGTTCAGATGGAGAATGTAGAATATCTCTGATTAAAAATATGACGCATAAAAAATATTATATGAACAAATAATAACCTAAGAAACACTTGATTCATATGAAGAAACTAGCAAATTTTCTATCACCTGCCTGTTCTACAAAAAATCCTGACAAATCAAGGTCTTGGGACATTGCTATTAGCTGAAAAGCGTTAATGAAACGTGGAGCTCTGGAAACTTTGACCTCAGAATCGTTTTCCTGCAACTTCGCCATATGAATAAAATTGTAAATTTTGTCTCAACTCTTTTCTATTTTCTAAATGAAGATTACTTTGAGATATTAGTAAATACATTATTTCGTGTGGTCAATCGGCTACTATTGTGTTGAACGCAAAGTTCTCCATGTATATGCTATGTTTGGCACTTCAATTTTATGGAAAATAAGATGTTCTAATTTTCATTATTTTTAAAAAGAAGTTTCTTATACTTTTCAGTTTTCTATGCCTTGTTCAATACACTTTAAATGTGTGTCTACAAATTGTATTTACCGAGTTCTAGTTGTGAACTAATCCTTTCCTTATAAGTAACTGATTAGAAAACTTAAGACTTGCTGGATGTTTTCCTTGGACCAATTTAATAATTTCTGATATTAAATCAAGCTTTATTTAGTAACTACCTTCTCCGCATTGAAAATGGCATTTACATCATCTAAATTTATGTCTTCTTCAGAGTCACATCTCACAGCAGGTTCATAATTTGTTTGAAACCATTTATTTTCAATGATCTCTGCTATTGTTAATCGCTGCAATGAGAAAACAAAATTGTGTTTTAGAAAATTTACTCCTTATTTTTCACTAGAATTTTCTTTTCCATTTTTTCAGGGCACACTACCTTTCTGGCAATCGGTTCAAGTATCCCTGAGATAAGTTTCTTTTGCATTTCTGTAAACCATTCCGGAAAGGAGTATTCTGCTTGCATTATCTTTGCATTAAAAGGGAAAACTTTTCAGTCATCAGATTCTTTTTGAACGTTGAGGCACAGATTTATAAAAATTTAACTTATGAATTACCTTTCTATACAAGTTCATTAAGTTTCGATCATTGAATGGTAGATGACCAGCAAGTAATTCGAAAAGTATTACCCCACATGACCAAGTGTCTGCAGCTGCTCCATCATAGGCCTTGTTATGCAGAAGCTGTGTGCCAAGTAATCAATCATCAGTCATGTGAATGTGTTGATAAATGTTTAATCACAACTATAGGATTTTTTTCCGATCTTTTTAGTACATTTTGTAGGCTAAAAGGTTAAGGGGGCATAGAAGCAGGCACAAATGAGGGGTAGAAGATCGGACTTGAATGGTAGGAACTCTAAGGTTCATGTTAACAGACACATGCACACATATATTATACTCCAATATGCATATATAGATATACTTAGAACTTGGTTACATACGAAATCTAAATGGGTTCTTACCTCTGGAGCTACATAGCTTGGAGAGCCACATGCGGTAGATAGCAAATCTCCCGGCTGAGAAAATTAAATAATTAGATAGAGAAGTTTACTTATGCAATAAGAAAAAAGGAACATTATAGAGAAAACGTTCAGATTGATGAATGATGATGAAGCATCTTAAATGAATTGCTACTCATAACCGTTTGATATATTATTTTCTAAAATCTTTCCAAAATGGTTCCTTAAAAATATACTTGGAAGCAACCCAAGAGAAAGTCATTTATGTTAGTTTAACCATTTTCCAACAAACCAAAAACACGAACAGACGTTTTTAATGGTAAATGTTTTTAATTGCTTAACTTAACTATGTTCAAAACTAGAAGAAAATGTCAGGATCTCAATAAAGACCTGTTTTAAAATTGTTGGTACAGTGAGTGTTGCTAAAATTTATCGACACTCAGTCATTCACTTTACCAGTTGTTTTCAAAAAGGTGTATGTTACTATCCCGGCATTTTCTTGTATTGGTTATACGGCCTTTGAAGACGGTCTTATACCTTTCTCAATGCGCTGAGTCCAAAATCTGACACTTTGAGATTTCCTTTGTTATCCAAAAGCAAGTTCTCTGGCTGTTTAACAAAAATCAATGTGGATCAAGTCTGTAGTTCTCTTATGAAAACAGCTTACCATTGTAGTCAAAGGCAGTATTTCAGTATAACCTTCAAATCTCTGTGATAGACCCCTCTAAAATGGCAATAATCTACCGCATCGATAAGCTGCTGAAAGTATTTCCTTGCCTCTTTTTCGCTCAATCGATTAGTATAGGACTGGAAAAACAAGGATTGTAGTAGGCTTAGAAGCACTTCATTTGGTTCCGAAACAAGATTTTGGTCTTAGAATGTTCTATTTAGCACTTACCAATTTATCTGAGAGTTGTCCTCCGGATACATACTCCATGGCTATGTATATCTTTGTCTTCGTCCCAATTACCTGTGATTCAAAATTAACGTTTTTCAACCAAAAAAATGGGGAAAATAAAAAATAAAAAACTTCAGGAGCACCGGACATGAATATACCTCATGTATTTTGACAATATTTGGGTGACTAAGAAGCTTCATTGTTCTTATCTCTCTCTGTACCTAAAAAAGGATTGAAGCTTCATCACCTAATTACCATTATCGTTTTATTCTTTATCCATTATAGCTTCCATCGCAAAATAATTGGGTAAGAAATTACCTGATACATAAGATTGTTTTTTATTACCATCTTCTTGTCAATGACTTTCATCGCGACATATTTGTCATTTTCAGTGTTTATTGCTAACTTCACCTTTGCAAAGCTACCTTCTCCAATTGTACGCAAAAGGTGATACTTGCCAATGCTATTTGCGTACCCCATACAACAAAAACTATACAACCCTTGTTTTGTATCAAGTATTTGTCTCTCTAAAAAATTTATCTATCCTTGTAAGTGTTCCTTATATTCCAAATATCATGATTTATTGCTAAAATTGGATAAAATAGTTGTTAGGTTTCGTGGTGCTGATGGGCACAACTACTTCCAAACTCGTTTAAATTGTGCTGAAACTGCCAATGCTGAATATATATATATATATATATATATATATATATATGTGTGTGTGTGATAGAGTTTGTGTTCAAATTTATTTTGTGACTTTTGTAACAGACCATGTGTTTTGTTTATTTGCCACATGCATTGAAGAGAAGATGACTTGTTGGTGAGAAAGAGAGGGAAACAGATGGAGGGAGAGTTAGCTGGGGCGTGGTTTGAATGGAGGTTGGAATTTAATCAATTATTGCCTACTGGCTATACAATCATTGCCATTACACAAAAAATAAAATAATGCAAAACTTTTTTGCCGAATTGTGGCTGTCAACCAAAAAGCCCGTAACATGAATTATACCTAGTTACACAATACGGTGCCATTATTACGGAAACATCGTTATAAATACTCAGGTATGCTATCCGTATATGAAACTCATAGCACCATACAATGTCGTACTTGGTACCGAAGTAGTGTAATGTTTCTTCTTCGAAACCTGAATTAGCACTGATAAAAACTATTAGAACAGGAATCTTTCGTTTAGTGCTTCTGCCCTGGTAATACAATGTCGAACCGTATCTTACTCACATGTTTTCTTGGCATGCTGAGAGTTTGGTTTACCTGATGTACTATTTGATTATGGTAATGATAAGAGATTTCCCACAACCGTGAACACTCGCATCACACTAGTTATAAGTCACATTATAGCTATTTAAATAATTTTTTGCTTAAAAGAGTTCTACATTAGGCTTATCATTATATAGCTATTTTTAGTTGAGCAAATTAGTAGTGTATCTTTTTTTTTAAAGTAATTTCCAAAAATTCATACTTATGAAAAGTAATTCTCTTTTGGTGCATCGTTCTTCCATTCACTTAAAATACTAAATTGAATGAATTTTTGTTTGATACATTTACTTGAAAAAAATAAAGTGAATGAGTTTTTGTTTGTCCTTTTGAATTGAATAGACTTTTGTTTGCTGTATAATATTGAAGTGAATGATTTTTTTTTGATTTTTTGGAGTGAATGAACTTTTGTTCGGTCCATTCACTTAAAAATACCAAAGTAGATGAGTTATTTTTTTTCATTCATTTTAAAAATTTGAAGTAAATGTTTAGTTCATTCACTTCAAAATATTGAACTGAATGGACTTTTTGTTTGTTATTTTGAAATGAATTATCTTTAAAATATTGAAGTGAATGGATTTTTTGTTTGCTATTTTAAAATGAATGATCTTTTGTTTGATCCATTCACTTCAAATTTTTAAAGTGAATGAGTTTTTTTTAATATTTTTTTAAAGTGAATGAGATTTTGTTTGATCCATTCGCTTTAAAATCTTGAAGTGAATGAACGTTTTTTTTTTTTAGTTTTTTTTCATTTAAAAAATATTTTTTTTGATTTTTTACATTTTATAAATTTTATAAATTTTAAATATTTTTTTATGTATTTTTATTTTTTTAATTATATATATTTTATTTTGGTTTTCATATATTTTTTTGTATATTCACGAATTGAATGAGATACTAGCGAAGTGAATGAGAGAAAAATTACATAATTTTTATTTTATTTTTTAAACTAACAATAAAAAAGAATTAATTTACTTTTTTTGTACTTAAAGGGAATTACCCATTTTTAGTTCTAGCCAAACATGCTGCTTATATATGAAAATACAACTTGCTAGTTATATTTCTCCTCTCTTACTTTTTCATCTCAGTTGATTTAAACAATGATACATTCAATATTATTTTATTTTTATAGTTAGACTAGGAGATGCTGAGTTTTTTTTATGTAAAATAAAAGCGCATATATATATATATATATATATGCATATACGGCTATAATATTTTCTAATTTTTATTTTTATTTGCTAGAAAATTTCGGAACTTAATACCAAATATAACTTCGGCTCCGATTAAATCAAATTCTGACGACTCTATTTTATTCAAATTTTCTTTTGAACTTGTTTCTTTAAAAAAACACGCCTACATTTTATGGCAACTCAAACCAGAAGTCCCATGTTCCCGTGTCAGTAACATGAACGAGCATACTATTCTCCATAGGTAAAATGATCAACTAATTAGAAATTTCTAAAAGTTACAAGCTATGTATAAACTGGACTTCGAAGGTAATATATTTTCAATCTGTATCCCGGTTTGATATTTGAAGTTCATAATCTTTTCTAGCCTATAAGATTAAAAAAAAACATAACTGGTATACAATATCTGTACAACAAACAGAAATTGTATTATGGTGATTTTCGAAAGGCTCTCTTTTTAGGGCTTTTGCGCTGAGAACATGATGAAAGATTGCTCAACTTTGCTAGAGTAATTAACTAGCCCACATGTTGTACACAAATCTTCTATCTCTTCCTTTGTATAATAGCTCATATTTTGAGAACTCCTCTGCTGCTACACATGCAAAAATTATTATCACAAATTTGAAAGGATGCAATCTTATATAATGAAATATGAAAAATAGTGGTTCCTTTGACACAAATAATAAGCAAAGGATTTTTACCAGAACGGAAATGAAATTTGCAAGTATTTGTTCTTCAACATATACGATACCACAAATTACAGACAATATTTTATTTGTGTAAAGCATTTATCAAAGTCAGAAATAGACATCCTGTGCCATTTCTCGGCGACGCAATAACATTTGTGACTTAAAACAAGAGATCATGTTCTCACGCGACAGAAAAGTACGGGCCTTATTTAACTGATGGGACAGGGCAAATAAATTTTCCGTCAAAGACATGAAACCTATTTCTGAGGCAATGCGACAAGGTATGAGTACTTCTATTATCTGGATACGCAGTATAGTATATGCATTTATATGTGTGCGTGTATATATATATTTAAAAAAAATCTGCTTAAGCAAATGAAAATTAGCTCTTGAGCTACTCCTCATAAGCAATAGTAAGTCGATTAGAATTAAAGGCGGAGACTGTTCTTATATAAATTGTTTTACATCATTTTGCTTCCGACCTCAAGGGAACTACTCTTTCTATCTTTAAAATAGCTAACAACAAACTCCAACAGACAAAAGAGCACAATCTTGTAACTACTAGATCAGGACGAAAATGGAAATAAACAAAAACAACTAAACGAACAAAATTAGCATTACCTGTTCAAAGGGCCTCAATATAGCAGGAGTGGATGAACTAACTCGAAGAAAGGTGGTTCCGACAAAGACACCGCCACTCCGCAGTATGCGATTTATTTCAGATACCTAAATATAATTCAAGCACAAACTGCAAGTTACTAAAACAGAAGGTAATAAAAATATAACAAATGGAAGTTGAACAATCTGTAATAAGAGGTCACTAAACGAGCATATACATCTCCTCAGTGGGCTTCAAAATTAACCAAGTATATCTTTACTCCCTCTGTTCTCATTTAATAGCCCTCCACCAATCAACGTGCAATTTGGCCCGGCATAGAACTCAGTATCTAAATTGCCAAAATGAAAATTTTCAAAAGTTAATCATAAAAGTACAACATTTGAACTACATGATTAACTTTTGAAGTTTCTTTTTTCGGCAATTTAAGCAAGAGTCTTTTAACAGCCAAAATTGCACGCAGTTTTGTAGAGAACAGTAAACATGGAGTGGATCCAACTATTCTAAGGGACTTAAAAGTAGTCAGATACTGAAAGTGTTTCGCGTACATTCAAGAACCTCCTTAAGCGGTAATGGTCTTAATGGCCCCAAGATATAGACAAGCACTTTTAAGTCCATTTGTTACTAATTTATGGTATTTTCGGTTTGCTATTCTCTTTGTGCATTGCGGCTAGCGGCCCAAACACTAGAAAACCCCACTGTAAGTCCTAAAATAAGTACAAATTGCACACAAAGTAGCATATACATTGTTATCATAGACGAGAAAATTATCATAAAACAAAAACTTACTGCATTGGAAGGAGATGGCCAACAATGCAACGCTGCACCGGCATGAACAGCATCGATTGATCCAGATTTGAAGGGGAGCCTCGACACATCAGCTCTTAGAAGAGCTAGACTTCTGCAAATTTTCATTTACAGGATTTTAATTTATAATTATTAAAAGGGATAGTAGTTGGGCCACGGGATGTAAGAAGCAAAAGCTTACGTATTGAGTATGGTGTCATCATTTTTGATGAAATCATAGCATTGTCGAAGCATATTTTCAGAAAAATCCATAGCAATTACTCTTGAGTAGATACCCGATTGGGCAAACTTGCGAGAAAACAAACCACTTCCACAACTAACATCTACTAAAATGCCACCTCTTATTGGTTGAAAGTACTCTTGAGCCATCTTGAACTGCATAAACCAGAATTCTAAATAATAAATTCAATAATATCAACGAGTTCCCAGAGTAAAGTTTTTGAAGTATGTGAAGCATCAGGGGTTGTCAAATCAATGTGGAACTAAGTTATTGTTTGAGTACTATTTAAATACTAAGAAGAGATTCTGATACGAAAGTGGCTATTTTCATAAATATTTTGGAAAGGTCCATGAAAGCATTACCTCTTCATCAGGGCCTGGAAAACCACTACGGCTAAAATTTTGACGCCAGCCTCTTTCATACAAGAAAGATACAAGTGGACTCCTATAAAAGTGAAACACATCTAAGTCTTAATCGTCAAACATTGAAGTCCCTTGTAAAAAGTTAAATTATATTTCCAGTTCATGTTTATTTAAAGTAAGACATTCAGAATTCCGGACCACCAAGTCAAAAGAAAACTTGAGCTCTAACTAAAGAAGATAAAATAATATATTATCAGAATCATGGTCTAGGCCATAAACCGCGAGTTCAATCAATATATTACGGAGTCAGACTATCGACTTTAAAATGAACCTCATTCTCAATGCGGCATATTTCGTTGTATAATAACAATTATGAACAGAAGAAAACGTAATAACTATACCGAAATAGCTCAGTACGGGCTGGTGGGTATTCTTGAAACTCCTTTGCTCCAGCAGTAACAGTGAGATCCAGGTACATGTTTTTGCTCGAATATGACTTGTTGCATTTCTCACATTTAAATCCAGATCTATAAATTGCTGGCCTGCAGTTATCCAAGATTCAGTCAATGCCACGTAAATCGTATACACCATCTATGACCTAACAAACTGAACATAGTGGGTGCAATTGATAATTTTTCAGTGATTCAAACTTACAAGTTAAATCCCAGAGGACCTTTCCTTATCAATGGTTCGTAACAAATCGGGCAAGCGAAAATTTCATTCTTGGATTTGTTTTCATTCTCAGTTATAGGCTCCTGGAAAAGGGAATAGCTGTCAGGTGAAAATAAGCCAACCAAAAAACACTATGGTATGTAAGAAAGTTAAAACAAAGAGAGTAACCATTCTAGAACTTCAGAACAGGCAAATAGCAATGTTATGCGTGTGTTCATAGATATTTGCACAATTAGTATAAGGTGCGGTCACATACGTTAGGTAGATATTAATGAGTGTAAAACAACAGAACTGCCGCTTCTCAATTGCCACAAAAGTATCGTTCTGCAACCATGATCCCAATTTTTTACTGTTAAGATGTTTATAATTACTTTCCTCTAGCAGTTTATCACTTTTCAGATTCTTCTCATATACCCTTTTCTGGAATGGAAAACAGCAAAAATGGGGAACAATGCCCTTAAGAACGTAAATTATTGGCTGATGAAGAATAGCCTCACTCAAGACAATACGCCTATCACTGTCATTTATACTTGTTTTTCTTTGAAGAAAATAAGAAATATGAAAGGCTAGGCCAATAACAGCGCCAGTAAGGGAGTGTAAGAGCAACTAAAATTTTCTGAAAAAAACATGGTGTAATCTATAAAAAAGTAACTTTCATATGTTAGGCACTACATTAGACGCTCGGGACAAGCGATGCAGATCTTTAGGCCAGTCCTTTTACAGTAATGACTACGTAATATTGTAAGATGTCAAACAGTAATGCTAAAAGTACTCAAAATTATGTCCTTGAAAACGTTTCAATTGAAGTGGCAAGAGGCCCACTTATATCATAAGTGGTTCCAATCTACTCCAGATAAATCACGTTTACAAAAGTATGAACTAATATTTAGGATGAAGAGCTTGCGATTAACACAAGAACAAAAATAAGAGAATAATTTGAGGCATACATAAAATACAACAAGCTGAGCTTGCCTAACAGAACTTTTAGTTCTTGCCAACAACGAAGTTCATGGAACGAAATTGCGAGTCTATAAGAATGTTGAATTCTGTGTAATATTTCAAAATAAGCCAGTGACATTTTATTTTCACTCCACATGCCGAACGTAACTCTAAATCTCCGGAAAGAATAACAATGATGGTTTGGCACCACAAAGTTTTGTGACAGATATTATATTTTGTGCTCAATTGGACTTTAGTTTTTGTAAAAAACATTGTTTTTTAGGAAACCCGATATTTTGTACTACAATTACTTAGTGCAGTTGTGGTATATTATTCCTGCAAAACAAGATCCTATCTAGGGCCGAAACAAGCCCTTTTTAGGCAAAAACAACTTGAAAGGGTAACAAAAAAGAGACCAATATTAAAAAATTAAAACATGAACGGAAATTACCGAAAATATAACAAATATATATGCTACGTAGAATTTAACTATTATAATAATGGGAGAATCATTGATTAGTACATTAAAAATATTAATATCCCAAAACTCACATTCTCAACTCTTATTTAAGATTTGGTACATATCAAGCATTATTAAACATCAAAGTTAAAAACAATGAGTAAAAACAAGTACTATCGTGTAACATATGTACCTAAGAGCATGTTTAACGGGGTATTGGTTTAAAGTGTTGGTTTAACTTAAGTTTTGGGTGTTGGTTTGTGGGGAGTGACGGGTCAAGTTTATTGGAGTGCTGGTTTAGGTGTTGGTTTAAGTTTTGAATGTTAATGTAATTACTAAATAGATCCTAACAGTTTTGAACGTTATAGTAAATAGGTCATAACAGTTATCATTGTAATCAAAACTAAATAATTGACAACTAAAAAACTATAAATTTAAGATTTTGTGTAATATAAGATAATATAAAAATAAAAACATTGTTTTATTACGTTAGTGCATTTAAGATTATGTGTATTTAAATAAAAAGAATATTCACAAAAAAAAATTATTCAAAGATTTGATACAAAGATTGGTTATAATTTTTTGAAACTACAGGGACTGGTCCGTGTCATTAAATAAGGGTCGGACTTGTTTTAATTCGTAGTTACAGACTTGTTATTAAGTTTCTGAAGGATACAGGGACTATTATTGTAGTTCTAAATTATCCATTTCTATTTTTTAATGAAACTTAAAACTATAGGGATTGATCTGTAATTAATACAGGGACCAGTCCTGTATTATTACAGGGAAACAAAAACAGAGAAGAGAGAGATAGCGGAGCGATAGGAGAGAGGGGGGAGCCAAATTCTGCAGCAACGGCAGCTGCAACCAACCACCGATAAAGGTGGACTGCCCACCGTACGGAGCTCCTCCCACCGCATCCAACAACCGATAAACATGCTCTAAGTTAAAAAGATATTTTAATCATGCATTTTTTATAACTAAGTCTGAAATTTATGTACTAAAATCTAAATGATCAGTTTCCCTGTAATATAATATACGTTTAATAAACATCACAGTTTCAAAATCTCACTATTTTCCAATATAGGCGTGTAGAACTAGAAGAGAGAGATAGAGAGAGTACCGGTTGTAGAACAAAGGCACGGACCATGAAACGAGTTGGAGGTTGGATACTAAATAAGTGTGGAAATGGACTAAATTGTGAAGTTCGAGAAATTGAAGGCCATTTTGGTAATAAACTCACACAGTTCTTCAGGGGATGACTTGAAGTGAAAGAACAACAGACATTCATTTTTTATGTATTTAGTAGGCTTACTTTGAGTTTAGTTTAGTTTAGTTTATAGTTCCTCTCTCTCTCTCTCTCTCTCTCTCTCTTAAACGCACGCACAAATTATTATTGTAGTTTGGCTAAACTACCTTTTAGGCTCTCTAAGTTTGGAAATCAATGGTATAAATAAACAACCTCCATACTTTTTTTCTTTTTCTTTTTTTGAAAATTTGGTTTTTATATTATTTCAACAACCCCGTAATTACAATATATATAAGCATGAGATTCAATCTCATCACGTTCAAATTCTAGTTCCGGCACTACTATTCTAACTTTACAACACTCGCAAAAAAACTGAACATTTTCTACATGGACTTCAATCCCCTAACTTGACGGAAGCCTAGATTTACCATTGAATTGAATGATGTAGTTTGGTCCATTCGAGCATATTTAGCGGTGGTGTTGATATCGTCCCCCGATATTAATTCAAAAAAAATTATAAGGGATTGATTTTCGGGATATGTATTTAAGAGACATCTCACAAAAAAATATACCGGTGGTGTTGATGTCGTTCTTGGGTATTAATTCACAAACAAAACTCTAAAGGCTCACCGTTAAATATGTTCTCAAGAGACTAATTATATAAACTATTGATTAAGACAGCTTAATTACATGCAGGACCTGTTTCTAGTGTGATTCATAACATTCCGACTGTTTAAGTGTCAATAATTTAAAAGACGTCGATTTTTTTATAAAAAAAAACGTTGTTACAAGGTAAAATAGTTTCCCATCTTTTTAAGTTCGTTTTTGTGTTATTGACAATTTTTTATTATATTATGATTAATGTTCCATACCAGTTGTTTTATAATAATACTTTATCATGTAATTTTTCGTATAAAGTTGAATACTTGCCAACGTTTAACTAGCCCGGAAAGCGAGATTATTTGGGACGACGCTAATTAGTTGACACTACAAAAAAGATTTTATTAGGTACGATTTTTATAACAGGTTTGTGAAAATACAATCAATTTGTGACAGGATAGTCCATTTATGAGATATTTGTGTCAGATTTTGATTCTAAAAAATCAACATAATTTTGTAGTGTGACAAGGTTTATTTATTTGAATTAAGTACTGTTTGAGGGACTGAATCTGTCTATTTTTTCAAACATCGGGACTATTTCCATTCCAAATGATATTTACTGTACTCAAATTAAGTTGTGCAAAGATACTGTTGGTGGTGTTTTCATCTGCGTGGACACAGATACACCAAGTACTTCATGAGTTATAGACTTTGTACTGATTTTGATTTTTAAAATAGAAGGGAAAAAAAAAATCTACTTCCCTTTGTTTGTTGGAAGCGTTTTTTTTTCAGTACTGAAAATTCTGAATCTACCTCAAAACCGTAATTTTGATTTACCAATTTTGACCATTGACTCAATTTTCTTTTGATATTTTGAAAAAAAAAATCAAAAGTGTTGTAACTCATGAATGTTTATGATACTTTATAAATATGATTAGTGGATTAGCGGTTACGGTGTTTTGCCATAATGTAATATTTGTAACGGTTTCAACCTATCACTATATAAAGGTTGAACCTCCTATTTAGATGATTGATACACATATTACATAAATACAAGTTCTCTTCTCCTCTATGCATTTTCATTTATTTATCGCATCTACATTACCGTTGAGCTAATTCGCTTACAACAAAAACAAAAAGAATCATAAAACTCATAAAATTCAGATTTTTCCATTACGAAAAACCTGAATCCATCTCAAAACCGTAACTTTGATTTACCAATTTTGACCGTTGACTCAATTTTCTTTTGATATTTTGAAAAAAAAATCAAAAGAATCATAAAACTCATAAAATTATAAAACTTGGTTTTATAAGTTGTAAACTGAGTTTCAATATTTACAAAGTCATTTTTTTATTTCATTTTTTTATTTTTTATGATTTTTTGTCTCTATATAAAAAAAACTTAATGGAAAATGTCAATGAGCTTCTAAAGTTGCGAAGTATAGTTTTAAAAATAAAACTCAGGTTTTGACTATTTTTATTATTTTACCCTTTTTTAAAACCTTTTTGTTTAGACATTTTTGTGAAAACATAGAAAATTTGTAAAAAATAATTATTGTTTCTTTAAATTTTTTTTGTAAAACTCTGACTATTTTTATTGTTTGTTTTGGTTTTTTTTGCAATTAGATTGGATCACAAGTGCAAAATATGACACATACGCTGTAATCGTACAAAATCTCAACATTTCTGCTTTTAAAAATTCTACCAACTACCAGGTCAAGTGTTTAGTCTGGTCTGAATAAGTTACTTAGGGGGTATTAAACTGGATGAGCATGAAAAAAATTCAACTTATTTTCCTGTAATTTGCTACCAAACAAGTTATAATTTCAAACGGTTAGGGTCATAGAAGCTCAGCCACAAAATACCAGCACTATGTTATCTAATATCACCAATTATAAGAATGAAAACCATTAATAAACAGAACAAAAGGCATAGAGACAAAAAAAATGACGAAACTCAAAGGCTATCTATATGTTGCAATACTCACTCTACAAGTACATATAACTATATTTAAGGCCATTGCAACTCAACCATACAATCCAACCCCCATTCCTCAACCATGGCCTCACCAATTCCATGCACTCCTCTACATGAATCTATCGTCGACAAAGCTTCAAATAAGCAACTTGTACTACGATTGGGATAAGAAACTAAATGTTAACCTATTTCAAAAGCAACTAGGAGAGTTGTTATATGGTATAGAATGGAACAACGGTACAACATTTTACTATACGTTAGGTGATAATGCCACATGCAGGATTTTGCAGACAGAGGTTGGGGTCTTGAGGCCGGATTTTCTTGATGACGCGAAATACCTTGGGACAACTGTTACGGATGGGATTTTGTGTAATGTGTGGGATAAGTTGGATTTTATTTGGTACTATGAGGATGTGGAGACTAAGGTGCCGGTTCGTTGGGACTTCTATGATGGTAAAATGTTTTTACTTATCTTCATTCGTTGTTTCAAGAACTTACTTTTAGTTTTCTGAAAATGATACTCGGGAAATTTAGTGCTAGTAAGTGCTATCAAATAGGGTCTGCCTTTGGTTGTGAATTAGATACGAAAATTTCAGCTAGGATTTTTTATGTCATAGAAAAAATAACCAGAAACTATAAAACCTTCAACCAAACATAGAACAAGAGACCTCCATTTGGAAGTACGATTGGTGTTTATAGTATACTGTTCACAAATAAGTAGATGTTCGAGTGATTATATGGGTTATAAGCTAGCTGTCGCCTACTGATTCTGGCACTTGTTACATAGAATTAAGAACAATTATCTAGCCAACCGCTAAGAATTAGTCAAATAGTATATCACCTTACTTACTTATGATTCTATACCAGAAAAGAATAAATTTTATGGACAGATTGTACAAAAGCCAATATGGCTGATCTGACAAATTGATACTTGGAATTGTGTGGTCCTGTAGTTGATTCAATTTCCCACCGACTTAGATACCGTATTTATAACATAAATATGCAAATCCTAAAAATTGTTACTTGCAGGAATTTCTACACATGTGATCACTTTCGAGGTTGGGGCTGTACTCTTGGACTATTCAATTACTCAAGCCCCTGCATATTGTTTTGGTGATCAGGTTCAAAAAGTTAATAATGTTGAGTAACTCATTTGCTCAGAACAAATCGGTGTTTAAATCAAAATTCCTATGTAAATATGTAATAAACCTTTCATTGTTAATTTTGTTATCACATTATCAATTCTAACAGGAACTATATACGTACATATTTCGGTCATAAATTCAATGACAAAAAGCAAGTAAAATAAATTTTCATATCAATTCATATTACCCGACACATACACTAGTGAAATTTCTATACCAAACGATACGAAGGTAGCAAATAAATCTAACACCATTTGCAATTTTTTCTAGCTTCAACTTTGACAAGAACAAAATTGTAAATCACTCATGAACACTGTCTCTCATATTCTCCGACACATGCACTAGTGAAATTTGTATGCCAAAAGATACGAAGGTAGCAAATAAATCCAACACCATTTGCAATTTTTTCTCGCTTCAACTTTGACAAGAACAAAATTGTAAATCACTCATGAACACCGTCTCTCTGTATCTTTCTTACCCACGCTTCCTGATTTTCCGTTCCCCGTATTGCTTTCCATGTGACTTGCCCATCAGAACATCACTATCCAGGGGACTAAAAAGGCCACTAGTAGTGCTGGTTTTACCATCTTCGTCATCGCTAGCTTGATCTATAGTCATTAGATCCTCTTGGTATCTGATACTTTCAAATTTTGGCTCCCTCGAAAGTGATTTAAGATCATATCCTTTTAGAAGAGCAACCACTTCCCTCATTGTGAGCCTCTTATCTGGATCACTTTGAACACACAATGCCGCTACGTTTATAGCTTGTTTCAGCTCGTTTTCGTCAAAATTCCCATGCAGCCTTGGGTCAGCAAGGTCCTTATAATTCCCTTTACATTGGGAAAAAACTTCCTTTAGCTTAGGATAATTCATTGAATAGCTGAAACGAGAACCACACTAGTTTCCCGTCTAGATTTTGGAGTATCCCATATATACCGATCTAGTCATACAAAAGTATCACGTAATGATTTTTTTACCTTTTTCTTTGTTGAAGTGTCATTTTTTGTAAATGAATATCCGTGCTTTGACGTGGATATATGGAGAGACGCACTGTTATTCCTTAAGAAAAGATTAATCACAATTTCTTTTCTTTTATTACTTCTGAAAGATGTTACATACGATTAATTATAATTTAAACTTAAGTTTTAGATGATGTAATTATGGTATATGTACGTTAGTGTTCAATATTCTTCATGCCTGTTTAATGAAAAGAAGTTTAGGCCTTGTTTGGCTGCAGTTTATGAGCTTAGCTTTTAATCTTTTGGCTGAGCTTTTAAGCTTTTTGTTTGGTTGAAAGCTAAGCTTTGTGGTTTTAAAGGAATAAAGTAAAAGCTTTAAGCTGGATAAACCACGGAAAAACAAGCTTATTGCTTCAGAATCTGGAAGGAAACAAGCACTTATTACTTCGTAGTCTGCCAGGATAACAAATGAATTACTCTTAATACCTGTTTCTATAAGGGGCTCTGCCCATTCAGTTATGGTTCGTTTAGCCCCACCAGGAAGGCGTTCTATTGGCTTTCTTGCAGTAATTATCTCTAATAAAAGAATTCCGAAACTATAAACATCGCAACTTTCTGAGACTTTGCCCCACATTGCATATTCGGGTGCCAAATATCCCAAAGTGCCCTTAACACGAGTTGTCATGTGGCTAACACCATCAGGAATTAGCTTCGCAAACCCGAAATCAGCAACAAGTGGTTCGAAATTCGAATCTAAAAGCACATTGCTTGCTTTTATGTCTCTGTGGATGATATGAGGAGAGACCTCATAGTGCAAGTATCTACACACATCAAATAGGAAACTTATAGATGTCAGTCCTAATAATAATGTTTGATTATGGTAACTGATGGCAAGAAACAGAAATGTTGGAAGAAAGAAATAGCATCGCCATGGGGACCATTTCTTTTCCTACATTTACAAATGTTTTCTTTATTTTAAACGAGAGTACACGGGGACTCCACATCATTTATTCTTATAGGGTTCGCCAGTCACAGCTTTTAAGCAGATAACTCGGATTGTTTTTTAGAGATTCTACAAAAGCTAGGTTCATCCATAAAGCTTCTAGCTTACTGTCCAGAAACCAGAAAACCTCAGTTTATAAGCTGATCAATCAAATTCAATCCGGTCTATTAGATGAATATAACAAAAATGGTGAGCTTCTCCAACCAAACTGTCTGAGTGCTCTCTTTAAGTCTTTAGACACGCCGTTCGTGCAATGGGTTCTATAATAATACTATGTTATCCTTATTCTCGTACTTTTAGGTTTGGAAATAGAAATGATCTACAAACCAAATTCATTAAAATCATTTTATGTGCCTTTCAAGTTTTTATGTTTGATGTTAAAATTTGAAAAGAGAGTTCTAGCATCTTACAAAAGGCCTTCTGCAGAGCCAAGTGCAATCTTCATTCTCTTTTTCCAATCGAGCTGCAATCTTTTAGAGAACTGGCCATGGAGATGAGAGAGAATACTGAGATTGGGCATATAATCATAAACTATGAGGCGTTGTTGAGCATCAGCACAATATCCCCTAAGACCCAACAAGTTCTTGTGTCGTACCCTCCCTAGAACTTCAACTTCCACCGCAAATTCCATCTCTGCTTTTGAATTCATTGATTTCAGTTTCTTCACTGCTATCTGATTATTAAAATAAATGATTTTTAATGATGTGGTTTATGAGAGGGGCTATAGTATAATAGTAAAATTGAAAGCATTAAGCATGGCTCGGTCTTGGGAAACAAGAACCAAAAAGAGGTATAGACTGGCATCTCTTGTAATCGTTTAGATCATTCATTTGTTGATATGAAGAGTTACTTATTTTTCTTCTTCTCATCTACGGATATATAAAATATACATGTCCCTAGAACTAGACGGATGATCTAACGGTATGTCATCCGAGGCTTTCTATTTCTGCTGCAGCCTGCATCAATATTTCTGTGTCTTATTCTATTGAACCTAATTCTATTTCATGATTGAGTCATAACTGGGGGATGCGTTTGAACTCCTGTCAGCTCATTCTTAACAGAGAGCAACCCGCGCCGACGTCGTTTTTTCTACCTCAAGGGCCAGTCATTTTAAGCCAAGTTCAATGATTTACCAATTCTTCTCGAGCATGAATTCTATGCATGTTTTAGGGAGAATGACCATTTGATGGTAGCATGTGTTCCAAAATAAGAAATTGACTTGTTTCTTTACAATTCAGTACCCAGCTAGGTACATATAAATGTCTTAACGCTCAGTTATATTAGCAACATACAAAAACAGTTTCTAGTCATTAGTGTGGTTGATTTTCAGCACATTTTGAGAGGTATTAAACAGAATAACTTTCATTATATCTGAAAGAAGCAGGTTGTAAAAGAGAGAGACTATTATAATTCGAAGCCTAAATTATGAGAATAGAGCTACATAAACCTGTAGTCCGTCCGAGGTTTTTCCCCAGAAGACACTGCCAAAGCCTCCTTCGCCAAGCAAATTTTCATCACTAAATCCATTTGTAGCCGAATGCAACTCTTTGTACGTAAATATTTTCCACGAAGTGCTTTCCTTTTTCGCAGAAACACCCCTACATAAGTGAAACAATGGATGTTGTTCAAGACGTTTTTGGATTTGACAGTGTTTACTTCCGAAGTTAAAAACTGAAATTTGTTTCAATGTTTTTATCTTATGGCTTGGAATCAAACAACAACACAAGGCAATGGCACATTATTCTTATGCAAATGCCTTATCTGCAAAACATGTTAATATCTTACAGGCGTGTTTCCACAAAATGTAAGGGAAAAAACAAGCTAGAAATAAAGAGTCAGCACATACACTTCCTCCACTTTTCGTGCACCACAGCAACTAGCTGCAGATCCCATGGCTAATACAAGCACAAAAGTGGTAGACGGAGAGGGAGAGGAAGACTTTGTGTGTGTGTGTTTGTGTGTGTTTTATTTAATTCACTTTGCCAAGTAGAAGTTCTTTTAAACATGACCGATTGCCATTTCTTTTCTATTTCCTTTCTATTGCCGGCCAACTTAAAGCCGGCTAGTACCTTCGAAAGTTGAATAGATAAAAACATAAAGGGAATATTTTTTTGAGTGAACAATGATTTTTAGAATAATGACTACCATATGGTGATCATTTTGAATTGGAGTTTGGGGATATGCGACTAACTTATTTTGCTGACTCAATAGTCAATACCACATTTTTCAGATTGTCTGAAATATAGCATACATAATTTAAAACAATTCCATGGCTACCAAATCATAAAAATTAAAAAATATTTGGAAAACATATTAGCACAACGTGCAGTATCTTTTGTTAGAAAATTAGGGTATGATAATCCTGGATAACTTCGAAGAATCGTGTTCGTACACTTTCCGAACAAAGTATTTCGACCCTATTATTGCATGGGTTCACGAAATCTTTGTGGGGATAATTCTTGAAAAACAATCTGTTTCTGGCAAGGAGAATAGATTAGGAATGTAGAGAGAATTTTCTTATATGTTTTTGTTTCTGAAACCGAGGCCAAATGACTTCTTATATAGGAGATCAATAACCGAAACCAAAGGAAGCAACTGTTCGGAACAAAGGAAGCAACTGTTCGGAACAAAGGAAGCAACTGTTCGGAACAAAGGAAGCAACTGTTCGGAACAAAGGAAGCAACTGTTCGGAACAAAGGAAGCAACTGTTCGGAACAGCCAGGGGCTCTCGCCCCTTGGACCCCGCCAGGGGCTCTGCCCCTTGGAACCCCGTTTCAATTATTCATATTCAATTATACGTTGGCTCGACGAGCGTGCACTCCGCACTTCCCTAACTCGTTTCCGAGTTTAACGCATTATTGCATCGGCCTATAATAAATCACATTACTACTAAAATATATTGATGATACTAAAATCACCAACAAATCCCCCCCATTTTAGTGTAATCCTTGATTTACTCAGTATATACAATAATATATACAAGGGTATAACACAGGTATAACAATCAAACAAATGCATAGATAAAAATGTCTTACGATTGAATTTCCATCTTAGTACAAATACACATTCCAAATACTCGAAAATCTGGGTGTCACAACGATTGAACCCGTCAATCCATTTGAATATCTGAAGATATAGTACACATATGTTTCTTACAATACTCTACTATTCATACTTGACACTTTACAAGCCATGTGTCCTTATCCATTAATAAGCATATAGGAAGCCAAGTCCAAGCTTCTTGAAGCGGCAAAACTTCATGCTCACATAGGTGATCCTTTTAATCTTGCACCTGCATTTGCAATTTTTCAAAAGAACCATTAAGAAGATATACTTCAACCTAGCCATTACTTGCAGGTCTGAGCACATACCTTGGGAAGATAAACACAATTGCTCCAATCTCTAACTATGATCTTTCCACATTGAATTCTGCTTCTAACGTTGTATTCGAAGAGAATTGGGTATACCACAGCTAATAGATTTAAATGGACTTTAATCCCATCCCAATTACCGACTTATTCACTAAGTCTCTAGCTAACCCCTTCGTCAAGTGGTCAGCTAAGTTTTGTTGCGACCGAACAAAATCAATAGATATCACCCCATTCATGATTAATTCCCTAATCATACTATGTCTAACACCCAAATGTCTAGACTTTCCATTGTATATTTGACTATAAGCTTTAGCCAGTGTGGCAGTACTATCACAACGGATAGAAATTGGTGATATCGGTTTAGGCCATATCGGAATCTCATATACCAAGTTCCTGAGCCATTCCGCTTCTTTACCAGCAGCTGCTAATGCTACAAACTCAGATTCCATTGTGGAACCAGTTATACATGTTTGCTTCTTGGAAGCCCATGAGATGGCACCCCCCCCAAGCAAGAACACCCATCCACTTGTAGAGGATGAGTCTTCAGCATTATTTATCCAACTAGCATCCGAATAACCCTCTAACACCAAAGGAAATCCCATATATGCCAATCCATAATTCATAGTACCCTTCAAGTACTTGAATACCCTAGTTATCGCATGCCAATGATGTCTACTAGGATTACTAGTAAATCTGCTCAACTTTCCAACCGCATAAGCAATATCCGGTCTAGTGCTAATCATAGCATACATCAAAGAGCCTATAGCTCTTGAGTATTCAAGTTGATCCACAGGTTTACCTGTATTTGGCATAAGCTTTTCTCCCGGATCCATGGGAGTACTTACTGGAGAACAACTTTCATAATTGAACTTCTTGAGTATTTTCTCAATGTAATGAGATTGCGTAATTACAATCCCCTTATTCTCACGTTTAATCTTAATACCAAGAATAACGTCCGCTTCTCCCATATCTTTCATGGAGAACTTTGATGACAAGAAATTCTACGTTTTATCAACTTGATTTTGGTCGGTGCCAAAGATCAACATGTCATCAACATATAGACAAATGAAAACTCCTTTACCGGATGTGTTAAATTTGCTATATACACATTTGTCTGCTTGGTTTAGAATGAAACCATTAGACAAAACAACTTCATCAAACTTTTGATGCCACTGCTTCGGAGCTTGTTTCAGCCCATACAGCGACTTAACTAGCTTACACACTTTATGCTCATTACCAGGTATTACAAATCCTTCAGGTTGCTTCATATACACTTCTTCTTCCAAATCACCATTCAGAAAGGCTGTTTTGACATCCATTTGATGAATCACTAGATTATGAATAGCCGCCAAGGCAATCAACAATCTAATAGTAGTGATACGGGCAACTGGAGCATAGGTATCGAAATAATCAATCCCTTCCTTTTGTCTGAAGCCTTGGATAACTAATCTAGCTTTAAACTTGTCAATTGTACCATCGACTTTCATCTTCTTTTTGAAGATCCATTTGCAACCCAATGGTTTGCAACCTGGTGGTAAATCAGATAATACCCAAGTATTATTTTCCATGATAGAACCAATCTCTTCATCAATTGCTTCTTTCCAAAAAACAGAATCTCGAGATTTCACAGCTTCATCATACGTTCTTGGATCCTCCTCTATACTATAACAATAATAGTATTGAGTACCAATCTGATCTCTTGATCCCTCAACTAAATATAGTTGAGAATCAGATCCATAAGATCTAGATTTTCTAGCTCTTTTGCTCCTACGGGGTTCAAGTGTCTCACTTGGCACATTAATTGAATGATCATCCCTTAGAGATTCATCTGAATTAGGTATAGAGTCCTTTGGTCTAGGTATAGAAGAGAAACAATTCTCATCAAATATGGCATCTCTCGATTCTATAATCGTGTTAATAGAAATCGAGTCATTAGGTTCTATAACATAAAACCTATAGGCCTTGGAGTGCTCAGCATATCCAACAAAGATGCAAGCTATACCCTTTTCACCCAAAGTTTTCCTTTTTGGGTCCGGGAGTCTAACCACGGCCCTACAACCCCAAACACGTAAAAATGTTAAGTTTGGTCGTTTCTTATACCAAAGTTCATATGGGGTAGTCTTGTTCCTTTTATTAGGAACCCTATTTAACAAATAGCAAGCCGTTAACATAGCTTCTCCCCAAAACCCTTCACTTAAACCAGAGTAAGATAACATGGCATTCACCATTTCTTTAAGAACTCTATTTTTCCTTTCAGCCACACCATTTTGTTGAGGTGTATAAGGTGCCGTAGTCTCATGAATGATTCCTACAGATTGGAAAAATACAGGATCATAATATTCACCACCTCTATCTGTACGCAATGTTTTAATCAACACATTCTGTTGCACTTCAACTTCAGTTTTATAAATTTTGAATTTATCTAAGGCTTCGTCCTTAGCGTGCAACAAATAGACATAGCAGAATCTAGATGCATCATCTATGAAAGTGATAAAATATTTTTTATGCCCTAATGATGGAGTAGCATGCAAATCACATAAATCACTATGTATTAATTCAAGAATGACAGATTTCCTTGTTATACTTTTAAAAGGTTGCCTAGTGATCTTTGTTAACATGCAAGTTTTACATTTTTCTACATTTTCATTAAAAACAGGAATTAAATCATCTTTAGACATTTCATGCATTCTTTTATAATGTACATGTCCTAGACGAGCATGCCATAACGAGAAGTTGATAACATTCGAAGAAGACATAAATACAGAACCAGAATCATTAGGAACTCCATTCAAATTCATCATAAACATACCATTATTATAATATCCAAATCCTACAAACACACCAGACTTCGATAGAACATATTTATCGGATTCACACACTTGCTTGTATCCAAGCTTATTTAATACAGGACCAGAAATTAAATTCTTACGTAATTTAGGAACATACAAAACATTAAACAAAGTAATAGTCTTTCCAGAACTGAATTCTAACACCACGTTTCCTTTGCCTTCAACGGGAGCGAAGTGATCATCTCCCATGTAGAGGACAGAACCATCTTCCACTGGAACAAAACTCTTGAACCAGAAACGATCCTTGCAAACATGTGTTGTGGCGCCTGAATCAATCCACCACGCGATAGCATCATCCTGCACATAAAATGCTTCAGAATTTAGTGAAACCGAATGTTTAATCAAACTATTCAAATCACGAATTGATTTCTGACCTTGGTTTTCGGATTGGTCCTTAGACCCTTTTCCTGAACCACTTGCATTCGTGTTGTCGTGCTTTTTGCCGAAACGGCAATCCCTCTTGAAGTGGCCTGTTTTGCCACACTTCCAGCATTCTAGTTTCGGTTTCTTGTTAGCACCGAAACTGCCCTTATTGTTCTTGAAAGCACGTTTCTTTCCTTTGTTTTTGTTGTTATCGTTCTTACCACCCCCTTCAACCATATTAACCGAGGGTCCAGCAATTTGTTTGCCCTTTCCTTTGTCATCCTCCTGCGCTCTTAGAGATTCTTCTATGCGCAAGTGACTTCCAAGTTGGATCAAAGACAGTTCGTCTTTTCCATGTTTCAGATTGTGTTTGAAATCCCTCCACGAAGGAGGCAACTTGTCTATGATGCTTGAGACAGATATTGTTTCATCCATCTTCAATCCGTGTTGTGTGAATTGTCCAAGGATTCGGAGGAGTTCATTGAATTGTTCCATGACAGACCTCGATTCAACCATTTTGTAATTGTTGAAATCGGTTACCAGGAACTTTTTACTGGATGAGTCCTCTGCCATGTACTTGGATTCGAGACAATCCCACAATTCCTTTGCAGATTCCACGTTTTGGTAAATATCAAATAATGGATCAGACATACCGTTAAGAATGTGCCCTCTGCAAATGTAGTCGTCGTTCTCCCACTTTGATCTGCGTCTTAGATTTTCAACCGTGTCATCCTCTACAAATTCTGGAATCGGTGTAGACAGGACGTGCACCACCTTTAACGTTGTCAACATGAAATGCATCTTCTTCTGCCAACGCCTGAAGTCTTGTCCTTGAAACTTGTCCAATTTTCCGAAATTTGTAGTCATCTCCTTGACGGTGCTTCCTCCAGCCATGATTATCAGATAATACTTTGTTCGTTTGTTAGAAAATTAGGGTATGATAATCCTGGATAACTTCGAAGAATCGTGTTCGTACACTTTCCGAACAAAGTATTTCGACCCTATTATTGCATGGGTTCACGAAATCTTTGTGGGGATAATTCTTGAAGAACAATCTGTTTCTGGCAAGGAGAATAGATTAGGAATGTAGAGAGAATTTTCTTATATGTTTTTGTTTCTGAAACCGAGGCCAAATGACTTCTTATATAGGAGATCAATAACCGAAACCAAAGGAAGCAACTGTTCGGAACAAAGGAAGCAACTGTTCGGAACAAAGGAAGCAACTGTTCGGAACAAAAGAAGCAACTGTTCGGAACAAAGGAAGCAACTGTTCGGAACAAAGGAAGCAACTGTTCGGAACAAAGGAAGCAACTGTTCGGAACAGCCAGGGGCTCTCGCCCCTTGGACCCCGCCAGGGGCTCTGCCCCTTGGAACCCCGTTTCAATTATTCATATTCAATTATACGTTGGCTCGACGAGCGTGCACTCCGCACTTCCCTAACTCGTTTCCGAGTTTAACGCATTATTGCATCGGCCTATAATAAATCACATTACTACTAAAATATATTGATGATATTAAAATCACCAACATCTTTTTTGTGACATCAGACAGGGATTTAAAGGACAACAGAAAAAGGTGAAAAATGACTGGATGAATGTAATTATTACCTTGCCTAATCATGGTGAAATTTTCTTAACAAACGGCATATAGCACCCACAGATAAAACAAAATGCCGCCTACTAGGTAACTTGGCCTTTGTCTAGTGTCTGAAAATGATCGAAATACTGTTGTGTAGGCACTGCAAGTGAATGGTCACTTGGTTAGTACAGTTTTTATGTTTGACTTTACTTGCTTGTCCATTAAAAAGTCTCTTGACCTTTTGGATTAATTTGTATCCTTTTGTTGCCCCTAAATGAACTTGTTTGGCAAGTCAAAAATATATCACAAACTAGAATTATTTTAAAAAGTGAAAGGAAATAGACTTAGAAACTTAAATATTTCACTAATATTTGTTCTCTTGGTCAGCCTATTGAGAGACTGTAACATCAAACTGTGGAAATACAGAGATAAAGCTCTAAATTCGTTCCGAAGAGTTTCCTAGCCGAGACCTAAAACGGGTTTATTATACTTTATTGCATATAAGTATGGTCATTTTTTTCGTTTAGTACCACAAACTATGACTTTTTCCATTTAGTACCCTAAACTATTGAAACGTTAGCCATTTAATATCTCTTATTTTAACGGATTTTATCCAAAAAATAGTTAGGCCTGACGGAATTGTACTAAACTAAAAAAAAAATAATTCACAGTTTGTGGCACTAAACAAAAAAATGCTCACACTTCAATATATTTAAGTATAATAAACCTGACCTAAAACACAAACAAGTCTAGCCATGTTGGGAAACATTAGACCTAGGAGAACATATTTCTGTCAGATACATTTACATGACTAATTTAGCCAAAGTTGGGAGGATAGTATACCATTTCTGTATATTTAGTCATATCGCCAATTTCTTAATATTGCCAAGTTGTGTCGGGGATATTAAAATATGAATGAGGGCTCTGCCACCCTCTCTTTACTAACAAGAGAGGATCTCGGAAAATTATCAAATCATACAAACTTTTAAATCTTAATTACAAAGTTTTGGGGTCTATGAGTTGATATGTGTGTTCGGTTATATTATTTGAGTTCCGCATCTTGCCGGATTGGAGCTATAGCCTAATTAATACTTTTGAGAATCAATTTTCAATTAAGAGGAAAATGTTAAAGGGATGAATCAATTCAAATTGGAGGATTTTGTCAATAATCTTTTCAATTGAGAGATGTTTATTATTCTTTATTTGGTTAATGGTTAGAATTATTTTAAGTTTTATAGTTTGGAATATATTTTTGGCGATTTCAATTATATTTCATAAATAATGTGAGTTTTTATTTAACTTGAATTGTAATTTATGAATTTATCTATGTATTTGCAAGAGTAAGGAGTTTTTTTCTTCTTCTTTTTATGGGTAATCTCTTTCTATAAAATGAAAGCACTCTCTTTACCCCTAACCCTAGCTGTTGCTCGTCATGGGATAGAGGTGATACTTCGACGTCCCACTACCCCATGACTTTATAACGTGGTACTCTTTTTACTTCCCGTACTTTTCTCCACTTTTCAACGGTGTTCTCCTTTTGTTTGAAATGAGTAAATTTAATACTTCCCGACTCTCCGATTCCGTGACTTATGGGTTGAAGTTCACAAGTGTAGATCTGGTAGATCAGATTTTGGTTTGTTGTGTCTCCACGGAGCTCCGCGAATTCTTTGCAACCAAACATATAGATTCGTTGCACCATTGAGTGAATGATCGAAACTTCCGTATAAACGAAAGTCAAAGTGAGATTCAGATTTTGATTCCAATCAAAGTGATGCTGTCATGATCAATGATCACAAAATTGTCAAAAACAGTCTTTTCTACGAAATTTATTGAATACAAAACTTTCAAATCATCAACAACAAGAAGATCATCAATTGCTGCCATAAGACGTGAAAAACTTATAACAAGTTTCTGAAGTGCGTAGACGAACAAATAGAAGTTTGTGTTTTTTTTATTATTACTTCCTTAGCACTATAACCTTTTATTTCATCTAAATTTTTATTGTTTTGATTTGTAATAAGGTCGTGACGACCATTCATTATTAATAAAATAGTGGTTCTACCCACCAATTTATATAAATAAAAGTAACAAGTTTTTCATTTGTTTAATGTTGTTGCTTAGACTTTCTAATAGGAGTATGATATACTTAATATTTTGATTTCGTTAATATTTGCATACAATTTGTTAAGCACTTATCTACCCGGCATAACATAACAATCGGTACGCACATTTTACTTGTGCAAACCTATTAAAAAAAGATGAAAATGAAAAAAATTCTTCGCAAACGGGACTTTTAAACATATATTGATCGGTATTCATGTTTTTAATTGTGCATACCAATTGGTGTGTAGTGATACTAACATGTATTTTGAACTGCACTGTTACACATTTTATGAAGTGCATGGCTTCAGATATATATATACCTTTATGTGAAGAGGGCTTATGAAGCCTTGAAACAACTAATTACAAAAAGCTATTGATAGTTTAAAAAATTACACATAGTGTTAGAAATTCAAAAAGTAAAAAAAAATATAACTGCTAAAATAACTGCTTACGTTCAATTCAAAATAGATATAATTACTGTTCCAAAAAATAACTCTTCTATCCTTTCTGCACTCTCTCTCCTCCACCTCTCTCAGGTATTGCTCTTCCTGTTATATTTATTTATGATTATAAGTGTTTTTTTTTGTTGTAAAATTGAGTTTGTGTTGCTAAATACTTTTTTTTAATATTTCACAACAATTTACACATCTACATCTACGCGTTACACCACCCATCGATTGGGCAAGTCCGCTAGTACTTACTAAGCGCAGACATGTAAGTATGCAATTTAAAATTTTGAACTCACTTCAAAAATGCTATATTTTGGTGTGGTGTATGAAAATGAAAGGTGGAGGGGTGTTTATATTGTGTAGGAAATGGGCTTGGATTTGGGCTTTTTCCCAATCGGTTGGAAGTTTATCTAATCGGTTAGATTTTGTCTAATCGGTTGGATTCTGCCGTTTTCGTCTAACGTGTTATCATTTTGAATCTTAAATATCTCGTGAATTAAATATTATAGTTGTGAATTATCTTCTCTGAAATATTCTTTAGATAGTGGATAACATCCTCCAACGTTCGATTCCCATTTTGATAGGTTTTTAAATTACTTTTCAAGTCTTGAAAAACGTAGTTGTACCTTTCCATTTCTATACGATCTAATCGGTTGGTTAATAACCTAATCGGTTGGAATATGTTGTTTTCAGATTTACCAATTCTTCTTCAAGTATAGTTAATTATCTCAATTAATTTCTTAGTCCCTGGTTGTACTTCATTAACGTTTATAGTTCATTTGTTGACCTTTACTTCTTTTATAGTATGATCTAATTACCTGCAGTTATTTGAAATACACTCATTCAAATCATTAGTACTACGACAATTTGTTATTTATCTAAAATTTCTATTTTGTTATCATCAAAACATAATTCAATATCGTAAAATTGAAGATTGCTTCAACATTTGGAGACTTGAATATTATAAATACATGTTTAGAATTTGATTTAAAATTAGGTACATGTTTAGAATTTGATTTAAAATTAGCACTTTTTACTTTTTGTTTACTTTTTGGGTTGGCTTGGCGTCTGCAAAAAATAATACTATATAATAGATTATAGTTAGGTATTGAACCCCCTTATAGTCACAAACGTAATTTGGTTCCCATCTAAATCATTTAATGATTGAACAAAAATAAATAACTATTTAAATGGTGAGTAAACCCCACCTTGTATTTATAAATACGGTGGGAAATAAAATATATGAAGGAAATACCACATTAAAAGAGAAAAAAGAAAAACAAACACATTGATGCAGTTACAACACTACAAGAAAGATGACAGCCATCGACGGTGGACGGGCAACAACGATTAAAAGGTCTGTCGCAAGTTTATCGACAGAATTTGGACGAAAGAATGTTGATTGGATGCACGTTACTTTTAGTGTTTTTTTTACGACAAAGATGCAACTGAACAAACAAGTCAAAGAAATAATAGCTGGCCGTTGTTGTTTTTAAAATTTGCTATATTTTGGCGGTAACATAGAAATGGATAAAAAAAAATAGTGAGGACTTTCTAGAGGGTTGAAAAGTCAAAGAAAAGGCAAGGGAAATCGGTAGTATATTAGTTTTCGACCAACAAACTTCCCTCCTTGGTCCGTCGTGAATGAATATTTAATTTTAGAGCTGTGATTTCAAAAATTTATCTATAAAATTAGTTGTTATTCTGTTGTCAAAATTTATCGTCATAAAAGAACTTTTTCTTTGTAGTGTACCATATTTATAAAAAAAATTCCTTTTTTGTGGTTGGAGAAAAGTTTTGATTTATCTTGATACATATACTTACTTATTCGTGTGTTTATTTATTTTAATTACAATAGTTCAATGTTTTCCGTAAAGAGCTTTTAAGTTATAACGTCCTGTTATCAATACTATTCTTAGATATAACTGATAAAATAATCGGTTACTTTACATGTGTCAATCAGAAAGGGGGTAAAAAAAAACATATTCTCTGAAATAAATTTAAAAAAATTCGAAATTAATTAATAACTGATTGGAAGTCTGTAACCAACCACTACACACATACATATCTGCCTAATTGAAAACTAACATTCATTATCAAAAAATAATTGGTTTTCCCTCTCCTATATCTCTCTGCATTTTACAGGTATACAATCTATAAAATATTTCTTTCTTTCTTTATAAGCAGTTATTTTTGTTAGGTCTGTTAATAATAATTTATATTATTTTGTTAAGATTTGAAATTTGACATCGGTTCGAGATCGCACACGCATCACGTGTGCATCTTTCTCTAGTACACTAAATATAAATGATATCACTTACTCAACATAAAAAAAAAAAAAAACGCATATCTTTTATTTATTTTTTCCAAGCCGGAGACCTAATGGTCCAAACTCCTACTTTGTGACAGACAATGGGTATGGAAAAAAAAAACCTACTTCACAAAAACATTTGCAATTACTAATCATAACTTTCCAGTGAATTTCAAGCTTAATTTTAAAAAATGGAATAAAAGGATGAGAGGTAAAATATAATATATATATATATATATATGATACTTTTTAATTATTTCCGGTTTATAGGGTGGAATTTCAAACTTTAAATGACAAGTTAATTTTCGACTATAATATTTGTGGGTAATCCCAATTTTGGAATAACTTAGATAAAGTAGTTAAAAAAAACACCCACTCCGTCCCATAAAAATAGTCGAGTTAGGATTTTCATGTGATTTAGAAAATTTGGTTCACGTAGTTACAAAGTTATGTTATCCACAATTGCCTCTCATTTACTTTTCGAGAAAAAAACTATTTAGTATTGTGTACTATTAAATTTTACCAATTTAGTAGACAACCTTAAGTTATGTTATCCACAATTGCCTCTTATTCATTTTTAGAGAAAAAAAACTATTTAGTATTTTGTACTATTTACTTTTACTAATTCAGTAGCCAACCTTAAAAATCTACGTACTAATTCATTTTCGGCCAATTAGGGGAGTCTTGTTTAACAAAACACGTTTTCTCACCTAACACATAATGCATGCAATTGCATCAATATACATAAAAGATATATCTCCAAATATGAGATATAGTGACGCAAATTCGTCGACTTATGTCGTTAGTACCTTAATTGAACTAAAATAGATACATTGGGAGTTAAGTTGGTAAAACTTAAAGGTTGAGTAGTGAACAAATTTTCTCTGTTAATTTTCTTTTGATTCATCATTTTCCTTGCGCGGTGGACATCTTAGTTCTGAGTCTAGATTTGAAGGAGAAATTGGATAAAATTTAATATTTGAGTCGATGGACGGACCTGGCTATTTAATTGTTTTGATTGTTCATGATCCATTAGATGTTCCCAACTTGGTGTCATTTGCATTGAGCCTAAGAAAAATTCTCCAAATCCTGATCATGTCTTGACCCGTATCTGATCCGAAATTTTTCGACCCGAGAAGAGTCGCGATCCGAAAATGTCGGGTTTTGTCCCGACCCGACAAACTTCGGGATCGGGATCGGGTGGCAATTTTAATTTCGTCGGGTGTCCCAACCCGACTCAATTTTTTAATTAATTTATAATTTATATTATATAAGATAATTTTTTTTTATCTCAACACTAAAATATAAATTAATTTATATCAAATGCAATTGATGAGAATTGAATCTTATACATTTAACATAGAATGTAAACACTCTACTAAATGAGTCATAATCCTTTTTGTTTCATATATTAGTTATAATTACGTAAGTATAATATAGATTTATAGTTTTGAATATATGAAACTATTAAAATAAAAAAGTTATATTGTTACTTCAAAAAAGATAAATGTTTATTATTTTCCGATTATAAAAATTATAATGATAATATATCTCATTAAGTATGATAATTGTTACTTGTGTGAATAAAACTAAATACTAAAAAAATCTGATAAAAAACGTATCAATTTTTTTATCTACTCCATTATTTGTAGTTTCACACTATTTTTTCTACTACATGTTAATTTATTTTTTCATTTATTACGAATGTTATTTTTAAACTAGTATTATTTTTCGTGTTAATAAAATGTTTAGAGTTATCAAATGAAAATTGTTAATAAAAAATAATGTTGTCGTAAAATAAAAAAATATGTCGGGAGATTCGGGATAAACCTATCCCGACCATACGGGATCCCAAAAAAGTCGGGTTTCGACTTTTGTCGGGTCGGGGTCGGGATTTTTTTTCTTACTTCCAAAAGTAATCGAGTCGGGATACGGGTTGAGTATTTACAGGTCGGATCCCGACCCTAACCCACCCCTAATTTGCACTATTAAACTTAGCTTGTCCATACCTTCACCTAGACTCAAAGAGGGAAACTAACCATTGGTAATGGTACCCACGATCTGTTTCCACTCCGGTTTTAGAGAGGCATAAAATATTATAATTAGCAACTGAAATCCATACGAAAGACAACTTGAGTTACTTAATTCATTCTACGTTTCGATTAGGTTACGATAAGATGGATAGAAAGCGTCCTAATTTAATTTATTGGTAAGTTTCTGTACCATTCTAAAGCATTTTGTTTCAGAAAAAAACGCAACATCTGGAGTTGTATCTGATCAAACAGGATTTCACCGTTAAACATGAAGTCGCATGTATTGGAGAAATCCTCAATATAAGTGTAAGTGTTTTTACTATTTAGACTATAGAAGTTTGGAAAGACATGATTTAAGAATTGTTCGATGGTTGTTTCGCTTGCGATGCATACCCTAACTCCATTTTTAACGTTAAGATAGAAGAATTAAGATGTTCTCACAGTGGTTGTGATTTTTTTCTTTAAAATTAATAATTAATATTCAACATTGCATAAATTAATAATTATTTTTAACCAACCTAGTTCTATAAATCAGTAAATAAATTTTTATAATATTCTTTGATTTTTTTCAAAATTAATATTTAATATTTAATAAATAATAATATATAATTAAGTAAATAACAATTTTGTAACTTTTTTTTAATAATTAACCTGATTCCTAAATTAGGAAATATTATTTCAAAAAAATCTCAAATTTTATTTATTAAAAATTTATTAATACCGAATTATTAATTAAAATTTTTTGTGCATAACACCAAAAACAGATCAGAGTGGTATTAGTTTCGTTTCTAACCCAATTTTGGGGTTTTTTTGGAAGAGCTCAATCCTTACTCGTCTAATCTAGTAAATTTTTGTTATGTTTTCCGATTAAGAGAGATTTCTTCATTACTTAATTCATATTTGTACACAAATATGAAGTCGTAAATTCCAAAAACATGCAAATATAAAAGAGCTAGTACTAGCTAAAAAATAGTCAAATATTATGATTTGGCAAAGCCGACCCAAAGAGGATGGAAATATTCCAAGCCTAGTGGAAAAAAAAATATTTTCATTTTTTTATTATAAATAATGCCCAATAAATAGCACTTTTGAACTTATATTACTCCTAACTATCTCCATAAGTTCATATTCCCCATAGGTATCACTTTTTAATTATTTACTTTATTTACCAAAACGCACATATTTCACAAAAAATGAAAAAAAAACATATAAAATGCAAAAAATCTCAAAATAAATGGAAAAAAATCACAAAAAATTGTAAAAATTAAAAAATATATATTTTTATAAAAATAATAACAAAAATTATAAAAATAAAAAAAATCAAACAAAAAAATGATTTTTTTAAAAAAATCACAAAAAATGAAAAAAATCACAAAAAAAATCACTTTTATTGAACTTTATGCACTTTCGACTGTACTAGATGCACTTTCGACTGAACCAGATGCACTTTTAACTGAACTATATGCACTTTCAGCTGAACCAGATGCATTTTTAGTTGAACCAGATGCAGGTTTTACATAACGGTATGCACTTTTATTGAACTAGATGCACTTTTGTCTGAACCATACGCACTTTCAGCTGAACTAGATGCATTTTTAGCTGAACCATATGCACTTTCAGATGAACCATGCACTTTCAGTTGAACCAGATGTAATTTTAGTTGAATCAGATGCATTTTTAACAGAACTATATGCACTTTCGACTGTACTATATTCATTTTCGACTAGATTATATGCACTTTTGACTTAATTATATGTATTTTCCACTAAATTATATGCATTTTAAGCTGAACCAGATGTAATTTCACCTGAACCAGATGCACTTTTAGCTGAACTATTTGTATACTCACTTTTATTGAACTATATTTACTTTCGACTGAATTGTATGCGCTTTCAACGGAACTAGATGTACTTTCAGCTGAATTGAATGCAATTTCGACTCAATTTTATGCATTTTTGACTAACTATATACATTTTTGACTTAACTATATGCATTTTAATTGAAATATATGTATTTTTGACTGAACTGATGCACCTTCAGCTCATTTAGATTAACAAAAGTCACATTTTTATGGAAAAACCATTTCTTTTTATAAAAAAATCCACTTTTCGGTATAAAAAGTGTTATATTGACAAAAAAAAATTATATATTTTTTGTAATTTTTTAAAAAGTTTATGATTTTTTCATTTTTTTATAATTCTTTTTATTTTTATGATTTTTATAATTTTTTATAATTTTTATAATTTGGTAAGAGATACTTATATGAAATTCCCCATTTTTATTATCATGTATTTCTATTTTATTTTTATATTTTTAGGCAAAAATCAAAATTTTCGAAATAGGCAACGCACCAAACTAATTTTGAGGATGTCGCTATGCTTTGGAAGTAAGTAATGCTATTCTCAAATTAACCTGAACTTTAAATGGTACGTTGATAATATGTGATTTTAGTACTCCTTCCCTTTCAAATTTATATATAAAGTACTATGGAAAATCAAAAATTACAGGGAAATCATGATTACATTACTTTAGCACCCATTTTCCGAATATAACCTTAACTTTTACACTAAAATTAGTGTGAGATGTGACAAGGAGAAATATGTAAATTTACAAAACAATTTGTTTATTAATTATGTAAAAGTGCATCTTATAAAGTGGAACACTCATGATTTGAAAAGAAGTCCATTTGGAGGACTAAATAATTTCTCTTGAAAAGGAGTTAACACTAAGTATATGCGTCTTAAAATCATTCACAATAGTCCACTTATATTCATTCTCTGTTTTACATGACCGCTAAATTCAGTAAATATCTCTCTAAAAAGTTGTTGGAAACGAAAGATATGACGGACCCCTAATTTCTACAAAGAAGATGAATAAGGAGAGAAGAAGCTGTGTTTATTTATTTATGTATTTCGTTAAAGTGTATTAGTATTTGTATCAGTTTATTATGTGCATTAATTCAGCACCGTTGGATTGTTTAAGCGAAATGAAATAAGTACCGTATGATCTTTTAGTTTATTAGTTATGAGACAATAATAGATCGTGCCACGTGACTTGATCGATAGTAGCGGATAGGCAGTTACTAAACTGCAATATAACGCCCAAATTTGAATTTGTTTTCCAATTATTATATATAGTCTAATCTGTAACCGTTTCTAGTTATCAGAAATAATAAAAAGTGTTCTTTGTTCTCGTTTTCGCTCGCAATTCCGAATTCTTATCAGAATTCATTTAAAAATAGTGTGTGCATTACACTAGACCACTTATATCTATTTTACAGATCCTCTATAACCCATTTATTCACAATAGCTCATCTAAATTATACATCAAGTTTACAGATTTTTTTTATTTAAAAGATTATCTAAACTATAACACCTACTAAAATATACATGATTTTTTGTCCATCCCCTAAATAGTAATTTGAATAAAATTACCCCAAAAAAATTCCAGCCCGAATTTTCACAAATTAATACCAAAACCTAATTTTATTTTACATACAAAAATTATCAAGTAATTTCGTAGATCACATATGATCAATGGCCGTCAATTACTTTAAAAAATTACTCCAGTAATTTCCTTCTTTTTTTTTCTGGGTCTCACCAACATAACTGAATATTAATAGTGTAATCCCACGACATTTACAGTAGATCATATGGGTATACCGTACACAATGTTTGTTTGACACTTTTGTGTACATGAGCTCCTGTATTGCTATTTTTTTTAGATATGTCGGTAAAAAACTAGTAAGTTGTGACATTTCCCCAAATATTATTCTAAATGTACGACAAGTACTATTCCACATTCCACAAAGATTACACAGTACGCTCTCTGTCTTTTTTATTCTTTTAGCTTGATCATTATAATATTAAAAGAAGTACAAATGGTCTCTAAATCTAGAATTAATTAAGTCCTTCTACCGGATGCAGCGTAGGTGACTTTGAGTCAAGATGATTCAGAGTTCACGACAATTGCATATTGGTACAGTTAAAATATGAAATGTACTGTAGCAATATTCAATGACTGTAGACTTTGAGTCACTCTAACTCAGAGTCACCTACACTGCTTCCCCTCCTACCACTATCTGTATCACAATCTAGACAACCAGATATGTATAGTTCCGGCCGCATATATATACATAAAGAGCATCATATATACAAAAAGTAAGTGGTACTAATATCTTAATTCTCTTCATGTTTTTAAGCTAAGTAACGTTACTTTATACAATTGGATGCTAGTATAACTTATCTTATGTGTAAATAATAATCCCCACTTAAATAGACACAATTATATAGGGGGTAAGAAGGAAACTGCAAAAGAAAATAAAAATATAAATAAATATGAACTAGCTAGCTAGCTAGCTGTATATCCAATTACTTCTGATTACGTAAAAAGTGAAGGGAGCACACTGGTTTTCTTGTTTTTAATTTAAAGGAGAAAAAATCATAGAAAGCCACTGGATTTCTTATTGCATGAGTTTTACAGTAAAAATTGGGATGCATCTGGTTCCCTTATAAACCTTAGAAATAACTTTCATACCAAATGTTCCATGTATACAAGAAATCTAAAACTTTCCCTTAGAGTTTAAAATAATGATTTATTTCCTTATTCCTGCATATATAAATTAAAATTCTCACCCTTACACAACAAAACCCACTCCCTCTCTGCAAAATCAAAATAAATATGATCTCAAATAACTTGCGGGGGTTTTATAGGTTTAGTAACCAAAAACTATCTGCTTTTAACGATTTGGGTACCCACCTTTCAAATTTCCCAATTTAGGTACCACACTATAATAAATTTCCAATTTAGGTACCACCGTTTTAATAAATCACGAAATTATGTCACGTGACATTTGACAAACATTAATTTGATATGCTAATTTGACAATTTTGCACAAAAATATGTCATCCTATAAAAATATTTTCCCCAATTTCACAAATAACAAAAATTTGGATTATATGCTAAATTTGGATTATATGCTAAAAGTTTTTATAGGATCACATATTTTTGTGCAAAATTGTCAAATTAGCATATCAAATTAATGTTTATCAAATGTCACGTGACATAATTTCGTGATTTATTATAGTGTGGTACCTAAATTGGAAAATTTGAAAGGTGGGTACCCAAATCGTTAACCGTACTATAGTTTGAGGTAGTAAATGTATTTTTTCCCTAACGTGAATAACTTAGTAGGCCACTTCATCTATCTTATATTTATATTATTCATATGATCCATTAATTTTCACAAATTTAAATAGGAATTTTTAGATCAATTAAATCAGAAATTTGTTTTCATCAAGTAAATTTTGCTTGTTTTTTTGTTTGTGTTCTCCATTAAGTGGCTCCAATTTAGAAGTAGTTCTTCATTTTATTTTATTTTTTACCCTTTTTATACAATTGAAAGCGAATGAATTTTTCAAGTTGAATATATATATATATATATATATATATATATATATATATATATATATATAACATATAATGTGTAAGTTTTAAATGAAACTTATAAGTTACATTGTTCTCAAATTGGTTCAACATTGATAATACATTCCAAATTTATTTTAATTCAGTAATTTTATTTTACATATTTTCTTATATAATAAGTTATTAACAAAAATTTACAACAAAGGAAATTAGTATAAAAAAACAAATAAACAACAATTATAATTTTGAAGTAAAAAAATTTACTAACATAAAAATAATCTAAAAGTTGGTTAAAACCGAAATATCCGTTGACCAAAAACCGCTTGATCGGTCGCATATCTGGTACCGGACGCTTATTTTGCCTAGTTTTTTCTAAACTAAAAAAACCCGACCGAAGATTTTCTAAAACCTGGAGATAACCAAAACCGATCTGATCGAAAACCAAAAGTTTTGGCCTTGAGTGGATGGGTAATCAAAATTGTCAGCCCTATTATGGATCATGCTCTTACCTAATGAGCTATGTAACAAATTATGAAATATTACATAAGATAAAATGTAATTCGGTTTCTCGGTTCGGTTAGATTTCTGAAACCCTGAACCGGAACCAAACCAAATTGACTCACCCGGTTCCGGTTCAGTCCAGTTCCACTGTTTTTCAATTTAAAAACTGAACCGATCGGTCCGGTTTTCGGTTTGGTTTGGTTTTGTATTTATTTTCCCACCCTAAAGTAAACATATTGGCAAGAGAAACAACTCAAAACTATTTAGTTTCATTCTCCAAAACATATATCCACTCCGGCTTTCTACAATTGTTAAGAAAGCAAAAGCTAACAAAGAAACCAAAATTGATGGAAAATCCATACAGACCCCAAGCAACTCTTCATGACTTCTTGATTGTAGAAAATAGCTACTTTTAAGTTGAGGTCTCATGTCTATCTATGTCTTGGACCGTGACTTTCCCCTCACCTTCACCGTCCAGCTTAATGGAAGCCTCATCTCCACCGCAAGTACTACTCGTAAAAGAAGAGACTTTGCTCGAAACAGGTGTTGCCAAGAAGGTCGGCGTATTTTGTCCAGCTATTATTACCAAAACATTTTCTTCGAATTGTGGCAAACATTTCGGCTTCTCATCAGAACCAGCCTCTAAATCGCGATCAGACGAGTCTTCGCCGTTGTTTCCTATGTGCTTGGATAGCCTCCAGTAGGAGCAGGCGAGGATGAGGAGAGCGAAAGCAATGAGTCCGAGCATCGCTGCAAGGCCACCGAAGAGGTAGGGTACTGGAGAGTGCCAAGGAGACCGCATCGAAGGGGATTGCGATGGTATTGTGCTCATTGTGTTCATGTTTTTTGTATTTGGTTTTTTGGAATGTGTGGGGGCAAGAAATAAGAAGAGTGGGGGAGGTGCGTCTTGTTGGTTAGAAACTTGGAGTAGTGGAGTGAGTGGATTGCGAATGCAGTTGCTAAATGTGCCGTTATTTATAGACAAATGAAAAAGAGGAATGAATTGGTTTCTCCAGAGAATATATATTATCAGTTGCAATGTTGTTGATTTAGTAAAAATACAAAACTGTCCCATAATCTGTCATTAATTCAAAAAACTATTACAAAATGATGAAATTATCACAAATCTGTCACAAAAACTATAGCTAAACAAAAAGGCACAAGAAAAACGTCACTATTTTGTCACTCTTTAAAAAAAATGTAATAACTCATCTACGATTAAAATAATGATGTAATTTTATATACAAGAGTCTAGGTTCTTAATACAATTTTATGTCATGCTATTCATGCGTATCAGGGATGAATTTTAATTTTCACACCAGACCGTTTTCAATTATTGAGTTTGGGGAATTATTTTTTCAGCCATATCACGTAATTAAGCTTGGTGAAAACAAACTATTTGAGTTGTAAACAAAACTCTCATTCTACGTAACTCACTCATCTACTGACTACGCAGTACCACTCATATTGCCCGTTCTATTACTACTAGTGAAATTTTTTAGTTAGGCTGCAAATAAACAAAGCCGTTTAGAACCAAACTGTCTTCGCTCATTAAAAAGTGACGGACTCTCATTCGTTTATTTACTAATTAACTAAGTTAAATAACTTCTTTATAGATCATTTAGTAAATAAGTAGAGTTCGACCAAGACCCTTACAACTTGATGTAGCCTAAATATTAGCTATCCGAAAAAAAAAAAAAAAAAAAAAAAAAAACTTTGATATTACTAGAAAGCATCTTTCTCCTATGTTTTTGCAATAGCGAGCCCAACCTGGACATTTACAAATATAATGATCAGTGAATAATCTAATTCATGACTACTCTAAAGCGAGAACCATTGACTTGAGATCACAATCCTACATAGTAAATGAACCAATTTTAACAAAAAACTTATTGTCACGTCAGTATTTTTCGCTTTAAGCACTGCCTAAAATTATTGGATCATATTAATTATAGTTAATTAATAGAATAAATCAATGTCATCCACTTCAGCCAACTAGTGTTTGAACTTCTTAATCAGTACTCCTCCCGTCCCAAAAATATAGTCGCATATGAAATTCTGTGCATCTTTTACCGGACAATAATTTATATTAAAATTGTTGAAATAAATTTTTTTAAAATTTAATAATGTAATTTAACTTTTGAATTATATGATTAACTTTTGAAAATTTTCATTTCGACCATTTTAGTATCATTTTTTGGCCGATCAAATTTGTAAATACACGATATAATTTAATTTGGGACGGGGGAATATAAAATTTAATTCAATAAACGGTATCCAATTTATCCAAACACACAGTCACAACCACTTGCAAAATTAAGTGGAATATGTTGTCATGGATCATGATTATATCTATACAGCAAGAATTCTCAGACAAATGGAATCGCATTTTATTGCTGCCAAACAAGGCACTATCACGAGTCTTCACATCTCAGCTAGTGCTATAGCATATTTACCCACCGTTACACTTGAAAACCTAGTGTTTTGTAAACCAAAAGAAAAAAAATGTTCAATAATTATAAAGTTTTGGCTTGTTTAGTTGCAAACAATAAGATCATTTTGTTAATTCCTTATAATACAGCCGAATTTGGTTGCTAAACTTATACTTAATATTCAGTTTCTTTGTTTTGTCTTGAAGAATTAAGAGCTTCACTGTTATGCGCATGCGCCTATATTATTTTTAAAGTTTAGAAGAGGGTCTAGGCTCTAGATCGACTACTATAAATACAAATTTTTTGCGTAAAATGCAAAAGATGATATATACATGAGATTTTAATTATGAGGATGTGATTATCCCGTTCTTTCACAGTCTGTTTCCTCTTCTTCATTTAGGTATCATTCGCTTACTACCTACTACATTATCCACAGATTTTCTTGCTCTGAATTTCTCTTATCATAGCGCTTTCATAAAGATTACTGTATTAGATAAAGGGGATACTGATAAGTGACTAAAAATTCCATGCTAACATCATATAGGAATATGATTCCCGTCAACACATAGTAGTGTTTTAATGATTCGGTTATGTGTAAATCAATTTGTAGAGTCGAAGATTTGCATTTATACTGTAGGATATAATAAAAGTTGTAGAGTTGAGAATATTCATATTCTTGCCACAAGCAAACATTAATGTTCCTCTTAAAAAAATAGTTTTTGTCACACAACTAGACAAGACCTATATAACCAACACCACAGGGAAAAGGGTGAAATGAAAACAGAAAGGTTGTTGACTTAATTGCTAGAAACTGAAAGCCAAACAGTTTTGGTTTCATACGTTTGCTTCCATTTTTCTTTTTCGAACTTCACGTCATCTATGCTGGTTCATCGTGTCTTTTACAATGATAAATATTTACTATATCTGTTATGTAATTTTTTACTTTAAAAAAAAGAGAATAAATAACCAGCCCACATTAATTCCTTTAGAAGATATAAAAACTTGATAAGTACATCAATTGATTATTTCGCAAGAATGTTAAGGGTATCGAACATCCTGAGTTCAAAACGATCCATATGAACAATCTACGCTCTTAAACAACTCAAATACATGTATTTTCCTTTCAGCTACAAAATGTGAAGAGCTTGTTGTTATTCAAAGATATATTTTCCTTTGTAAAAATTTCTTATAAATGTATATGGAACCATATCTTCCATTTTGTATGAGTAGAGCTGTTCACATTGAACGTTGCAATATGCTTCACATCGAACATATGACTTATAAAGTAAAAAGAAGATAACAAAAATTGGCTTGTATTTATCACCGATTGTAGTATTTATGACTATTTTTCAAGTATGGTAATTGATTGATAAAGATGATCTAGATATGATTGAATGATATCTCTTTAGATGTGCATCTTTTCCATGTTTGTGATATTGATAAACTATATAAACCTCCTAAATTATTATTTGATTTTATGAATGGAGTAGTTACTATTCTCTCTAAAAACATATATCTTTTACTTTTTATGAATTATTATTACTCGAGAAACACGGTGGTGTCATCCCAGTATTCAAAAAAACCCTTTCATTCCATCAGAATAGACTATCATGTATGTCCAATTAGGAAAAGCGAGGCCATGTTCGACAAGGAATCATTCAGGGGATCCAAGGCGAAATCAAAACGGAATTGGAGGAGTTGGCTTCCACCCAGGCAACTTTCATGGAGTATGTAGCAAGGCCTCAGAAGGTTCGCTATCATGCGGCCGGAGGAGCGACAGGGCAGCGGGCTTGGAAGATTCCAACCTTAGCTGTTGAAGACCAAACTATGTAAGAATTTATATGGACATGTGCCATATATTTTGGTCTTTATTAACTAATCATTTAATCATCTAAAATGTATTGAATTATCTAGACTTATAGTTATAATTAGAATATGACTTTTAATATTGATGGAATGTAAAAGTGCTACTAGAATGTGTGAAAACATGATAATCCCTGTGCCTATAAAAAAATATAAGTCCTTGTATTTTGCTTATCACAATAAGAGTATTCAATCATAGAGAATTTGTAAAATAGAATACAGATAAGAGAGATAAATATGTTTACCGACCAAAAACCCTACACAACGGCTCACGGTATGTTTCTCTAACTTAATATTTACATTATGTGATCATTGTGAATTTTTAAGATCCATGTCATCTTAATTAGTTGTTGTAGATGAATTACGATTTATGTTTATATGTGGTATCATAGCATGATTTAGAACTCGTGATATTCCTTTTAAGATAATTATGAATCTATAATTTGTTTTGTATGTTTTCGTATTGAACATGTTACATAATTAGTTTAAATTAATCATATCACATGATACACAGACGGCTCTAGATGAAATTACAGTGTGATAATAGATATATTTATACGTACATAAATTACATTTGACTTCCTGTTCATATTTTTATGCTATATATATATATTTATGTTTTTTATAGTATTATGGTTCCTAGTCAAAGAGCATTGAAATTAATGTTACAGAACATAATTAAACGGTTAAAGCATGGTGTAAAGCATATTTGAATTGGAATTTGCTTGTATGCTTATATGAATACAATCCCTTATTTGAATACAACTTATACTCAAAAGGCTTGTGAATTAAAAAAAGGCAATAAAATTTTAATCTGATGGACTTGTAATTGCATAGTAGATATACATTAGTAATCCGATGGACTTGTAGTTACGTAGTAGTACTCTATTTGTAATTTGATGGATTATGTAGTCACTTATGAAAACAGGAGTAATCAGAAATCCGTGAAAAGTAATGGATTGTTCTGTTAATCGTTAAGGACTAAAATGTAACGTACCAAAAGTTTGGGACCGACTATGTAATTTTACTGTAACTGAGTTGATTAAATTATTGAATTTACATGTGCAGTCCCTGTAGTATATTACTTCTATGCAGAACAATATATATATGTTTGATAATAATTGCTTTTCCACGGCTGTTTGTATACATATCAAGGTTTTTCATAATAGCAATATTTAAGGTTGTATTATATCATATTGCGTGATAATTGTACACATAATTTCTCGTTATTTTGTTATTTAAAGAAAAAGGTAAGAAGTATTGACATTATGTTACTTACATATTACTAACCTGCTAGTCTACAATATATACATTGTATAAAGTTTTATTTCACCAAGCAAATTAAGAATATATTTGGCAGTAAGGTTTATGGTGGATTCGTAGTATCTTTGTAATTGTTGTATACAGGTATGTGTATGAGTACTAAATTATGTTTGTTGCTTAAAAGGTTAAAAAATTTAAAATAAAAGAAAATATTAAAGTAAATTAATGTATATAAATAAAAATTATTGATGATTGTTGATCACTTTAAAGTGAATATTAAATTATATTCTATTAAAGATATAATACATTTTTGTGTAGCGAATACAAGTCATAGACTACTAGACGTGTACTACATAAATAAATCTCAATCAATTATGATTTTGTCAAGATTTACAAGTGTCTTTATGTATTACGCCACATAAAAAAACAGTTACCAACTCCAAATAAAAATGACTTTATATACACAAATTGGGTGGGTATACAAAATTATTTAGGCTACTTTTTTCATTATTTTTTGGATAAGGGTTTTCTGTGCATGTTATGTGTGTGCATATGATTGTGTATCGTATGTGTGTACTGTGTCATATGGCCTTTATTTATACTGTCCTGATATAATTTTAAGCAATAAATGGAAAAACTAATAGTTTATGATGTATATATATCGAATGTACATGTGCAACAACTAAAGGAATTATTAAAGGTGTCGCACAGTATATATATTTGATTGAGTTGGAAATTTAACAAATTTTTAGTTACTTAATATTCAACTAAAAGAATAGAACCGAGATTAGTTTTGTTTAATATGGAGAACAACATCGAATATTGTAGTAAGAAGATTTTATAATTGTTAAACTTTATGTCGTTAGTCACCAAAGTGACTGATGTGAAAGGTGTTTTGTTTAAAATCTTCAATTAACGAAAATATAATTTATTACCCATTAGCTTATGTTAATGATTATATAACGATTATTTGTTGTTGGGTAATTTAAAATTAATCGTTATGAGTATATTATGAGAATTTAAGGTTTTACGATACAATTTGCTAGTCACCAAAGTGGTCAAAATTGTATTTGTATGATTAAGTATATGTTACTATTTGCAAGTCACCTAAGTGACTAAAATAGTATATTTACAATTAAAGTATATTATAATTCATTTTTATAAGTTATTTAAAAGTCACTCGATGTGGATTCATTGTTCTTATAATTAATGAAAATTATAGTTGGTACCAATATGTGTCATTGATTGTATATTTTATACTATTTCTTTAAAGTTTTGAAAGGGATGCTTATGATAGACTTTGTACAATTTAAAGTTTATGTTGTTAGTCACCAAAGTGTCCAACTTAAGTTGTTTGATTTATACAGTTTAAATTTTATATTGTTAGTCACTAAATTGGCCAATATTAAAGTTTATTATGTTAATGTACTTAAAATGGTTTGATTTGTATAATTTAAAATTTTATATTGTTAGTTACCAAAGTGGCCAATATCAAAGTTTTATAAGATTATTGTACGTAATTTTTCGATTACCAAAATATAAAACATAAATGACAAACTAGTAATTTTTATTTTTATTTTCTATGTTCGTAAAAAAAAAAAAAGTAGTAATTTTGTTTGCTCTGGTTAATTAAGTTCAAATTTATAGGTCATATAAGGATCGCCCAAAGGTGGTTACATTATTGCTATAATTTATGAACATAATAGTTGTTGTTTAATAAACTCAAATTAGTTGTTTTTTTTATATTCAAAGATATTAAATATAACTAATGGATCGGTATAAGTCAAAGCCAAAATTATTGATTATTAGCATCAACTTATTGTTGTACGTCTTTGTATCCCTAAAGGAGAACATTGATATACATTTATAGATAAATCATTCGAATAAAACATCGATACATGAGTTTTATAATACTCACATGCTTCGTTTGTTGCTAAGTTGCAGAAACTAAAATTACTGCTTGATGTGATCAAATCGGTGGGAGAATTGGATATTGATCTGTCACTTCAATCATATAAATCTGATTTGTCACTTCAATCATAGAAATCTCTTGCCATTATAGATGCTGGCATTCATGACGACTACAAGCAATTTTATGTGAATTATCGTATCAACCATTAAACTTGATGGATCTTATAGAACAAGTTTGTTGAACAATTTAAAGTCGTAGAGATAACGATTGATTAGAGTTTTCTATTACAGTTATTACCAACTCACTGTCTTCTTCATGAATTATCTTCCATATAATCTACATGATTGTGTAAGTAAATGGAATATGTATAGTTTAGAAAGACAAATTTGGGACGCATATATGTTTGTGTTGTCTATTAGAGATAAATATTTCTAATCCGTATGACTATAATTTTGGATTTAAGGCAAACTAGTAGTTTAATCACTAGTTATCCAAAAGTCTAAATGGTATAAATATATTTGTCATTATTGTTTAAAAATTGGTGAAACTGTAAATTAAAGATTTATAGTAAATGGTGAAATCGGTGTAAGTAATTAACCACAAATCTTGAAATTTCAAGAAGTTGAAGCATATAAAGTTTGTGCTATAATTTCGACTAAAGTTGTTGTTTTTTGATTGTTAAAGTTAAAAACAATATTAAAGGATAACAAGTAATGATCAATCCATAATTAAGCTAAAGTTAAAGAAGTCAATTTATAGACTTGAATTAGCTCTAGCTAATAGTATGTTAAGTTCAATAGTACCATTACTTCTTTTAATTTTAAAAATTATTGTTGATTAATGCATAAATACAAAGATCAGTGGGAGCAATTTTACTTTTGTATACTAATGAAATGTTAGCGTGAAATGTATATCTTTTCCTATCTCTAAGCATTAAGATGAAGATATACAACACATGTTATCGGATAACAGTTTCCATAATAAGTCGTAGTGAAAGATAGTGTTGTAGTAAAAACTTATATATTAATAAAGTTTTGGAGATAATGAAATAAAATAATGTTCATATTAAGAGTTGTTCTAATTTAGAAAGAATATCACTTCGTTATTATGGAATGGATACAAAAGATGAATTAGAATGTGAACGAATTAATTGGCTGCAAAACCTTATTTCACTTCGTTATTATGGAATTGATACAAATGATGAATTAAAATGTGAACGAATTAATTGGCTGCAAAACCTTATTTCAGAACTTGGAATAGTCGATATAATAGGCAGACCGCTGAAAATTTATTATAATAATTCCGCAGTATTGATTTTCTCAGATAACGACAAGTGTTTTAATTATTCTAAACAAATTGGAGTATGATCTTGTCGCATAGAGAAAGTTGGAAATAAAACATGCCAATTGTATATATAACAATATCACACAGTGATTATCATGGATCCGTTTATTTAGTAATATTGTCTCCAATAACATTTACGGATTATGTCGAATGGATGGAAATTAACGAATTTTTTTAGCGCATATTGTTATAAGTTATCGAAATAAAGTATTGTTTCTAACCATGATGGATATTTTGTTTCTTTATTGATGCATAACAGAATTACATTTTTATTAAATACATTATAATGGATAAGTATTGAGTTTCCAATAATATATCACGTTAAGTAAAAAAATAAGGGGAGGATATATGAACATCATGAAAAACACCCAAGTGGACACTTTTTTTCAAAAACGCTCCAAATCAAGATTTGATTAATGCAAATCTCACCGGTTTCACGACAGGAACACAAATATGTGTCTTGTTTTTTTTTCCGAGATGTATAATGACATGTTTTCGAAATTATGGTAAAATTTAAAAATTCAAAACATGTCATTATACATCTCGGAAAAAAAAACAAGACGCATATTTGTGTTCCCGTCGTGAAACCGTGAAGATTTGCATTAGCCAAATCTTGAGTTGGAGCGTTTTTGAAAAAAAGTGTCCACTTGGGTGTTTTTCATGATGTTCCTATAACATTTTCCAAAAAATAATATTGTGGTAATTGAAAAGAATTATGCCTATTTAATGATATAGAACCGCCATGACTCATATTTGTCTATACTTAATGGTGATATGATGATTTAAATAGGGGTGGGTTAGGGTCGTGACCCGACCCGTAAACGCTCAACCCGTATCCCGACCCGATTACTTTTATAAGTGAAAAAAATCTCGATCCCGACCCGACTAAAATCGCGACCCGACTTTTTCTGGATTCAAATTTTTGGGATCCCGTAGGGTCGGAATAGATTTATCCCGAATCTCCCGACATATTTTTTTATATTACGACGACGTCATTTTTTATTAACAATTTTCATTTGAGAAGTCTAAACATGTTATTAAAACGAAACATAATCCTACTTTAAAAATACCATTCCTAATAAATGAAAAGAAAATTAACATGCCGTAGAAAAAGTAGTGCGAAACTACAAATAATAGAGTAGATAAAAAAATTGATACATTTTTTATCAGATTTTTTTAGTATTTAGTTTTATTCACACAAGCAACAATTATCATACTAAATGAGATTCATTATCATTATAATTTTTATAATCGGAAAATAATAATCATTTATCTTTTTTGAAAATAACAATATATTTTTTTTAATTGAAGTATATTTTTTATTTTAATAGTTTGATATATTCAAAACTAGAAATCTATATTATACTTATATAATTATAACCAATATATAAAACAAAAAGGATTGTATCTCATAGAATGCTTACATTGTATGCTAAAGGTACAATATTCGATTATCATCACTTGCATTTGATATAAATTAATTTATTTTTTTATATAAAATATAAATTAATTAAAAAATCGGGTCGGGTCGGGACACCCGACGAAATCAAAATTGTCACCTGATCCCGATCCCGAAGTTTGTCGGGTCGGAACTATTCTCGGGTCGGGAAATTTCGGGTCGGGACACGAGTCGGGACGGGATTTCGGGATTTTTTTCCCAGCCCTAAATTTAAACATGTATCAAAGTTATTTTATATTAAACGTAATGATTATTAATTGAATCATGTAAAGTAATTCCGTCGAATGGCCAATTGAGAGAATGTAAGACTTTATATGGACGTGTGCCATATATTTTGGTTTGATTAACTAATCATTTAATTATCTAGAAGGTATTGAATTATCTAGACTTAAATTTATAATTAGAATATGACTCCTAACATTGATGGAATGTGAGAGTCTATGATGTGAAAACATAGTACTCTTTCTACCTATAAAATAATACAAGCTCTTGTATTTTATCAATTACCATAAGAGTATTCAATCATAGAAAATTTATAGAATAGAATAAAAGGCAAGAGAGAGAAAATATGTTTAACGACCAAAAGGCCTACACAACGGATCACAATATGTTTCTCTAACTTAATATTTACATATGTGATTATTATGAATTTTCAAGATTCATGTCATATTAATTAGTTGTTTTAGATGAATTACGGTTTATGTTTACATATGCTATCAGAGTGTGGTTTAGAACTCGTGATAATCCTAATCCTTTTAAGATAATTGTGAATCTATAATTTGTTTTGTATGCATCCGTATTGAACATATTACAGAATTAGTTTAAATTAATCATATCACATGGTACACTACTGCTCAAGATGAAATTATAGTGTGTTAATAGATATATTTATATGTAGATATATAAATTACCTTTGACTTCGTGTCCATATGTTTATGCTATATATATATTTATGGTTTTTATAATATTATTCTTACTAGTCAAAGAGGATTGAAATTAATGTTACAGAACATTGATTAAATGGTTAAAGCATAATGTAATGCATATTTGAATTGGAATTTGCTTGTACACTTATATGAATACAATCCATTATTTGAATACAACTTGTACTCAACATGCCTGTGAATTAAAGAAAGCCAATAAAATTTTAATCTGATGGACATGTAATTGCATAGTAGATGTACATTAGTAATCTGATGGACTTGTAGTTACGTAGTAGTACTCTATTAGTAATTTGATGGATTTTGTAGTCACTTATGAAAACATGAGTAATCAGAAATCCATGAAAAGTAATGGATTGTTCTGTTAATCGTTAAGCACTAAACTGTAACGTATCAAAAGTTTGGAACCGACTATGTAATTCTGCTGTAACTGAGTTGATTGGGCATTAATTAATTAATATATTGAGAAGAGCTTTGGGATGGAGAGGTTTAGTAGAAAATTGAGGACTATCAACATATTCCAACAAAATCACAAAATTTAAGCCGTCTTTAGTGTTAGTTTTGATAATCATTGAAATTTGAGTATTGACGGATCTTCAAAATTGTCACTAATAGTTGGCCATTTTTAGAGGATACGTGGGTTGAATGATGGAGAAAAGTTAGTAACTTACGTGTTTAGAATGAACGGTAAATTTAAATTTTCTAAAAAAATATACACTTTTAAATTTAATTAAAAATCAATGTTCTAAAAAGCAAGTCTAAACAACAATTACACGGATTCTAGAAGATTAGGCAGGATAAAGCGGATTAGGAGATAATTAGGCGGGATAATGCAGAAATAAGTCAACCCTTGTTTCTGTCAAATCCTCATAATTCTTATCGCTTCTCTTGTTTATCTTTTCGTTCCTGCAGATATTGGTATAAATCCATCACAAAGAACTAAATTTACTTAATTACTGTAACCAAAAGGAACATGATTTACACGAAAGCAACTGTTAGCCTCACAGTAAAATATGGATACTGAGAGGATTGGGATAGCTGTTCGCTAAATTTACTCTCCATTAATCATAAGTGATTGAGACTGCACTCTCTTAATCTCGACATATGTCGAGTGTTCACTATTGATAGGCTGTTTCCATGGCTCCCCATCCATCTGCATATACGCCTGTTTCGACTCTCCCCCTCTAAATTCAAATCGGACAGCTGCAGCCTAAAATAATGTGAGAATTTAATTAGATTTAATTTATTCCTTTTTTCAAAGACGGTGTAGAAATGCTCGACCTAAACCATGTCAACGGAACGTTGTAAATTTCTATACATTATCTTTCACCCCACAAGAATACATGTATTATCACAGTAAATCCATAAAGTAAGTACGAAACTATTATGTAATTCTCTTATCTACTTCACTTAAGAGCAATTTGATACAATAACATATAATTTCTTTTTCCGAAAAGTCGAAAGCTATGATAAATGTAGGTTGAAAACCTAAAACCATCAAAATACAAAAAGTAGAAGAAATCAATGAACAAACGAGAAAGCAGAGCACACTACGTACACTGGAGAAACGACATTAGAGATTCTTAGATAAGACTGTAAGAGAACCAGAGTAAATAAAAAAAAATTATTGTTTGAGTTGCAAAAATAAGTGGTGTGTTACCTGGGTAATATGCTTGGCATGAATAAGCTGTGTCATAACAAATGAAGCATGCCATCCTTGTTTTAGGCCAAATATTTCTATTAAGCCGTCATCCACTTGAGCCTCCACAAACCCTCTCTGCAAGCCAAAGTAAATTCAGGTAAAGTATTTCTTAGTTGGCAAATTAGCATCAAGTTGAAACTTCAAGCCAAATTATTATTAAAAAAATGAGTGGCGAATGAGCAGAGACCATTTGAAATAAAATATTACAGAGAATGATTGATCTAACTTGATATACATTGATCTAACGATTCTTAGTGAGTCTCTGTCAAATAGTATCTGGTTATATCACCACTCTAAAAAAAAATAGAATATGGCTTGGTCAGCATTGGAAAAACAATTGTGTTGCGTAGATGGGCGAGGCTCGATAAGAACAAGGGGTTTCCATCACAACCCCTCAATTAACGAAAATGTTGTTTTTCTGTTAGAATATTTCAAAACAATTAGGAATGTGTCTCGCAATCTCGTAAAACAATATTTGACATTCGGGAACCTCAAATATTGATGCTCTCTCCGACAGAGTAGTTTAGAGAAACCAAAAGTGAGTAAAACGAGCACCACAATCAGGAAATATCAATTTTTTAAAGGGAAAATTTGTGTTTATTACGATGCTATTATCTTAATCTAGAAAAACCCAAAAATGTATTTCTTGTTTAATATCAGATATGTTGTGTGACATATTAGCTAGATATATAGATATGGAGATACAAGTATAGAGAGATAAAGGAGTCGTCTTTTATTCATTGATAAGTGTAGAGAAGTTACATCAAGAGACCCCCTAACCCTCTTTATATAATAGAAGGTAGGGTTACATATGCTAGGAAAGCCCAAGATAGGCCCACTATGAGTAAGGCCCAATAGTCCAATAATATCCTACAACACTCCCCCTTTGGACGTCTTGAATTCTTCGTCTTCATGCAGTCGATCTGAGTCGAGTTCATTCGCAGTGCTAAACACATAAAAACCTTAGGGACGGAAAACCCAGTGTGGGACAAAACCGGTACCTAGGAGAAACTGTGTAGCCGAATGATATAGGCCGAAATATCATGTAAATAACTAACCACAAAACAGTGTGCCTCATCAAAACCTTGTCAGAGCAAACCCAATGGGAAAATCTCTGATCGAAGGAAAAAGAGTGCAACAATGGTAGTAGTAGGGATCAACCACAAAACATTGTGCCTCATCAAAACCTTGCTAGAGTAAACCCAATGGGAAAAACCTCTAGTCGAAGGACAAAAGAGTACACAGTGGTAAGAAGTATACAACAGGATACTCCCCCTAATTTCGGCAATCTTAAGTGAGATATGATGGGAACGTGTCTCGCTAAAAAACCTTGCCAAGGAAAACCCAGTGGGAAAAAAAACCTTGGTCTAAGGACAAAAAGAGTACACGAGCATGCGACTGGATGCTCCCCCTCACTTGCACACGACAGAGTGCGAAGATTTCGACTAAGTAGTAATTAGTGCAATAAGCATTCACCTGGATGCTCCCCTCACTTGCACACGACTGGGTGCAAAGATTTCATATTCCAAGAAAGAGTACGAGCATTCGACTGGATGACTCATTTACTTGCACACGACTGTATGCAAGAAAATCTAACGTGGAATAGAATGAACATTCAACTGAATGCTCTTAAACTTCATATGTGAAGATTAATTTCGGCGAGAAATGCTAAATAGCATAATTTAGTCATGTCTCTCTTGATCGATAACAACAAGTTGTCTTCTATGACAAGTGTTTTATCTGGATCGTGAGACAGAGCATATGTAATTCAAATATGGCTAATACTAGCTCGAAGCCATATACACTCTCTAGTCGTCTCATAGAGCACGAGTAGATCATAGTGATTCGTTTGGAGTCATTTCAAGACCTCCAGGATATCGCCTTATTCCTAATGGTAAAGACAGACCATGTTAGGAATATCCTTTATGCGGGTCTGATAAGTAACCAGCATCGGTATAACCGAAAAAGGGTTGCGTTAATTCGAGTACCGAAGGGGGTAGGTACACTCGATGACGCAAAATGGGATAAGACAAGCCCTCATCCACAGTTACCTTAAGGTAATGGGAAAATGTCTTTTATGCCATTTCGATGGCAGCGTGTTAGCGCGATGCTGTGTCGAGCTATATCATTCACAGCAGACGAGATGTTCATCCTAGCACATTAGACCAAGTACAATGATGCGCTTATTGTACTTAGATATGAACATCATGGTTCAATATCTCTTCATCGTCTCATCAGGGACGGACTGGGTCTATATCAATGTCTAGTGATCGAACGATCATGGGAGAATCTGACGACTTAACGTCATGATGACTAAAACGTCATAACACTTTCTGGGTGTAGTCTGAATCATGGACTTAGATTCAATCTTTACGGGACTCGATCATCAGGCTGAGTCACTACTGTGTCTTCCCAAGATCCTTCATCTCGAAGGCAAATCCAAAAAAAATGGATCGCGTAATAAAACACGCAAGGGCATAATACTTGTTCAAGTATCCCAAGCTAATCAAGTACTCACTTAGGCGGGTATACCACATCCGCTCGGATTATATTAATCCATATAGTGAACGTCTCAGTCAATTGAGATCGTGTTCCGTGGTCAGGAACTACTTGATTCAAGCATTATGAAGTCACACAGGGACTTTCATCCACATCTCTAGTCTAAATCCCCACAGAGATAAGATCGTGACCACAATCACATGCTGCATAATCAGTTTTCCGGAAACTACTAAACTGATAAAGTAGAGGACCGTTATAACGTCCATTACGAGGAAATAAACCATCTCGTAATCAATTCCAAGGTGTGAGAGAAGCCTTGCGCTACTAGGCGAGCATTTTAGAATCTCATTATTCTCATCACTCTTCCTTACGAATAACCAAATAAACGAACTCGTTTAACATTGGTGGTGTTGGAGCTACAGGTCCGAACACACTTTCGCTAAGGAGTCTACTTGGATTGTAAGTTTCCATTAGTCCAGTCTATTCTACGTTGACTTCAGGCAACGGTACATCGTTCTCTGTCATAATTTGCTCATATTATCAGTCGTCACCGAATATATGAACAAGTAATCAATGACAGTCTCGTTTCGCTTCAATATCGTCTAAGATATCATGATCGACAGATATTTTGAGATTCTTAGGATGAGGAGGAAATCACACATCTCCTTGATCCTTTATAATCTTGTGCGACAAACGAGTTTCAGTTCACCACCTCTGGGCTGAACGAATTAAGAACATGTCAACTTACTCGTATCTTGGGAAGGATGACAGACTGATGGCCGGCGACAGCGTCCTTTGCTTGGCGGGTTTGGCCAAAGCAACGTGTTACGACAGGAACACGGCGTCCGACAGGGACGTCTATCCTTGCAAGCATTTTGCAGCAGGTATAAATGATCTCGTGACATCTCATAAAGTCATTAAATGCGTCTGGCATTTAGTTAGACTTGAGGGAGTCTATGCACTTACTTATCACTAAGTGCAGTTTTGAGGATCAAGCTAAGACTGAGTGGGTTATGCCACGTTACTTCACGTCATTCCTTATCAACAGTAACGTGCAAATCTCCCCCTAACGACGGGGAGAACAGTCTTAGCGATGTCACTTTCGCATATCATGCGGTAAAGAGATCGCTTGCCAAGGTTACTCTATCAAATGATAGGCAGGAGATTCATAATCGACTTATGTCCCCTTCAGAGGTCCATATTTTGAACGCTATAGCGGCTCAATCAAAATATTAAGCACTCAAACACGCATTCATATGAGGCGTCTGGCTCATAACCAGTAACCAACTGGTACGCATTTAGTGTTTTGAGTGACTATGGGCCTCAGACGGACCAATGCAGGAAAATAGCATGACCCCACACGGAAATATAAATCTTGGTGCGCAAGACCAAGAAGTGCGTGCAATCATTTGCAGTCGCATCATCAAACTTTCCGTGAGTCCATTTGGGTCTGAACATAATCGACATGATGTTCATTTTCAATTTCCAAACTCAAGTAATTCAAATCGAAATTTCGATTCTTACTCTTCGGAATTATCAAGTCAACTAGACTTTTCAGGATAATCCGGATCATGAGCCATCAACTTAATGATAGGGGTAAAAGTTTGGGAAATGCTGCATTTCTGTGGACAACAATAATCATGTGACCTATTGTCGATGCATCAACCATAACCATTTATATTTATGGTCCGTCTTATGGTTGGATAAGTCCACAATAACTCCTTCAATTCTTTATAAGAATTCTACGAGTACTTTTCGTGATCTTTACACATACTAGTCTTTCAAAGTGAGCATTAATGGAATTAAGTTCGGATTAATCACGAAATATATTCTCAGAGAGAATCCAAATGCGATGCGATTATAAATCAAGCATCGTCTTTTGACCCGGGAATATCTCATCCGGTCAATGCCACAATATCAAAATGCTCTTATCAATCGACGACAGGCGAATGATAGTACAGACAATCATGTCTTAGCATCTAAATCATTTATCATTTCGACGACAGGCGAAATGATAAGGTAACTTTAAATGCTTTAAAGAATGTGGTAGCAGCCACTTGAAAGACATTTCAACTCCTCTAAAATACGCTTTTGATCGTATTGAATGGAGGTTATGTAAAGAAATTTTTATTCTTTCATGAGCTATTACCAGATAACACTGGTTTTCTCGAATATTTTATAACTCAACAAGGTACAGCAGGACCTACATGAGTATAAGACCTCATATTTGACAAATCAATTTGGTTTTACCAAAGATTTTGATTTGGAACAACAGGTCCAGAATCGTTGTCACTGAGTACTCTTTTAGGCAAATAGTTGGTGAAATTATGTGGTACTATGTTACCCACTATTTCCAAAAAAATCAACTATCCCACAATTATTGCCTAAAATTTCATAATTTAAAGTTTGGTCACATTTGTCAAAGGAATTTGCTCATAACACTTTAAATTATTTCGAGAAATTTCATAAACAGGCAAACCATAATACAAAAGTATGTCCAAATGGAAAAATCATAATCCAAATGGAAAAACATAATCCAGATGAGCGAAAAAATGGCTCAATGATTTATCAAAATCAATAAAGAAAGGTATCAAACTCATTTGAGCCACAAAATCGGGGGTCTCAAGAGTTTCCTTTCAATTAACTTTAACCACATCAGCATCGATTTTTTTCACATTTATAATAGTTTTGAACTATTTAAGGAGTAACCGTGCATGACCTTTGTCTTTATAGCATAGAGTTGCCCCCTTGAGCATTATCTCTTGCTTTGTGACAACGGGCCATATTGTTCCTTTCAATTACTGTCATGGAGCCACAGGTTTTCGATTTTGACGATTGTCTAAAATCTCTCTTGACTAAGCGATTCATCGGGATCGCGACAGTTCGAGACAAATAACACTTGTCTCGGTTCTCGATTCGTGAAAAAAAATGTACACGAAGAGCGTTAATATCAGGCAAACAATTCGCCATTGACCCAATAGGATTAAAACTACTCACATGTGTAATTTTTTTATCCAATAACAGATGGGCGATAAAGGAACATGGTGAATATAAATTCACGATACTGCTTATGGAATACAATTTCCAAGCTAGTATTTTGGTGAAGGATTGCTCCACTATGTCAATTTCAGACATTTGTTCACCATAGACGTCATCACGTCTCAAATGTGGCGGCGGAATAAAATCAACGCCTTAGCATTCATCCTGATGTAACAACAAATTTGTGTTTTACTCATCAAAGATGGCATCCAATTCCAAAAAAAATGGGGCATCACACTTTCACACATCAGGGTGAGTAACAAGTGGTGACGGATTAAAATCAACGTCTAAACAGTCGCAAGTATGTTTTGCGAATTTTCTCATCATAGATGGCATCCAACATGTGTTGGGAGTTCTGGATTATTTTTCATATAAAACGACTGGTTTATATGTTTATGGTTTGCACAAGCATAAACTTTATTTCGAAACGACAGGTTCGAAAAATAGTTTTGCTTTTAATGTGAATAGGTTCTCATTGATCGAACGACAGGTCGATACAGAGACACCAATTCGGCGAAACATACATCACTATATAAACACACTCGGGGAAATTATTATTTATTCAACCCCTTTCGGTAGCTCTACTTGAAAAACGACCAGGAAAGACGGTGAGGGTGGAGGGCACGAATGCCACTTAAAACCCGACCTCATTAGGATATCGACTTCCGCCTATATCTTTCCTAGACATCGTATCCAAATAGGTGAGCCTAGTTGGGGAAGGTTCATAATTTTTCCAACTTAAATGTGAAAATATATGACTTTGCAAATTTCCATATTTTACACATGACAGTAAATAAATATTACATGGCAGTGATTATTAACATGGCAATTCATTAATTAATTCGATTAAGATGCAATGTTATTAACTTACCACATAAACAATTATCAAGTATATATGTATTTATGTAGACGTGGACCAACAAGTATTATAATCAAACAAACATCTTGTTCATTATATAGCAAACAAACTACATATTTAACATACAATTCGTGGACAGTTAGCATTAGTCAGTAAACATGCAATTCTTCAGACTATATACGCGTGGTTGCCACTGATCTGTATACAGTTAACATGCAATACATGGTAGCAATAACAAAACAATAGAACTAATTACAAGTTCTATCAGGTTACAGTAATATAGCATGTGAACAATTTCGTCTTATTTGGATGGTAGTTTGCAATATCTAATCATGCAATTTACTATATATTTTTTTATTTTATTTTTTTACAAACATGTGATTACAGTGATGATGTAAATAACAAATATCCCTTTGAATTAGAATGCACATAATTAAATATATACTATACAATTACAGAGGGTAATATGGCCGTAAACATATACGGAGGTTCTATAATGTTCACTAAGCTTCTTTCACCATAACCAATCAACAACCAATATGAAGTAGTACACGTAAACATCCAATCTCATATAACATGCGTACATACAGTAGCAAAATAATAAGGCATGCAATTTTCTACCGGAAAATAAGGGTTTAGCAATTGTACCGAATTACCAAGTGCTCCAACGATTGATTAGAACAAGATATATCGATTTTTATAATCCCGTATCCGAGCGTTTACCCAAAATATCCAAGCAAATACTCCACTATATTCGAGCATCGTGCTGATAACGTGTTGTGTGACATATTAGCTAGATATATAGATATGGAGATACAAGTATAGAGAGATAAAGGAGTCGTCTTTTATTCATTGATAAGTGTAGAGAAGTTACATCAAGAGACCTCCTAACCCTCTTTATATAATAGAAGGTAGGGTTACATATGCTAGGAAAGCCCAAGATAGGCCCACTATGAGTAAGGCCCAATAGTCCAATAATATCCTACAACAAGATACATGTAATTTTGGATGCACCAACATAACTCTCCACTAAAATATCTACATATTCTCTCTCCTCATAATATTGGGGTTTTCAAATTCAAACTAACTTTTTTAAATTAAAAGACAATAAAAACTAAAAATAATATAAATTAATTAAATGATCATTTACAAAAAAAAATATAAAGAAAAAAGATAGCTTCATATAGAATCAAACAAACAAATGGAAAATCAATAACAATAATAACAAAATAGAAAATAAAGAAGCCCCGTGTAGCAATAATAAAATTAATTAAAATATCATAGAGCAACATATATTATTAGACAAGTAAAAATATGAAGAACGACATAGCAAAACAAAATGTGGTAAAATATACAGCATTATGCAGCATCAAAGTATAGAAAACCAGAATAATATGAATAACGATGAATAATAAACTATAACAAAAAAATTAACTAGAGAGCATTTGATAGCATCAAACATCAAATTAAAAAATTAACTTTCACGAAATTAAAACTGAAAAGAAAAACCATTTAACAAAAAGGTTAGCAATATAAAACACCAAAAATGGTTTATAGAAAAACAAATATCACAAGTGAAAAACGGAAAAACACGGAAAAATCCAAATAACAATAAAAAAAACAAGAGGTAAAGTATTGATGAATGTAGATAAAAATAGAAATAATGAAAAAACTCAAATTAGAAGTAAAAAATAAATGAAATCCATTAATATGAAAAACTAGAAGTAGATAAGAGATAAAAGAATGGGAGAGAGAGAGAATATGTATATACATGCAATTTACACTGGGAGAGAAAAATTAAGTGAGTTAATTGAAAGGTAACGAGGGTTATTTTGGATGCTATGTATTAAATATTAATAAAGATTTTCATCATGTTTTTTTTGATAAATAAGGTTATAGTAGTGTACTAAACCATCATTTTCCGTTTTTAATTGCACTGCAGTTCCTTTTCTTTCTAGTTTATACAGGCTTAGTACATCCTACACAAATATATCTTGGTGACAAATATCCCAAGCCATTTTCAGGTGATCAAGTTTAATACCTTTTCCATATAATTCGGCTTCAGATTACCCCATGGATTTCTTCCACTTGCATAGTTATTAAGATTCAAAGCAACTATTGATCTTACACTGTAGGAAAAATTTACGAAGAAAGTTCAAACAGAAAGAAAGGGGGGAAAAACAAGAAAAACGTTCAATAACACCATACGTAAACATAAAAAATATTAGGGTTTTACGAAATTGACCTTGACGGAATTGGTATGTTTTCCCACTCAGAGGAGTTAACCTTCTTAATATACAAACTTAAAATGTTCTTCAATCCCCTGAAGATAATGGATCAGTTGATGCATATCAGAGATTTCCAGCTAAAGGAACACGTGTGTTGGAATCGGTTGGTTTTAGTAAAATGTTTTATCAGTATTTGCCATTTGATAGTTAATTTAGTGAAATTCATCATAGGTTTGCATACTGTCATCACATTCGTAACAATAAATCAGGACAACTGTCATTTAAATCAAATGTATGATTGTTATAATCCGAGTTTTTGAATGAGATATTCAACATGAAGTGAATGATGACGTGTTTTGCCAAGAAAATTGAGCAAAAATTATACAACAAGTGATATTTTAACTATAAGAAATGAACACGTATGTACCATTGGGATTAATGAGATTCAAGAGTAGATATACTTGGTTAAAATGTTTGAACGAGCAAGTCAAATTCAGTGCCAAGCACAAATACTACAAAAAATTATGACAAAAACTGATACAACTATACAGTGTACATACCGTAAACCTGGATTACTCATGAATGGTGTGAAGAACCATCCTTGTGAGATACTGTAGCCAGAATAGATCAACTGTGAAGGAAAAAGAATCACCTTCAAACTTTCAATTATTGTCTATAAGGAAGTAGAGGAAGACAACATTGCTAGCAATATATACACCTCAAAATTTGTCGTATTTGCAACCAAAAATACATCCCTATCTTAATATGAGAAAGTTCTTCTACACTGTATTTAAAAGAACCGGAAGCTTCATTTGTAACCCTCTCTCAAACCCGATGAATCTCTGCTTCAGAACTTTGTATGAGCATGATATATGTTCAGCTTTCATGATTTGCGAGTTAAAAATTAAATGTTTTAGAAATTAGAAGACATCAAGATTTACCAAATGATTTGCATCAGTGCTGTGGTAATTTTTTTGGCTTTTTGCAAGACACAATTTCCGTACTATAACCTTGCACACCATGCTAGTAACTTTATCATAATATCCATACGATAAAATTCATTTCTGGAATTTCAATACTAATCAAGAACAACATGGATCACACAGACCAAACATATATAATCTATCTCATACCTAGAAAAAGAAACCAGACCTTGTTCGAAATGGGACCTCGTGCAAGGTAAGGTTTTTCATTGCGTAAATGATGAAAGCCATAAGCAACTTGTGCATCCATACCTACAACTCAAGTGTGACGAGGTTAGATACGCAACATAGGCATGAATATGAGAAATTGGTGACATAATGAGAGTTCAAACTGTTGGGTACGTTGTAAATAAACACAATAATTTTTACGGAAAAGAAATGGACAAATAAAAAGAAAATGGTTTCCTCAAATATATAATTATCAATTACAACATTCAAAATTAAGAGTATGTAAATGATACCGAAATGGACTAAAGTCCGAGACGAGGTAACTGCAAGTAGTTTTCCTTAAACGATATTTGCCCCGCCACCTCTGCTTCTGGCTAAATAAGACACTTCATTCCCAAGGTACAACGTCTATCACATGTGACTCGGCGGAAACGGCACCGAGCCACGGTCGGGCCGTTGGTGGTGCGGTACTCTCTCTCTATATGCATGTGTGAATGTGTGTGAATATGTGTATGATTACATGTATGTCTCTTTTTCTTTTCTTCTTGGAAAAGTGTAGAAAATGTCACAAGACCATTTCTCTTTAATATAGTCTTTGTAACACCTTTTACAAAATAAAAAGACCACATAAATGGGGAAATAAATATTTTTTGTAACCACAAAGTTAATAACATTCACTCAAATAAAAACCTCTTGGTTTTTTTCCAGCAATCCCCCACATGAATGCGATCTAAAACATGCAACGTGCAACTAAATGCAATCGAGAGAACGACGAGAATTTACTGCATAAGGACAGGTAGCGCGCGCCTTGAACCTGCCATAGTGATGTAAAATCTGATATGCTACTATTGGGTAGCCTTAAAACCTTGAACCCTTTAGCGTTTGTGCATAGCAGGGTAATACTCACACAATGTCCTCTCTACACCACTTACTAAGCCCTTTGGTTGTTGTCCATATTTGACCCTGCACTGCCTTGGCAAATTCAACCTAGTGCTCTAGTGATTTAGCCCTAGATCATCACATAGTATCGGCCATACACACTTGTTATAGGTGATTTTCAAGTCAAGGGTGTCCTGACTCACCCCACTCGACCTTCGAGATACTTGATTCATTAAGAGCCTCGTGCTCACCCTTAAAATGGTACAGGTCTATCACTCTTTCATCATAGAAATGGGCTGAGAACTTATGTTCTCGAGTGCTTTGTTCGGTTACCCGCACAATTCAGTTTCCCATTGAACCCGAGACTGAAGTTTCCAGTTCAGGTTGGGTTACCTATGCGAAGGTTTCCAATTTATTGGGCTTCAAACCCCATTTCCCTCGATGATGCTTCAACTCCTCTACGAGTCAAGCATTTTGTATATGGATCCGCATTATTATCCTTAGACCTTGCAAAGTCTATGGATACCATAATTTTTGCTAGCAATTCCTCTTACGGATTTGTGTCTCCGACGAATATGTCATGACTTTGTCGGGACTTTCCATTATACAAATTATTCTGATCCCCTTTAATAACTAACTGACTGCAGCAGTGCACGTTTATTGCGGGAACAAATTTTGACCACTTGGAATACCTTCCAAGACTTCTCAGCCAATCTGCCTCTTCTATAGCTTGATTCAACGTTATGAATTCTAACTCTACAGTTTCTTCAACTATGCAGGTCTATTTTACAGACCTCCATGAGACTGCAACCTCTTTAAGTACAAACATATCCACTCATGGACCTTGTACTGTTAAAGTTCGAGATACACTTGGTATCTAAATACCCTTCAAACATTTTGGACATCTCGTATAATGCAGTTCATGATGGGCAGTATAACTCATGTATCTGAGAAGCCGGCAAACCTACTCGGTCTGCTCACTGAGTTGGCTATATCTGGTCTAGTGTAGTTCTTGACGCACAAGCGACTACCTATGATAAGTTAGGTGTTTGTTTTAGTCCATATAGCGACTTAACAAGTTTTCGCACCTTGACTTACTTTACACGGAAGCACGACCCAGTGGGTTGTTCCTAATTCTCTAGATCTCTATTTATAAAATGCATGTTCTCATTAATTAATGACGCGTCTTATCATAGAGACTAGAGTATAGACATTTAAAAAAACTGTCAGTTTACTTAAAGTAATTGACTTTATTTTTCATGTGCCTATCAACCTCATTGTTGATGGCATCTTCCCACATACACATTATATGGATAATATTGATTATTTCAATATCGTCGATTCACCTTCACTCATGAAGGTCAAGGGACAAATGAAGTTTCATTCCTTACCCTTTTATCATGCCGAGATACTTCATCTTCCTTATAAGATTCACTTTCCGCACTTTTCCAGCACCGTTTGAGTGTTCACTCGTCTTGGGTAGCGTAATGCTTTGAACCCTCAATGTATTGGTCACATTCGCCAGACGTTAGAGTTTGCGAAAAACTTCTCTTTTAGAAAGTATGCTTCTCGGGCATAGAACAATGTTCTATATGCACTTTAAAGCCATGTGCCTTATGCACTAGAAACTGACCGGCACTATATTTTGTGCTTATCCGAAAAACACACAATCTACCGTTTTCGATCCTATCCAAGTCCTTCAAGGAACAAGATTGAGACCTTTCTTAGGTAGCACCAAACTTTCACAAACTTATAGTCAGGCACCATACCTTCTATGATTCCGACTGTTTGGTCCAACTTCCTAAGAGGTAGTTTGTTCAACACATATCTTGTGGAAAGCTCACTTCCCGCACAAATTCAGAGTTTAACCCTGAACTTATCAACATGACATTCCAACCACACAATTGTGCGAATGGTGTCTCATATTCACCGTTTCATTTATACTGATCATGTATTCATATTCATGTGAATATACCATTTCGGAACTAGTTAGACAATATCTAACACGTTCAAAAATAGTCTATCATTTAATGATTAACACTTAATCATTGAATTAAAGTTGGTAGATTAACACAACAGAACACCCATGATTAAACATGTTTTCTGACAAGCCTTAATCCTCAACAATAGAATTCACGTATTCATTCTTACTTGAATGAATATCTTGACTGATTTGTCTTTACTTCCCATCAAGTAGACATATCAGTGTTTAGTACAACCATCAATAAATTGAGTAAATACCTTTTAAACCCTTCTTGGTTTTGCACGCATCTCAAATGCATCAAACCATTTGGTTATGTACTCCGTTCGAAACTTCGAACTGAAGACTTAGCAATACATTGCTTCAAACACAAACTCATATTTGTGTTTCAATTTAAATAATAGATTTAGAAAAATAAAACATTTATGGTTTTATATTTTCATGACCTACTATATCATGTCAAATCAGTGACTTAGTTGAATAACTCAACATGTCATTATTGATCACAAGAGTATCGACTAAAATGCTCATTTTGAACAAATAGTCAATCATGTATTGCCACAAACAAGCAAAGTTATCACAATTTGATCCTAGTGTTTTGGATACTGAAAGGCTACTGCCCTTTAGGTTTCAAAAACCACTAGTCATGATTCAGATTTGTATGCTTGCACTTGTTAGTGGATTTCCAAACGTTTCCACACATTAATGCCCCCACAGTTCGTGCATTCACTTTGTCCTCACTCAGAACATGCACACTGTTATAGAAAAACTTAATCGGTTTCAAGATGGTAAATGAACAATATCATTTATTTCAGACGTTTTAAGTCCTATACCACTGAACCGTTAGATATTCTCTCACTCTCCCGTAGGTGTTTTAGGGTACGTTTAGATTCTCGATCTACAGGATCGACGGGTTACCCCACATTTATGGGACCCTTGGGGTTCTCCCCCAATAATAGTAATATAATATTACTAAATTACTATTCTCAATAATAGCAAGCTCAACATATTCACAATATGTTTTACTAATAAATTAATAATATGTTATTTCAACAAATTATTAAATGTTTTTCCAACAAATAAATAAGATGTTAATTTCAAAAAATTATTAAATGTTCTTTCAGCAAATTAATAAGATATTATTTCAACAAATAATAAATTAGCCGATATTTGTTTATTCTTAAAATAAACTCAACGACCATTTATAATTTCGTAATCATCAAATTATTTGCTCTTGGATGAACAAAGTTTATTTTTAAATAACTTTTCATCCAAATATGTAACCGACTCGTCATTACAATTCGTAGTTAGCTAATAAAGCTCTCCATAAATGTCAACAATAACTGTGGTTACCATAATTTATAACTCTCCAAATTAAATTGCGATTAATCACAATTAATAAGAAGTTATAAATACTCGTCATTAATCTCATTAATGATTACCGTTACAAATTTTGTAACGCTCCAAATTAAATTGCAATAAATCACAATTAATAAGGACACCAACCATTATATCACTACATTAGTGTTTTTTAATAATGGTGATTTCGAATTTGTAACCTCCGTCATTAATATGCACTCATGCAAAATTAATAAGAGTTAGACTGGCACCCACAATGTTCTGGTCAGTTCCAGCACCCACTGTGTTCCGGACATTTCCCGCAGGAAACTGTTTGTTATCTCAAATAACAAACACGCACAATCTAATTTCGAAAAATGAAACTAAAACTCCTCCTTCGCAAACACCAAATTTCTATAACCACGCATGGTTTCAAGAAACTGATTTTGCAATAGTATTCTAGTTCATTCCCGAAAAAGATTATCAAATTCTGAAAGATTTATTCAGCCGTAAACACCAGATAAATCTGATTTTACACAGAACAATCTCAGAATTCAACCAGTTCTGTCGTAAGCCCCAAATTCTGAAAAATCAGAAAATGTTTTTACAAGAACTATTCCGAAACTAGTTCTTTCGTAAGCCCCAAATTAATGGTTTTACACGAACTATTTCGAAAACATTCATCCTCCAATTTAATTGTAGAGATCCATATGTCTACATAAAAACTGATTGGAAATTGTTAGTAATTTTATTAACATGAAAACAAAAAACATGTATAAATAAACTAACAATATAGTCTAGTCTCTAACCAGATTAAACATGTATTAAACAGCCAATAATCCCAATTAATTATAAAACCGTAATTAATTAGTTCACCCAATTCATGACCACTCATGCAAACATTAATTACAGTAACCACGTATTAACCTTTTAATCATATAATATATCAATAACCGTACTACCTTGGACACACCTTAACATGAGAAAATGAATTCCAATATATGAAATAAATTAGATCCAATCATGCAATGCATCAATAATATATTCTCAAAATATATAAAATATTTTAGCTCACTGAATCAATTACGTATTTGGGGATTACAATTAAATTATTCTAGCAATGCATCAAATTGGGGATTATAAATTGGACCATTGTCCTTCAGTTGGCGTTGTCAACACGAATACTTTCCTATTATTTAGTTTCACAAATCACAATCTCTGGACAACTACTAATTATTATAATCCAATTACCTCACTGAAATAAATTAGCCACTCAAGATATGAAAAATTATTCTAACTTCACCGTGCTAAAAACAACATCCATAATTAACCATTTATACCATCTAGATCATCACCAAGCAAAATATATATTTTCTCAAAATCCAAACGATGATAAAACATATTATCAAAACGCAATCAATATGCTCGTATGCGAACAATAATATATATCATAAACATACATACGATACGATTAAAAACCGAAAAATTAGAATTTCACAAATATCCCAAACAAGGTAAAGCAAACATAAAACGCTTTCAACAATTCAACCGGAAACACCAATTTATTAAAACCAATGCTTGTTAGAAAAAGATTTTCCAAATAACTGTCTTAGCCACGGAAATAATTTTCTGTTTATCTAAACACCAAAATTATTGTATTAACGTACGAAACATAAAAAAAATATCGTTTAAGATTGTTGGGTACGTTGTAAATAAACACAATAATTTTTACGGAAAAGAAATGGACAAATAAACAAAAAATGGTTTCCTCAAATATATAATTATCAATTACAACATTCAAAATTAAGAATATGTAAATAATACCGAAATGGACTAAAATCCGAGACGAGGTAACTGCAAGCAGTTTCCCTTAAACGATATTTGCCCCGCCACCTCTGCTTCTGGCTAAATGGGGCACTTCATTACCAAGGTACAACGTGTATCACATGTGACTCGGCGAAAACGGCACCGACCCACGGTCGGGCCGTTGATGGTGCGGTACTCTCTCTCTATATGCATGTGTGAATGTGTGTGAATATGTGTATGATTACATGTATGTCTCTTTTTCTTTTCTTCTTGAAAAAGTGTAGAAAATGTCACAAGACCATTTCTCTTTAATATAGTCTTTGTAACTCCTTTTACAAAATAAAAAGACCACATAAATGGAAAAATAAATGTTTTTTGTAACCACAAAGTTAATAGCATTCACTCAAATAAAAACCTCTTGGGTTTTTTTCCAACACAAACGTTCCACGAATAGCTGGTAAAAAGTTACATGGTTTTCTCTTTGTACAACTATAGCTCTTGTTATATTTTTTTGGTTTTTTGTAGTGCTTCTTTTTTAAACCCTTGGTTGAAGGAAAATTCACCAATAGTTAATAATTGGGGACTATTTGATGGGGTTGGGGCTGGAAACATTTGCTAAGTTGATTTCGGCACAAATTCAGGTTGATTGAAAAGTTATAGAATTTCAAAAGTTGGATTAAGCTTATAGAAAAATAGGAAAAAACATATATGTGGATCGATATTTTCTTTCTTTTTTGTCTGGCAGTCTACTACAAACAAAAAGGAACATTCTATCATAGGTGCAATCAGTGGAAACGAGTCAGTTTAGAAGCGAGAGAAAATCAGTCAATTGAAATAAGATTCATATCATTTTTATTTATAAACATCAATTATTTACTCTTAGACAAAATGGCTTTACCTATACTGAAATAATTGTAGAACACTCCCTGGTAGCAAGAATACTTCTCCTGTAAATTTAATTCCGATTCACATCCCTGCATAGTTTGTGAAAAGGTTGAAAATGGACTAACTACTTGACTTTTAGCATTTCAAGGTAGTTTTAAACATTTATTGGTCATTTGTTAATGAATAAGGTATTAATGTGATAGTTGTGATTGACATGTACCCCCATACAATATCTACTTTCCTTCTGAAAACTTAATCTTATAATGTGATAACCCCTTCTTTACCAAGTCCTATATAATAAGTGTTGAGATTATAAGACCTTGGCGTAACCAAAACAGTCTTTATCAAGTCCTAATAAGTGTTGAGATTATAAGACCTTGGCGTAACTAAAACGGTCAACAGAAGTGTGATGTAACAAAGATGCTTGATTATATTAGTAGATTGGGGGTCAACGAGGAAGGCAACAAGGTTGGACAATAAGATCCATAAAACCAACATACGAAAAACTAAGTGAATGAGTTGAACTTGGAAAAGGATAATTTGAATGAAAGATATTGAATGATAAAAAATGATGTGTAGTGAACCATACCTGATCAAGCACGTGCTCTCCAAGAAGCTTCAGAGAATGAGGGAGATCCCCAACGGTCACAGCATGCATTTTCATCGAAGCACTCCAGCTGCACATTTAAACTTATTGCTAAAAAGAAGGTGAAAATGTTATTTGACAAAACTAGATGATACTAAAAACACTCCAGCTGCACATTTGGAATAGATAATCCAATTTCCAGTGGCGGAGCTATGTAGGTGCTGAGGGTTGCGGTCGCAACCCCTCACATTGCAAGAAACACTATGATTTCTATAGGGGATCTTTTTTAAATTTTATTCACAAATATTGTATTTTGCAACCTGGTAAAATAATTTTTTGTATTAAGTGACCTCAGAACAAAATTGTTGGCACTGCTGCTAATTTCCATGGGTAAAATATTAGTGCAGTAAGAAATAAAGTAAGAACTTGAGAGGTTTAGAGATGTTCAATAAAACAGTGTAGTTTTGAAACTTAAAGAGATAAAAGCTTAGGCTAAATTTCTCTACCACAGCCTACTCTCTCGGATTAAATTAGGCTGTGTGGATAACGACTCGGATCATTTTGCATATGGCTAATATCTTCGTGTGGACCTTTTTAAATAAGACATGACATTCTGTAGGGTATATCTCTGAATTAATTATCCATTACAAAATTATTGCCGGACGATTTATCATAAATCGGTATTTGGAACTGTTTTAATTGTGTTTTAATTGTGAATGCCTGTATCCAAGAAAGTTTGAGAATTCACCTACAACTTTATGCGAAAAAGAGAAACATTATCAACCAATTTAAAAATAAGAAGAGAACTACATTTCTTACCAAACAAATACACAAATACAAATCAGCCTCAAGAATGCATTACCTATCTAGGTGGCGAATTTGTCCTGATGTAGCTTTCTCGAGAGTTCGTTTGACAGCTGATCTCCATTTCAGAGGAAACGACCCACCCTAAACAAGAAAATTAGGCCGAACAATCCAAAAATAGGATGAGGTATAAGGAAACAGAAGTTTTTTTTTTCTTTTGAGAACTTGCTTACCCAACCAAAACTCCTCGACAAGTCATTTCCTGTACCAAGAGGGATAATTGCAATTGGAGGAATCGGTTCCCGCTCTTGACCAGAAAGCTCTCCAAGGTTTCCCAAAACCCAACCAACAGTGCCATCACCTCCAGCAACCTTCCAAGCAAGGGAAAAGAATAAATTTACCTGTAACCATCTGATCGGAGGAACAGTTCATGGAGTGCGGAAAATTTGAGACTTATAACATCACGTAAAAACTGGCAAGCTAAAGCACCTCGTAATGAAAGAGAATAAGAATTGAGAAATAGTTGATGAAAACAGAGAATATAGGGATATATCATATATGAGCCTGTCATACCACAACCCTCAGCTTTTGACGAACAACTTTGGCATTCACGTCCCCGAGTCCAGCCATTTTCTCGAGGCAACCCAATCCATACAAGACGAATTGGTGAGGCTTCACAAATTGAAGGTCAAAAACCTGTCAGTATTGTAATAAAAACATTCCATGAAAAGTTCAAAAGGGGAAAAATATTAATTGAAACTTATGCTTCAAATTACTCAGTTCAAAAAACTGGAACAGCCCGCATTCTAATCCGAAAACAACCCCTTCTAAGTACAAAAAGAAACAAAAAACTTGCAACCAAACAAGGCTTAATTACATATTTAGAAGGTTCATCAAACTGTCCAGATTTTGAGTAAAAACCCAAAAACTTTTGGTGCTTTATAAACAAACAATCAAAATGCAACAAATGAATGCTGAACGTGGTACTGAAGTGTATATAAGCCTTGTTAGATTGCACCTTTTGAGACGATAAGCCGAAAGGTTTATGTTCAAGCTTAAAATCTTTTAGTGACTTCCAGCACACACAAAAAAAAAGATATAAGCTCAGATTTGTAACTAGAGAACCAAATGCAGCCTAGCTTTTATATAAAAACCAAACACCTGAGCTCAAAATCTGCCTGCAAACATGGCTATTTCTGGGTAAGTTTTCGAATAAAAATAAAAATGTCATCAAACCGACCTGTTCTTCTCCCATCAACTCATGAAGCCTCTCCTTGAGTTGAGGTCCACTCCGCCCACCGCTCCTTGAGTTTATAAAAACAATCAGTGGCCATCCGACCACTGTCGCTGCTTCTCCACCGGCGTTTTCCAGGAAGGAAACATCTCTTGACTCGATGGCCTTGCGCATTGCCACACGTATATATAATGGCATCATAATCTTTTTACGAAGCTCTTCTTTGGAGACTCGTACTCCCATTATGGATTCCATCAAGGACGGCAACAGCTTAGTCTCCTTGATCTCCATTTGGTTATATATTGAGTGTTATTTTTTCCTTTTTTGAGTTAGCATTAAATTATGCATTTATGGTTTGTCCATTTGTGGTTTCGTGTTTGAAAACCGTCTCCTTGATCTCCATTTGGTTGTATATTTAGTGTCATTTTTTTCTTTTTCTTGTTTTGAATTAGTATTTAATAGTGCATTTATGGTTTGTCCATTTGTGGTTGTGTTTAACTGTGTGTAGTTTGGGAAGATGAAAAGAGAAGGAAGAATTTCGGCCAAGTTTTAAGTTCGAAATGAGTAAAGACAACAGACACGACACAAAAGCACCATGTACAATTAAAATTTGAGGCAAATGCTAATTATAACTATTTTTTTGTAGATACTTGCACTTTATTAAAAGATCCTGCCTTAATATTCAATTTCCTATGGAATGATTACTATCTCCACTTCATGTATCACGCTCATTCCATTCCATGTGTATCAGGTAACTTTTTCTTCCATTTTTATAGTATTTTATTTAATATTTATTTCCAGTATTGGCTTTGGCCATCACAAATTGATATCTTTTGTTTGAAATTTAAATTCGGTATACAAATGATGTCTAATGATCTCTACTATTGAATAAAGTTTAATTTGAAGTTTTAACCACGTGCCATTTGTTTTTATTTTTCAGTATTTGATTTCGTGTAGAAGCAAAGTTGATATGAAATTAAAATTAGCATGAGTATGCCGTTTCCGAAGGAGTGTTGGAGATTGATTTTTGGCACATACAGGAAAACCTCTGTAAATTAATAATATACCTACGCTATCGTAAAAATTTATTAATTGATCGATTAACTAATAATTATTATTTTAAAGAGTTTTAATTGATTGAACTGTTCAACAAATGACAATTGTAGACATCGCAAATTTCATTTCATCGGTGAATTGTCAATTAATTTCAATGAAAGCACTATTGATGAAGGTATTCATAAACTTGATAAAATGATTGATTGTGTCGTTTATCACAATAAAATGAATGTCAGTAACTTGTTGGATTATCCACTTGAAAATGATATATGTTTAGAGGCCTATAATTTATAAGAAATTATGGATACCGTCTTTGAAAACAATAAATAGTAAGAAATTGAACATGATACAATATCTTCGGAACGCGAAATTAAGCATTTATCACGTCTAGAAAAAACTATAGAGTGAATTTCATACTTTTTTTGTGCAGTTTGAAAAGATTACACCGGATTTTTTGGTACAATTAGAAAAAATTAGGGACGAGATTCAATTGAATTTAAATTTGAAGAAAAAAGCAAACAGTTGTAAAGTCATGTTTCACTAATTAGTCATCCTGTAAGTCATTTTGTAAAATTATTAATTTATAATTTTGTCATGATTAATATTTATATAAGAATTTTTGTAAATTTTATTATCTTCTTAATTTATCGAAATTGTTGATTTTTTACATTTATCCAAATCGATACCAGAAAAATATATTATTATAATAAATTTAATAATTTAACGAGTATTAATTTATAGAGGTTTGGTGTATTGATTCTGATACATCGGGGAATAGTTAACATTGTATATTAAGTATCAACAACCTGTTGTCCTAACCACAGAAAATTTTGGCATTATAGAGTATACGAGTTTAACAGCACTTGATCCTCTGTTACCTAGAAAATTTCCAAATTCTCGTAAGCATATGTTGAATCTCTACTTGTATATTTCATTTGAACCAACTTGTTTTTTAGGGGCGGAACCGGTAGGGGCAAGGGGGCCAAATCTTCTACCCCTATTTTTTTTCTTCTTTCGTGCCTTTTTTTTTATTTTCACTCAAATTTTAAATTTTCATAAGTTGTTCCGCAAATTTGTAAGCTTTTATATATTATACTGTATTCAAATTTTAAAAAAATTGGACATAATATTGTTTTGACAATTTTTCTAACATTTAATGTTTAATTTACATTAATTTATACATTTATTTCAAAATAAATTGCGTATGGATTTTATTTTAAAAACAATTATTGTAATGTATTGATACATGTCTTATAATTATTGTACAATTTTTTTAAAGTCTTTAGAATTTTTTTTGGATAAAATAAGAAAGGAGGCACCGAAGGGATAGAGAATAGGTGCTAGAAGTTTTGGACTCGGGGTTCCATCCCAAAAATTTTAAAAATATTTTTTTATATAGAAAAATTCAGATATTAAATATTTTATACATATATCCCTAAAAAACTAAATGATAACTTAGTTCAAATAAAACATAAAGTTTTTGTGTCCACATCACTAGTTCGAATTTTATAGTTATTTTTTTACTCTTAGATAATGTTAGCTTGTTATTTGACTTATTCATTAATTAATCAGATATTTAAGTTAATAATACAATATTTTATAAAGGGGCAATACCGAAAAAATTATTAACCAAGCTAAAATATTTTCAAAAATTAATACCCTAAACATTTCATTACATTTAGGTCATACTTTCTCTCTCCTCCATTTTATCTCTCTCTCTTTATTCTCATTTAAAAATCATCACACTTCACTTCAAATCTCTCTCACCAACTAAAATTTATATTTATAATCCGACTCAGCACTTGTCAATGGGTTGACGGCGACAGTGATGGTCCGTCGGAGCTCCTCAAAGGTCGTTAGAGCTCCGACGAACCACAGCCGCCACCGTCAACCCACACTCCAAAAAAATCAAAAATTCAAAAAAAAATTCAAGAACTAAAAAACAGCTTACTAAAACAATAAAAAAAATTCAAAACAAGTGAAAATAAAAAAAAGAAGAAAATTGCATTCACAATAAAAAAAAATGTACATACACAATCGCGAAAAGGTTTATATACAATCTAAAAAAAATGCATATACAATCTTCAATTTCAACTAAAAAAAAATCAAAAAATTCAAAAAAAAATTCAAAAAAAAAAAAAAAGTCAAAATAAAGAAATCGATAAAAATGCATAAAAAATCCAAAAATGGTACATACACAATCGTGAAAAGGTGCATACACAATATAAAAAAGCGTGCATACACAATCTCCAACCTCCACTCAAAAATTTCAAAAATTTCAACAAAGAAAAAAACAAGTAAAAAAAATCGATAAAAGTGCATACACAATCCAAAAAATATGCATACACAATTAAAAATATGCGGATACACAATTGCGAAAAATATGCATACACAATCCAAAAAAAGTGTATACACAATTAAAAAAAGGCACATACACAATTGTGAAAAATATTCATACACAATTCAAAAATTATGCATAAACATCCATAAAAAAGATGCATACGAAATACAAAAAAATACATACACATACAGAAAAATGCAAACACAATGCGAAAAAAGTACATGCATAATCCGAAAAAATGCATTCACATCTAGAAAAATGCATAAACAATGCATCTACAGTACAAAAAATGCATATACATTCAGAAAAGTGTATAAACAATGCAAAAAATTACATAAACAATGCAAAAATGTGTATACATAATAAAAAAGATGCATAAATTAATCGCGAAACTGTCCATAAATAATCCAAAAATGTTCATACACAATGGCAAAAAGATAAATACACAATACAAAAAAATTGCATACACAATATCCAACCTCCACTCAAAAAACAAAAAAAAGTCCACTCAAAATAAAGAAATCGAGAAAAATACATACAAATTCCAAAAAAGATACATACACAATCGTGAAAAGTTGCATATACAATCCAAAAAATGTGTATACACAATCTCCACCTCCACTCAAAAATTCAAAAAAGAAAAATTCAAAAAAAATCAAAAAACAAGTAAAAAAAATTGCATACACAATTAATAAAGTACGTAAACAATCTAGAAAGTGCATATATAATCTATAAAAGTGTTTACACAATCAAGAAAATGGCATAAACATCCAAAAAAAGTGCATACATAATCCGAAATGCATACACAATCGAGTAAGATGCATACACAATCGAGAAAAGCACATACACAATAATACACAATCCATAAAAGAGCATACACAATCTAAAAAGTGCATACATAATCCCGAAAAATGCATAAACAATCTGAAAAAATGTAAACGCATCCATAAAATTGCAAACGCATTCACAATGCGAAAAGTGCATACACAATTCCAAAAAAGTGTATGCACATCCACGAAAATGCATAAACAATGCTGAAAAATGCATACACATCCACGAAAGTGTACACACATTACAGAATAGTGCATACACAATGTTTTGAATTTATTTAATTTGATTTGGTTTGTTTTTTTTTGGTTTTTTTTTTGAATTTTGTGATTTTTTTAATGAGTTTTATGAATTTTTTTATGAATTTTTGAATTTTTCTTAGTTGGGGTTTGCGGTGGCTCGTCGGAGCCCCGACGATCTCACCGGAGCTCTGACGGACCACCACTGTTGCCACAAACACATAGGCAAGTGGTGGATCGTAGTATATATATAAAATTTAGTTGAGGAAAGAGAAAGTTAAAATGTAGTGTGGTGATTTTTAGAGAGAGAAAATGTGATCTAAATGAAATGAGAAGTTTGGAAGTGTGTTTTTTGAAATAAGCTTTGAAAAACAATATTTTTTTGACATTTTCTTTTTTATAAATAAAAGTTTTTGTATACTTTCATAGTCATATTATAAAAAAATTTAAACTAATAAATTTGTATTTGTAGTCAATTTTTCTGTATCGTTTGAAATTTTTACATCAAATCTCTAGATTTTTTTGGTTTTTCATACCGTTTATTGTTATTGTACTAAAACTAAAATAACTTTTTCACATGGATAAGTAAATGCTTTTCCAACGTTTAGTAATTCACATGCATTTGTGAGTGCCTATGCTAATTAACGTTTACCTATTGTGCGGCTGCGCTTTGGTTTGTTTTTGCTTGTTTCTTGAGGCGTCATATGGCTCTGCTTATTCGTCATAGCAGTTCGCTTACTACCTTTGATGTAAATGGAGGGTTAGGACTTAAGACATGTTCTAATTCTTAGGCAATTTATATCAATTGAATTCTCCAAAGAAACACTAGTTGTATTGAAAAAGCCAATCACTTAAAAGTAGAATTTATCAATTTATAATTTCGATCCGAGTACTCAAACTCGATAAAAAGAAAAGTATGTAGTTAGGCTTTGACAACATCTTTTTCTTAATCAGAATTTGGAATACATAGATCACAGGCTCGCTTCATGAGTCCGGATCCTTTACTCCTAAATATGTCCCCCCGCATGTCTAAAAGAATGTCTTGGAATACTTATGTATATGCAGGTACCCGTTGACCCAATGAGCAAGGATGAAAAGCAATACATCAATGGGGAGAACAATTCAGGCTCACATTCTGGGGACGATAAACTACCAAATGGCGAAAACAATGAAAAGAAATCAATCACAACAATGAAATAGCAGCAACGGGAATGTCCAATACACGTATAATGAAATGACGCAGATAATAAAGGCCCACATTATGGAGGCAACACCATGCCAAACGAAGAAATCAGCAAAGGAAAATCAATCCAATCAATGAAATATCCGTACAACAATGAGAAGATCCGAACACAAGAGTAAAGAAATAAAACAAATAGTCCTCGCCCGCGTTACGGAGGCAACAGGGTACAATCAACAAATAAAGAAATCTATTTAAGAGCTACTACATGAGGAACACGACGGTAATTGACCGAGTGACACTTCTTCGTCATCCGTCGACGTATCCCCATCAGTTTCCTCGCCATCAAAACGCTCCTCAGAAATAAGGGCATCAAAGTTGGTCGTATGTGCGCCAACGCATGTCAGCGTCTTAAGCCGTGCAGAGAATTCGTCTCCTTTAGCGACCTCGTGAGCATCCGAGGCCGCTTTCCGACGAGCATCGTCGAAAGGAAGCTTTCGAGCTTCGATCATAGCTGCAGAGGCATCGTATCTGGATCGGGACAAACGGAAATACTTCACCAGCATGTTCGCTTGGGTTACCAACGACTTTAGTTTACCGAAGTATTTTTCCTTTACCCGCCAATATCGATCTAAACGACGCTCCTGAACCTTAACAACATTCTCGGAACGCCGAGCGTACTCACGAAAAGAAGACGCCTGAGTTTTCAACTTGGCCCTAAGTCAGCCACATAGATTGAGCAACTCGACATTTTTACCCAATAAAAAGATATAAGGAACCTTGGCATGCTCATCACTAGCCACACCAGATGGGACTTCGTCTCGGGCGGCACAAGTAGGTCCTGGCCCCGGACTAACTAGGCTTGGAGAGCCAGCCTGGTGCGACGTAGTAGCATGTGCCTAAAAAAAAAAATGGGAAGAAAGGAAGAGATGAATACTCAAAAAAAAAAAAAAAAAAAAAAAAAAAAAAAAGCTACAAATAATACGGCAAAACAAACAACTCAATTATTAATCCGATAGCCCCTCAACGGACGTTGAGGTCTCTACTACATCAGCGAAATGAATATCTCGCAATGAAACAATTTGAGTCCCCAAGCGCTCACGAACGACCGCATCGACTCGGTTCAAGGCAGCCGTGGTCTCAGTTACCCCGGCCGTCGCATCAACCATGCGTTCTGCCCGGGCAACACCACTCATCCCTTTTACATGCTCAAGCACCTCTAGAGCGCGAGCTCGGGCCCAATACGCTTTGACAAAGGTTAGCAGTAGGTCCGCATCCTCGAAAACGGCACCTAGGACTAAGTTCAAGCTCGTCACACGGCCTCGGGCTTCATCACGAGAGCGCCGAAGCGCACCAAGAAGTTCTTTCGCCTTACCCTTGTTCGCCTTATAATATGTGGTCTTTTTGCTGAATTTCTCTCCCAAGTCACGTAACCGAATCGACATGTTTGAAATATGAACATTCAGATCATCGATTTTATGACGGGCAGAATTCAGTTCAGCAGTTAGGAAAGCCTTAGATCTCTCAAGGCCATCTATAACGTTACCTCCGCTACGACTAGGCGAGGTCCAGACCACCATGGCCAGAGGGTTATAGGGTACCTGACAATATTTTGTTTTCACATTCTTCAAAATATGATGACCCTAGAAAAGGGGAAATTAACTCGGAAAAGCCAAACAAAAAACAAACACATCACCTATATTACCACTTCCCCAAAAGAATATGTTTCTAGATACAAAAGAGACCCACAATTCGGGTACCAAAAGACTTTACAATAAGATACAGAGAAAATACTACAAGAAAATGGTCAAGGCTCCACCTGAGGGGATGCGGGTGGGGGATTGACGGTAGGAGCAGACCGAGGAGTCGTTGGAGCCGAACCAGAATGGGGACGCAGCACCGTCGACGTAGTGTGTCCCGACAGCCGTGGGAGCTCCTCGTCTCGGAGGTTGGCCCAATCCTGAGTCTTAGGAGGTGCACCATGAGGACAGGGGTACACCAATTCCGACCACGCTCGATCCGACAACGGAACCTTCGCGAAATTAAGCGCGCGCACATGAGCGCAATAGACGGCGAAATTAGCCATCATTGCGAACTTTGTCCGCTCCTCCGCGTGCGCCGCTTTTAGAGCGGTCACCTCAGCCTTTTCGGCTTCAACATCCTCGGCCAAGAGCTGATTCTCAGCCTCAAGTTCGTCGTACTTCTCGACCATACTCTCTTTTTCATCCTCCAACTTACCGACATCCTCGGTCAGGCGCATGAACTCCGCCGACAGCTCGTCGTAATTATCGCCCAGGATTTTATTATCGGCGACGAGTTTCTCTTTCTCGGCGACGACTTTCTCTTTCTCGGCCACCAGCTTCTCTTTATCAGCCCCAAGCGCTGCCATCTGATCCCTCAGCGCCACGGTACTCAAGACAACCTGTATTTCAAAACATCAGATTCCGGCCAAAATATGAGCAGCATGACATAATACAAAATACACGCCCAACATACCCGCAGCGCATCAGCGTTGACCTGCTCTATAACCGACATTGTAGGCCGAGCAAATATTGTTTCTGCATCCTTGAAAGCGAGGGGTTTAAGAGCAATGTACCCCATCTTCAAGGCTCGGGGTTGCTTCAACAGCTCACCCCCACATCGGTCAATATAACGGGTCATTGCAACCCCGTCCTCCAACCCTTCCTCCGATTCCTCGGCAACCCCATCTTCACCAGCCCTCCCAACATCCACGACAGTCTCTTTGTCACCTTCCACTTCCACCTCCTTCTCCGAAGGGCCAGTCTCAGGGGCCCTGTGCTCGCTCACACCCTCAATACGGTTGGGCGAGACAACAAGCGGGACCATCATCTCCTCAGTACGGATAGGCGAGATCGCAGGCAGAGTCATTGTACTCTTGCCCATGTTCACCATGAGGTTGAGATGTCCGAATATGTTATCCATCGACCCCTAAAACACAATAATACCCATAGACCGGGCAAGAGCGAGGGTAACCGATGGAGAAGTCAGTAGCTGAAACAAGATAACCAATGAAGCAAAGAACTAGAGAACAACACAACAATCAAAAGACAAGAGAATCAATATACATATACACATACCTCGCCAGGTGCAGGGACATCCTCGGGGATATCCCCTTGGGAAGTAGCCTCCTCGGTGACCGATGTATCGGTCCCCCTAGCCCTCTTCATTGTTCCAACGAAGGGGTCAGGTCTACGACGCTTCGAGCGAACGGTCTTTTTCCCTACCCGAGCAGCACTTCGAGCTCGGACCACCTTTAAGAATTCCTCCTCGGACTCTTTAGGGATCTCGGGCACAGGATTCCCCTTTGTCACTGGCCCCGCAGGGTATCCGAGCAGCACGGGAGCAGTACGACTAGCAGGATCCTTCATTGATCCAGGCCCCCACCATTTCCAAAGAGCTAAGAGAACCTCGACATTGGGAGCACCGAGGTCTGGAATCATGGGAGCCTTGGTAGCAGGTCCGGGAATTTGGTGACCAACACAACCCCAATTACCAGAAACAATCACAACACCAAGGTTCTCCCCCTTGTTGGTATCCGGCAGACCAAAAACAAGCCGACAGAAGGCACGCATGGTCTTCAGATACGAGCTACGGCGATCAAAACTCAAAGTATAGATCCCGAACACGTCCTTTAGTTCGATCGGAATTCCGGCCAACTCCGATAGCCTTTGAATACCGTTTAGGGTACGGTAACCATTCAGGGCCAGTTGGGCCGGAGCAATCTGAACGGCCTTAAAGAACGAAGCCATCCACTTGCTGAAAGGAAGTCTTAAACCCCCAGTAAAGAATGCCGAGGAAAGTACAGCTACCTCGCCGGCGAGAACAAACCCCAACACCTCGTTGTCCGATATCGGAAGCCGAACATGTATGTTGTCGGGTATTCCGGCAAGCTTCTTAAAATCCTTTTCCACAAATGGGCCCACTTGGGCCAGACATTGGGTCAAAATTTCCTATCCAAACATCAACAAAAATCCATCAATATACTAACACACAAGCCACAATAACATCAACATAACGAAACCCCCCCCCCCTTTTTGCTACAATTAACCAGCAACCCTACGTTTTACTCCCTTCCCAATCAATATAAATCCAGTACATAACTCAATATCGTCAGACATATATAGACAACCACGACATGTTACCAACGCCATATCTACGACCACAACAACGAATCAAATACCAGTCCTCAAACAAAAAGAACATAATAATAACAAAGCATTTACAGTTGTCATTCTGAGCAGATACGTTCGAACAGCAGCAAATATATCGACAATACAACGAAACCCTAGATGGAGCGGCAGCACGTTTTTCCTTTTTGGCGGGAAGAGTATACTTTAGAGAGAGACAGATATTTTTTTCAGCAAATTATGTGATAAAAACAAAAGGGATTGCTTGGCACAGTAAAAAGGAGTGGAGTCACAAAAAGAATAAAATAATAACCACCTTTTCGTGTGACAGAGGTTTACTTTTTTTTCAACCATAGATAAGTCAACAACCGCTGCTATTTCTCACTTATAAACGCTCCAGATTTCGCCACGTCAGCGCATATCCCACTACCCAAGACAATTCACATCATTACACCTAAATAAACGGCCAGTGGACCCTACCACGAAAAGCTTCCAGCATACGCTACCAATAATATCCCCGATTAAGATCCTCGACGCTCAACCATTCCTTACCAAAAGGACACACCGAACAAGGTGGACGGAGACCGTTCATAGCTTGACGACTTTAAGCATCAAGTCTAACAACGCTCTCCGGGGGGATAACCAGGCACATTGCTCGATGTGTATTGACATAAAGGCAAAGTGAACAAGAAATAAAACAGAATAGACAGAATCAAGTATAAAACAAAAGTTTTATTCATCCACAAGGGGGAAAAACACAAAAATACAACCAAAGAGAATTTTTACAAGAAAATACACCGTCCTACTTCTTAGAACTACCCCCCATATCGGCATCCTTCTTCGCCAAGAGCTCCTCCAGACGCTCTCTCTCCCTAATCAAACGAGCAATCGCCATCTCGGCCTGCTGCAAGGAGTAAGACTGTGACTTGCATTTCTGCTCGGCTTTGAAACGAACGATGCCCTCCGCATCCCAATATTGTTTGAACCTCCTCGCTTCAGTCTGAGCACACTTGAGATCATGCTTCATCCATGACATCTCAATCTCTTTTAGCTGAAGAGGAGTCAAATCCTCCTCCCCAAAACCAGGGGGACGGGGTAGCAAGAAAGTAGGCTCCTTTTCCAGAAGGGCTTTCTTTTTGGAGACAGATCTAGTAATGGGAGCCATCTCAAAACAAAAGCAAGTTAGAGGAAACAAAAATTATCAACAAGAGAGAGGAAAGAAGATTGGATAATGAAGAACAAGCAATAGGGAGCATTTATAGAGAGTCAAAGGGCACAAAGCAACAAAAGCACGAGATACGAACAGATACATCTGATTCAAATACAAAAAAAAAAAAGAAAAAGAGAAAAAGATACAAGTTCCAAAACGGAAAATACAACAGAAAACTAGCCCAATCTAACTAAGGACCAATGGGTGGAAAAACCGAACTACCAGACCGAGAGAAGGCAAAACGAGCAGAGCAGTTCAACCGAGCTTGGTAGGAATCATTCATGGCAATCAAATTTTCGTTCTCCGCGGAGAGTTCGGATTTCTCCCTAGTAAGAACCATGACGCGCTCCTCCAGCCGAGCATTCCTAACCATCATGTTAGCCAGGCCTTGAGGGGAGTTATCGAACTCGTCTTGAGCATGGTCCCAAATTTCCTCGGCATCATACAAGGAGTTAACCAGACGATTTCTCTGTAACAACAAGTGATCGAGCTAACGACTCAAGGCCGAAATCTCGGTCCACTTCACAGTCTCTTTGGGATGAGATCCGAACAAGCTCAAGGCCAAAACGTCGTACTCTTTCTCAAGCCTTGCCATCCGACGTCGGACGCGAGATACCTCCGCATCCAAACCCTTCATCTGAGCATGATATCTCCCCACAGATTCAGACATTCTGGGAAATTGCTATAGTACAAGAGAAAGTAGGGGAGGAGGGAAGAGCAAACAACAAAAGTAAAAGGAGAAATGATAACTACTAAAGAAAAGAAGATGAGTATTTATAGAGAAAATATAGTATGGTATTTTATGACAGTACTTGGGAGCAAGCATATTTCCTGACATGCTTGGGAGGGTGCACCTATGATCGACAGTACACCCACATACATCTGATATCACAGTACAGCAGAAAATAGAAAAGATATTCAAAGATCTGGATTTCAGAAAAACGACAAACCACAAGTACAACATAAAAAGAAGTGCCAAAATAAAGGGGCAAAAGTACTTCTCATTAATAAAGATGGAATACATCATTGTTCATTACATCAAAAGACAATCTATTACATTGAGGTCTATTACATCCGAGGATTACATCAAAAGAAAATCTACTACATTGTGTGTTGAGTGGTGGAGCCAAATGAGTAGACAACATGGCCAAAAAAGATCGACAACATCAGCGGATCAAGCGAACAGCAGGAGACGAAGGAAAGAAACATAAAAAGAAAACAAAAAGGGGAGAAAGAAGCGAAGAGAAGGAACATAAAGAAGAAGTGAAAAGAAAGAAGAGTCAAAAAGAACAATGACAAAAATCCTAGAAGTAACACAAAATCCTTAGGATCACAGGATTGATTGTTACGTCGTAGTGGTGAGAAAGAAGAGGATGAAGAAAGTAAAAGGAACACGATAAAAAAGAAAAAAAAAGGGATGCATAAGAAGGATATAAAAAGAAGCAAGAGAGAGAGATAAAAAAAAAGATAGTGAAAAGAAAATGGAGGAGCAAGAAATGAAGGAAACGGACAAATAAAAAAGAAGTCAAAGAAACAAAAAATAGAAAAGAAGAAGAGTGCAAAAAAGAGGAGGAGGAAGAAATGAAGAAAATTGAAGAAAATCAAAAGAAAAAAAAAGGAAAATGGAGAGGTTAGGGGGAGGTCGATCGGTATCGATGAGAGGGCCCGGCAGAGACATCCCTGTCTCGAAGTGCCGAGTTCCCCCTTAGCACCTCATTCTCTTCAACTAGAGCCTGACGAGCACGTCGGCAATAATCTAGTTCGGATCTTAGCCAAGTTAATTCCCGAACTATCTCGGTATTGTGATAACGCATCACCTTTAACTCCTCCTCGGCATCCTTCAACAGTTTTAGTGCATGGCCATAGGAAGCTTCAAAAGCCTCCACTTGCAAAACCAATGCAGATTTGGTGAAAGAACTGGCCATTATAAAAAGATTATAAGATGAAGATTTGTATATAGGGGAAGATAATATGATAAGGGTTGTGAATATAACCATGCTTTAAGCAGGTATTTATAGATCAATTAGATGAGGGCTGGTATCGAGGTGTCGCAACCGTTCGCCAATGGGTTCTAAGAAGCGATGGCAATTAAAAGATGTGTCTGTTCAAGAAAAAACGTTTGGATTCCCAAAAGGCTCTGAAAAAGCGTGGGTAATTAAAAGCCACTCTTGTTCAAAAAACGCTTGGGTTCTTGCCAATATTTAAAGGGGGTAAGTAATAATGGAAGCAAAACACGCGTCATTTTGGGGAAAGGCAGCAGTTCAAATAAATATCTAAGATCTTTTGCACAGAGCTCAAGAAAACTCTGGTGAATAAGATTTTTGTGCACAGGGCTCAAGAAACCTCAGTGGTCCCTAGATATAGAGATTAAGAAGATCCAGTGGATAAGGTCAAACACCAGGCCCAAGAAAAAGCATTAATACAGCCACAAGCACGCGCAGTCAAATAAATCGCGTTGGGAAAGTAATATTTATTTATTGATTGATACTTTATTACAAAAAAGGCAGTCAGAATAAAGGAAATACAGTAAAAATAATAAAATCATTTCATAGAAGGGCCTGCTTTGTCATTCGGCTTCCCCTTCAACCGAGCATACACTTCCTTAAGGGCCAGCTTGTAAGCCCTCTTGGAAGCAATGTGCCTATTTCTAGAAGCCTCAAGCTCTTTGATCCGAGCATGAGCCCAAATATTGTCGATCAGGGACTTCTGATATTCACGCTCCATGGCCTCCAAGCGCTCGTCCATCTCTTCAGCTCGGCGAGCCTCCATGGTTAAAAAGGCAACCCTCTCTTCGAGGATACGAGCCTTCCTAACCTCCTCCTCGAGATGGGCAACGTATTCACGAAGATTGTCACCACTATCTTCACGAGGAGAAGCCATTTGTAAGATAATAAAGAATGAGTTGCAACCATAGTACAGGGACGATCACCTTTTATAGAGAGAAATGAGAGATAGATCAAAGGTCATCTCGAAGAAAGACAACCTCTTGAACTTCCCTAGAGCATTTATGGCTAACTACAGCAGTACAAGTCCAATTAAGTCATCCCATAGGGTATCAAGAAGATAAACAGACAAGAACAAGGATCGGGAAATATTTTATTAATTTCAAAAACTTCGATTACAACTAAGGAGAATACTCCCCGTTCGAAAGAAATTACAATAGAAATCGCAAAAGACTAATTATTTCGAGGAAGAGCCTTCTTCATCTTCATCCGAACTCGGTTTAGACCGAGCATACAACTCTTTGAAGGCAAGCTTATAGGCCCTTTTCGCTGCCTTCTGCTTAGCCAGACAAACCTCGAGCCTCTTTATACGCTCGAAGGCCCAATCCCGATCGACCATCGTCACATGATGAGCAGAATCTAGGGGTGGGCACGGGGCGGATTGGGGCGGATTGGTCGCAATCCTAACCCGCCCCGTAAAATAAATGGCGGGACGGATTGGGGCGGATTGGGCCCAACCCAACCCAACCCATTATAATTAAAACCCCAACCCAACCCAACCCAACCCATTATCAAGCGGGGCGGATTGGGTGCGGGTTGTTTCTTGAATTTTCATTTTAGTCATTAATTTTTCATTATTTCGCATAATTTACCTAAATATTTTTTAAAAAATAAATCTTTCAAATAGAAATATAAACTAAAAGTCAACCAAAATACGTTTAGAATGTTCGGAACAAGTAACAAAGCTAAAACAAAACAAAACAAAACAAAACAAATTATTCTTCATCAACATAATCAAAATAATTCTTCATCAACATAATCAAAATAAAGTTCAATAGCTAATTGAATTCACAAGTTCAATAGGTACAGATTTCGTAATAACTTTATATAACTTCATATTTGGCTATACTTCAATTACAAATAAAGTTTTTAAAAATAAATTAACCACCCATACTACCTAGACGCAGATTAAAAATTCATTCTTTTTGTAAGTACGAGATGATACATTGAATTTATAAGACAATATATCAATCGAATCATTAAGCTTAAGTTTGGACAATCCAAAGATTTTTTGTCTATATATATAATTTTTCTTAAATCAATACTATTATAATATAGAAACTCTTATTAAAAAAGATCTTGAGAAAATTTATATTTATATATATATATATATGCGGATTGAAACGGGTTGGGGTGGATTAACCCGCGGTTTGGAAACCCCAACCCTAACCCAACCTACGAATTTTTTTACGGATTGGGGCGGGGCGGATTTAACTTTTTTTGACACCCAACCCGCCCCAATCCGCCCCAATCCGCACGGATTGGGTTACGGGGCGGGTTTGCGGATTTTTTGCCCACCCCTAGCAGAATCCATGTCAGACAACCTTTTCTTGGAGTTTGAAACCTTGGCCACGAGTTTCTTATTGGCGGTGCGAGATTTCGTGACCTCAGTTTCTAAATAAGAAATATAGTTAAAAGAGCTCTCACCAGTAGAACCAGAGGAAGCCATTACGTCACAAGCACAGTAGAAGTAAAATGCATGATTATGGAGGGGGCGCACCCCCTTTATAGGAGTTTTTTCCTCGAAGAAAGATATTAAGATGGGTAAGTACAAATGGGCCCTCCTGGGAACCGTCATGATTCTATTGCGTTTCTCGATGAAGCATTGGGAACGACAAGACCGAAGTAGTATCCTCGATAGACCGAGCATGACTCCCTCGACATGGAACACCATGCCGAGGAAGTCAGGGAGCACTTGATAGGACATAAAAATTGGACCCGAATATTCTATTCAGGTAATAACCAATCCACTTTATAAATGGGTCATCACATGCCTTTTCATCATAAGAATAAGATTGTGATTATCAAAAGCCCAAGCCCACTTAACTAGGGACCCATACCTGAAAAACCCCCTGAGATGAAGACATTTGTCAACATCCTAGAAGGCTTAGTTGCCTATAAATAGCCAACTACCCCTCCTAGAAAGCCCCCGAAAAAATCTACTCAAAAATATAGAGAGAAGTTGAGAAAAGAGAAAAACTAGTCAAAGCTTATCCAGTGAAGAAACAAACCGAACAGAGAAAGAACCGAGCATCGAAGAAGAAGGGGAACGACCAAGCTAAGAGTTTAAATAGTTAAATCGAGCGCAATTGTAGTAAGTTAATAATAATCCGAGCAAGTGTAAGAATCCGAACAAGTGTAATGACCTGATCAATAATAAAGACCAAGAAGTGTTCATTACTTACAGCTAATTTATCATTATTTTATTGTTGAAAAGTCTAACGCGACTGACCAAAGTTATGCCTTTATCACTTTCAGTTTCTCAACTGGCCAGCTACATTTAACTACTTATTCTCATATACTTTCTGTTCTCTCTTTATAAAAATTACAAACGAAGGAGCCATTTCTTTAGGGCCTTCCATTCCAAAGGAAGTCTTTCTTTTGTCATTTTTTTCTTGCCATTTGTGAGCATATTTAGAGAAGAAAAAAACACATTTTGTCAATTATTGAATTTAGCTTCAACTTTGTCTTTGCACAAATTTCAGATCGAAAGATAAGAAAACACAAAGGGAGAAAATGAAAACAGAAATCAAGACACAATTACTTAAGATTTTAATTAAAAAAAAAGTTACACTATTGAAGAAGTCGGACTGTATTGCCCATATTGTCCAGAACTGTATTGTTCTTCATTAGCCGAAACATAATTAGCGGAATCAATTGGCCCGTAAGAGTAAAGCTGATTGTCCGCAGCTTCATCCTTCTTACTTTCTTGGTAGAACACGGTGTACATCACCGTCGTGAACAATTTTAGCAAGCAAATGAAAAATATTCTCGGTATCACAACAATCAATGGCTTTTCAATGGCAAGATCAACCTTTCTCATCACGATTAAGGATACAACATATATCACGCCACAACCAATCATATAATTAAGCATCAGAGCACAACCCTGTATCTTTTTCCCTTTCATCAATTTTTCTGCTCTACTTATAGCCTTAAATCCGGATATTTCTTCCAATACCGAGATGACTAAACTTAATATCCAAATAGCACTCATATATAGGTAAAAAATTAGTACTAACAGTAGAATCATTATGACCATAGAAAGTAAGTAATGCACTTTTGAGAAATTTGCAATGATCCCAACAAAGACTGCTATAATAAAAACGAAAGATATCGAGATTAGGAATGTGCAAATGAAAGTGATTACTACCCTTTTCCACTTATTACTTCCATTCATCATTGAAACTAGTTCTTTCGTGTTTATTTTCTTCCCAGAGTAAACTTCTGAAGCAAATAAAACTGTAGCCATTAAAAAGAAGAGGCCAATAACAATGGAGCAGAGCCATTTTACCAATTCTAAAACAAATACATGACGTAGATCTTTAACTATATCATGGGTTATACCTTCAGTCTTCATTTTTTCGACAATATCTTGTGCTAACGGTACTAAATCATAACTAACACCATATGATAATAAAGAGTAAGCGAGAAATGTTATGACCAATATTGGAAAAACAATGTTTCCATTTTGATTTATGATCTTTTGTGCTTCAGAAGAAAATGGTTCAATGGGTAAGCAAGATTTTTCATTGCCTATTTGCCGTGAACGAATCTCACAATCACCTCTATAGTTATTGGATATGGTTATCCTCGTTTGAGGAGATGAGAGTCTAAACTCGAACATGTTAACTTATTTTCTGTTTAATTATTTACCAACAGATTAGGCTTTTAAAGTAGTTCATTTGGACAGTTTTGTTTGTACTTAAGGATATTTCCAAATGAGCAATGGTGAGTTTCGTTTATTCTTAAGCTGATGAATATTACAATGATGGAATAAAATAATTAGTCTCTTTCAATTATTGTAAAAATAATAATTAGTGTCTTTCATTATTGTTAAACATGTGATGGGGATATGTTTATAACATTTAATTATTGTAAAAATTGTTTGATCTATATAGGCACTTTTTTTCCAGCCTAATGAAATCGAACCGATGAAAAAGGGTTATTATGAGAATTTAAGCCTCCCCTTCTTATTCTCTGGTATATGTTTTCTTACTTTCATACATGTTAAGCTTTTAAACTGGTCTTATCTCTTTATTTTTTTCTGTGCTTTTGTTGTTTCTAAAAGAATCAAAAACGACAAGCTTCTAATTTCAAAAGTTGGTCAAGATATAATAGTCTCTTTTCGTTTTCATAAACCTGATAATATGTGTATGAACTATGAACTATAGGTACATTTATTCACAACTTCTCAATGTGAATTATTACAATTGACAATTTTCATAAGGTCTAACTCACTATTTGCCCGAAAACGTTCATTGATATGAAATCGAAGTATAGAGGTAGTTAGATGATGACGTGCCAACACCCCTTCAAATTTTAATAATCGAATTCAAACATGTATGAAGTTGTACAATAGGATTACATCAACACTACTGGTATATATGTCTAAATTTCAAGCAAAGGCATGCACAGCCCCGTATAAAAAAAAAAACCGGTATCATTTTAAAACGATTGTTAGGTTTAGCACCACTAATATTTTTTTATTAATATAAGATACCACTTTAAATATTTTAATTGAAATTTAGTACCACTTTATAAAACAAACTCTAATTGTTTTTTTCTCCCGTCACTTTATTGAAACGTGACTTTCTATTTCTGCTCATCTCTCTGAATCTCACTCTCCCCCTCTCTCTATATATGTATCTATACGAATATATATATATATATATCACTTTTCTTCGGCGACCCTCTCCCTTTCTGTCACGATCGTCAGCCCAACTCGTCACCGTTACTACGTGAGAATTGTCTCATTTTTTTTAACTTTCTCTTTCTACCACCATGTCTGACATCATCGGGCCAGCAGTCCATGTCATCGTCTTCTGTTAGACTGCCTATTAGTCTGTCAAACACAAATTGTATTAATCTGTCTCCAAAAAATTATATTAGTCTCTCAAGAAAATTGAGTTATTATAAAAAATAAGTGTATAAACTTTAAAAATTGGGATATAAACTTTAAAAATTACGGTCAACAGTCTTGGTCAAACTTTGTTCGCTCTAAGCTGTTAGGCCTATGTATTTTATAAGTGTTAGTAATTTGTAATAATTATATTGAAAGTGCTATCATTTCTTAAATAAGAATGCATGTTAGTGTGGTATCGGTCCAAAATTACCCCGCAGTCTTGGTCAAACTTTGTTGGTCCTGATGTGTTGAGCCTATACATTTTGTAAATGGTAATAATTTGCAATAATTTTGTTTAAAGTAATAATTATTTTTAAATAAATGTCAATCCAAAATTATCCCCGTGTCACATCTTATAATAGGAATAAACACATTTAATAAGACCCTTCCCCACCGTTGTGCTAAAACCTCTCTCTCTATATATATATATATTAGTTAGTACATAAATCATTAAAATCAGTAGTCAAAGTATGTTGTCATGTACACAATTAAAACATATTTTGATTGGGGGCATATACCAAAAGTCTGTCCACATATGTCAAGGAGCTCTAGACATATACTAGTAATATTTTATTCCAAAATAATAATCAATGAGAAATTTTTCCCATTTCACTATTCCCTTGTTTATTCTCTCCACTAAAAAAGGATACAGGTGGCGATTTGTTTCTCTCAATTAGTCTATGCTCTAGTCATCTTTTCGGCTTTTTCCCCACCGCAAACCTCTGCCACTCATCAACCGATTGGATTTTTTTCTCACTCTTTATCAATTATAATATGAAACCCATTTTATTTTTTTTGATTTGGAGGATTTTAATTTAATGATTTTGACCAAAATTGATTGGACTACAAGATTTTGCATATATCAATTTGTAAGGTGAGTTCGTTGGCGAGATGGTGGAGTATCGTTGGTGTTGGTGTTGGTGTAGGTGGAGGTTAGAAAAGGTTAGTTTGATGGAGGATTTTATTCACAGAGGGGAGCATGATCTATACACACCTAAAAAAAAAAACATTATCTTTACATATTTATCGTAACCATCCATTTAGTTTATTTTCAATGGTCTAGATTACTTTTAACTATTCATCAAAAATAGTCACTAATTGTTAGTATAAATGTGTAAACATAATATGTTTTTTTTATGTGTGTATAGATACTTTCATATATAACAATAGAAACTACTCCCTATTGTTTTATTTAGTTGTATTACAGTTTGTGTATAATTGTTGAGCAGCTCCTTAATTAGCTTATATATGTCCTGGTACTTGCATATGTCCAAACTTACAAACTTATTAGTATAAAAACTTAAGCTCAACTGTTGGGAATGCTTAATGTCCAGGAGAGGGGACGTTCATGCCTCGAGTAACTGTTGGATCTTGGGTAATTGATCCGGAAAAAAAATTACGAACAACATCCGACTATATTTTTAATATATTGGGTTTTTAAAATAAAAATATTAAACAAAAATTGATTTAATCTGTTTTACAACAGCACAAATGGTAGAGTAGTTTGATATTAAACATATAAGATCATGTGTTCGAAACTCGTAAATTACAATTTAATTTTGTTTTTAAAAAAATTTCGAACGTTAGGTATTACGATATACCAGACGGTCTAGGACAAGGGTTTCAGCAAAGATTTATGTAGGTTTTAATCTCTCAAGTCTCAAAGAATTTTCTTTATAACACAACATATATTTTGTAAATGTTATGGATATATATGTTTGAACAGAGTTGACATTCAAGTCATATGCATTTATATGTCCAAACCTTAAGATAAGGTATGTATCATTTTAAAAAAAGATTTGCTGGTAAGTTGTTCTATAATTGAATGGAGAAAATTAAGAATTTGATCATGAAAACAAAACTATTTAAGTATTAATCTTGTTATAAAATTTAATTAAGCATTGTTCCATTATTTATGAAACTAATTAAGTATTGGACCATTATATATAATATATATATTATGTTTTTTATTTATTTAAGAAACTATGAGCTGTATATCTCTCTATAAACCATCTCTCTCAGCAGTTTGTATATCTCTCTCTAAATCATCTCTCTAAATCAACGAAGAGAGAGAATACAGTCTGATGGCGGAATTTGTTGACGGTTTAAAAAAAGAGAATACATTCCAAAGATGTTTTTTCGGAGAGAGATGAAAGAGAGAGAAAGAGAAAGAAAATGAGAAAGTTTCACTTTTTATTTTTTAATTGTTTTTGACGACGTCATCAATTTTTTTAATGATGTCAGCAAATGGACCATTATTTTATTAGTTTCAATTTTATGGTTCAATTCTTAATTAAGTTATAGATAGTTAGCCAATCCAAAATTTACCATTTACTTTCTTTATTTAAGAAATATTAATCAAAATTTGAGCTAAATCAGTTACCTTTTCTTATTCGTTATAGTTATGAAATACTTCACTCTTATTATAAGTAGGGAAATCAAATGATACCTCATATACTATTTATTTATACTTTATTCCTTCTTTATTCATTCTTTTATTTCTTGAAATATGTGTAATGTGAAATGTATTGTTAAAATATAATGTAAGAATACAAATATTAATAAAAAATAAATAAGGAATATGATAGGAAAACGGATGTATTGCATGAGTGTAAAAGTGAAAGTCATAGTCGAAAAAATGTGTTTGTGAATGTAAATTTAAGAAAAACGATAAGTAAGTTGATGGGGTTGTTTTGAATTATTAGGGAGAAAAAAAAAGTTACGGTCAAACAAATCGAAATTTTTTAAAGATGGATAAATTTAAAATAAAATTAAATTAAATGTGGATAGAATCTAGAAGAAGAAAAGGTGGAGTAGGAAATATCTAAAATATGTCGCAGGCATGCTGCTGACATGAATTTAAATATTTTATCCGCAGAACAAATGAAAGGAACAAATCAATAATCATGGGTCAGGAATTTAAAACGCTCCATGACTTCTTATCCTTCAATCATTGGGTTTATGTTTTTTAAAACTATAAACGAAAATCATCAACTTACGCCGTATAGTCGCAATGTTTGAAGGCTACGGTAATTCAAGGATGTTCACATTTGTTTACAATTCCGTAATTTTGTGAAGGTTTTTCCACAGGAAATCACGTTTTGGGGTCGGAATCAACACGTCTCTATGACAATGCATTTTCTATAATGGTATAGCACGTGGTTTAAATTTCCGGGGAAATCATGAGAAACATTTTGTAAATTCAAGAAAACCTTTGAAATATCTTGAAAGAGACACTTCTTAAGATGATTAAAAATGTGAAAGAAGAACTTGATTAAAACATTAATGAAACTTACTGTCACATGGTTAATTTTTCGTTTTCGAAACCAACCAAGTGATGGCATAAACCAGGGTTAAAACTCACGTTATCCGCCTGTTTGTTCAGCCCAAGAATGAACTCTCTCGTTCGCTCGTGTTTGCCTCTCGTTCACTTGTGCTTGTCTCGCAATTCACTCGTGTTTCACTCAATGAATCACACTCAATACGCAGCGATGAAAATCACAATTAAGACAAGTATATGGACAGAATAAACGTATGTAAAGGTAAACGAACACACTCACGTACGGCCGTAGCCAACCTTCGTTTTATTACCGTAAATAATACAAAGGATCCGTTATACACATTTACATAATCCGAACCTTGAAAACGAGACTACCTAATGAATACAATCTGTCCTAGCACTTATAATTTCGTGCATAGGCAGTTACATGGCAGAATAATAGGGAAAATAACCGTCGTGGCGGTTACAAGTAACTCTAGAGGGGTTGTCCACTATTTGCAACTGTTTCCGCCTTTTCTTTAACACTCCAACACCTCGATAACGTGTTCTACAGCAGCTACGAACATCCAAACAATCAGCCCGCATGATCCTCCCGATCATACTCGTTGTTGTCTAAACCGACCAGCATTAGAACCATATCTAACCCGCTGAAACGACTCAAATCCAGCCACCCGTCTAAACCAACCAGCTACGTTATTTTACTCCCAAATCTGTCCATAAGCTTGAACCATATCAAACTTACTCATTGACGCTCATACACATCAATCTCATGCCAACGGATTATACAAACGGACCAACATCGAAACCGTATCCAATGTTTCATGACCAACCACGTTTCCTCAAACCAACTTAGTCTTCAAGTCCAATCCGCTAACAAGTCTGAACCATATCAAACTCAGCTCTTTGGCGATCCAACACTCCAATAACTTGCCAATGTCGTTCGCAAACCAACCATATGAAGAGCAAACTCACTGACAATGCATTTTCTATAATGGTATAGCACGTGGTTTAAATTTCCGGGGAAATCATGAGAAACATTTTGTAAATTCAAGAAAACCTTTGAAATATCTTGAAAGAGACACTTCTTAAGATGATTAAAAATGTGAAAGAAGAACTTGATTAAAACATTAATGAAACTTACCATATACTGTTTTTCTAACAACAAGAAAAAAATATTTTAAACCAAAAGAGACTTCACTAAGTTGCGGCCTGTTTTTGTAGGTGCGGAAGATATAAACCAAAAGAGACTTCACCGAGAGCTATGAAATTTTGTAAGGGAACTTGTCTTGGAACGTCAAAGGAAAAAAATGGCAAGTTTCTAGTACTATAATGAGCCAGTAATAACGATTGTCTGTCGTTATTGTTCTTCTGTTTACGTGATAGTGAGAGCGATGAAGTTTCTGAATCAACCGCCGGAATCACAAGTGGTTGAAAGATCTTGAATATTATCTCTACCTTGAAATATAGTTGTTGCATGTTATAAGCTAGCTACTCAGCTGACATAGCTAGCTACTCAGCTGATGTCATCTTTAATCGACCATAACTCGCTTGGCAACCTGCCTCAAACCTCGTCATTTACATACTTGAACATAATTCATAACATCTATAAAAGAAGAGCAATTGAAACTATCATATCATCATAATCACATGGCCAACCTCTAAATGAAAGAATATCAATTGAAACTCTCATATCATCATAATCACATAACCTCTAAATGAGGAGGCGAAAAAGGCCCCCATGCCGGTAAAGAGTAGTCCGCACTACCGTAACAATTTCACTTATATTAGCTGGGTGTTTTGAAATCCGAGTCTATGCAAAAATTAGACGGAGTCAGGAGAGTAAGGTCATCCCAATATTTTGAAAATCTCTGTCATTCAATGTATATATGACATGTAAATTTATAAAATATGAACGCCCCTTTTTTATTTTTATTTGGAATTCTAGCATCACGCATATACAAACCCTAGCTCCGTCACTAGCCGGAGCCTAAGCGATATGCGGAAACTAAAAGACTAGTAAATTAGGCGTGTTTTTATTTATTTATTATAAATGATTAGGATTAGGTGAGATTAGACAAACTGATTTAAGTGAAATTTGGGTGAAATTTGCGGCTAGTGCCAAATTTCCTCCTATAATTCAATTTGTTTTACAACATTATGCTAGCCAAATATAATAGTCTGAAACTACGTGAACCATAACGTAACCAACCCAAAGGTTAAATATTGATTCCTAAGAATATGCGACAAAGTAGAACAAGATACACGCTCGTGGTTTCAATCTTCAACATTTGAGTGCGTGCGGTTCTTCCCTCTCTTTCCCGGGAGATTCTCTTTTAAATACCCAAATTGCTGGGTTCTATAAGGGACGTGGGATTTCAGATCCCACGTCTACGTGGCAGACTGAATTTTTTTATTTTTTTATTTTTTTTTTCTTTTTTTATGTTCATTTCTGTTTTGTTTTTGCTGTGATTTACTTTTTATATATCAAAAAAATTTCCAATTTTACCCAAAAACTTTTCTAATTTTATCAAAAAAAAAACTCTAACCATCAACCATCAAATTACTTCGTATATCAAATTAATATATTTTTTTATCAAATCAACGTAACTCTGCCACTACAATTATCCCCAATTTTATCAAAAAAAAAACCTCTCCAGATTTACCAAAAAAAAACTTTTTCAATTTTATCCAAAAAAAAACCCTAACCATCAACCATCAAATTACTTCATATATCAAATTAATATATTTTTTTTATCAAATCAACGTAATTCAACCACTACAATTATCCCCAATTTTACCAACAAAAAAAAAACTCTCCCGATTTACCCAAAAAAACTTTCCCAAATTTTATTTTGGGTAAAATTGGGAAAGTTTTTTTTAGGTAAATCGGAAGAAGTTTTTTTTTTGGTAAAATTGGGGATAATTGTAGTGGTAGAGTGACGTTCATTTGATAAAAAATATATATTAATTTGATATATGAACGAGTTTGATGATTGATGGTTAGGGTTTTTTTTTGGATAAAATTGCGGAAGTTTTTTTTGGGTAAATCTGGAGAGGTTTTTTTTTGGTAAAATTGAGAATAATTGTAGTGGTAGAGTTACGTTGATTTGATAAAAAAATATATTAATTTGATATATGAAGTAATTTGATGGTTGATGGTTATGGTTTTTTTTGGATAAAATTGGAAAAGTTTTTTTTGGGTAAATCTGGAGAGGTTTTTTTTTTGGTAAAATTGAGGATAATTGTAATGGCAGAGTTACGTTGATTTGATAAAAAAATATATTAATTTGATATACGAAGTAATTTGATGGTTGATGGTTAGAGTTTTTTTTTTTTAGATAAAATTAGAAAAGTTTTTGGGTAAAATTGGAATTTTTTTTGATATATAAAAAGTAAATCACAGCAAAAACAAAACAGAAATGAACATAAGAAAAGAAAAAATAAAATAAAAAAATTCAGTCTGCCACGTAGACGTGGGATCTGAAATCCCACGTCTCTTCTAGAACCCAGCAATTTGGGTATTTAAAAGAGAATCTCCCCTCTTTCCCCCCATACCTGACTCTCTCTCTCTCTCTATATATATATATCTATATCTATATCAATATCTATTTCTATATATTTATATCTCAATTTCCACAATCATCTCAAAAATCACACACAATCCCAAATTTCACATTCAAACCAAATGCCACCCAATTCCCAATCTCACCATCACCACCAAAATGGCAATCCAAAGCGAAACCCGAACCCGACCATCCTATCATTCGTTTTAAAATCGATAGTAATGCTTCTGGTAATCTCCTCCTTTTTCCTCTTCCTCGCCATCGCCTCCCTCGCCCTCTTTCACCTCCTTCTCTCTCATCGCCGCCCCGGAAAAACACACCGCAGAACAATATGCCTTCCTGAATTCAGCTACAAAGAGGAAACCAAGACCAAGACAGCTTTGGACTTTTGCGCGGTTTGTTTAGAAGAGTATAGGGAAGGGGAGATGTGTAGAAAACTTCCGGGGTGTTGCCATGTGTACCATTCTTGGTGCATTGACAGGTGGCTCGTTAAGGTGCCAAACTGCCCTGTATGCAGGACGCCTGTGCGCCTCGTGGTTTCTGGTTTGGGTTCCGGGGTTTGTGACCAGTCGAAGGTTTTGTGGGGTTAATGTTTTTTTTTTTTTGTAATCTTTTGGTTTTCTATCGTTAGAAGCTTTTATGGTGTAGGTTTGTATAGTTCACTGTTCTAAAAAGCGAGGCCTAACAGATTAGGCTATATTACGCGCAATGTGACCAATTTCTGCCTAAAACCTGACTTGCGCCTTTAGAACATTGGAATAGCTTATGACTCCATGTTTATGTTGATCTTTTGTTTATTAAGATGATAAAATAACCCTCATAGTGGTTGTTTAGATTTTAAAATGTTTGGGAATAAAGAGTAGGGCTGGGCGAAAAACCGGAAAAACCGAACCGGACCGATAACCGAACCGAAAAGGACCGAAACCGAAAAAGATCGAAAATAACCGAAAAAGACCAAAACTGAACCGAAAAAACCCGGTCCGGTTCGGTCCAAAAAATAAAAAGACCGAAACCGAAAAAAACGAACCGAAAAATATGCTCGGTTTCGGTTTCGGTTTTGCAAAAACCGAACCGGACCGACCCAGCCCTAATAAAGAGTACTGAATTTAACTTGACGAGTTGGAGATTTAATAAAATGCAGCTTAAAATAACAACAGGTTGAGAAAAAATCGAGTAATTTAATAAGTTGTTTAGATTTTTAATTTTGAATCAGTTGTAAGTTGTTCAGGTTTTTTGTTGTTGTTGTAATCTTCTGGTTTTGTATTGTTAGGCACTTAGATTCTTTTATGAATGGTGAAAGTGTAGGTTTGAATAGCTCAGTACTGTTCTAAAAAGGGGAGCCTGAGCTGAAGTTAGGCGGAGAAGCATAGCAGATTAGGGGGTGATTATACTGAATTAGGCGATATTAGGAGCATGGCAACAAATTTCGGCCTAAAACATCGCTTGCGTCTTTTAGAACATTTGAATAGCTTATGACGTTATGTTGATTGTTTGTTTATTAAGATGGTAGAATAATCCTCATTGTGGTTGTTTAGTTTTAAATTAGAGCCAGATTTTTAGCTGTCTGGGTATAAAGAGTACTGAATTTAACTTTAAAAGTTGGACAATAAATAAAATGCAGCTTAAAATGAGAACAGGAAGAGAAAAAATTGAGTAATTTGATAAGGGTTGAATACTAAGTGACACTATGAACTTAGTGCAATGAATTATGTTTCTCATAGATTATTTTGATTCAACTCAGTGTCGGATATCAAACAGTGGCAAAAGATCAAGAATTCACTTATTTTAATGTAGCTTAAATCCACGTTGAACAACAAATTGAATATAGAAACGCATCATATGGCTACTAGAAATAGAGCCCATAGAGTGCTAACCAAATGGTGGATATTTTTTTCTTACACCTCATTTTGCTCACAAAAGTCATGAAAGTGCAGTCGTTCTTATGTAAACTATCTGTTTAAGCTCCCGTATTTATTTATGCACATGAAGACTTTGTTTTCGCATAGCGTGAAGCTAAATATCTTCAAACAAAATGCGTATACTTTGCTGCAAATGTTGAAGTAGTTGTTTAGTTTTGTTTTAGCTAGATTTTCGTTACAAAAGACTCGTTTCGTTGCGGTACTATTTTTTATGGGATTACAAATAACCGGGATAAGTGTAGGACTACATATACCGTGTGATTAAATTTTGAAGTACACCCGGACTATTTCTAATACTACCTGTATATAGCATTGCAAAAGATGGCTTGTAGGAGCATTTGAAGTCCACTCGGACTACTAATACTGCCTCTAATGCAAAACAAACGTGGGATAGATGGTCCCACATACAATCTCAATGCATTAGTCCATCAAACAAACAAGCCGTACCTGAAATTTCACTTAATCTAGTTACTTTTGTTTTGTTAAGCTGCTTGAAATTTTAGAGGCATTCTGAGTTAGTTTTGTTAAGCTGCTTGAAATTTCACTTAATCCAGTTACTTTTGTTTTCTGGGTTGTTTCATTAGGCCATCACAGCTTCCTGTACCTGATGTGGTTTGATAAGTTGTAATAATGGTTTTGTTTCAAATAGATTTTAGATTGTTTGCTGAAAAAAATATGATTGGTTACATTAACGTTGACGCAGTCCTTGTCTTATTGCAAATAGTTTAGTTTTTACTAGTTCTAGCAACAACTTTCAAAGGATTTGTATAGTCAGAAAGTCATCTTTGTGGTAAAAAATAAATAAAAAATTCAGTCCACATTACGAGAGATCCATTGTCTTGGAAAAATTTAAGGCACTTTGTTTTCAATTTTTCAGAAAGCAAAATATATACTTTTTATTATTTTTTTTGAAATAATTTAATTTTGTATGTTACATTTTTGTTTTAATGTTTTGTAATCAACATCGAACGATTAACACTACCGTGAATCTAGTTCATTATTATTTAGAGTGTGTCGTATACTAAAATCTAACACACATTAATAAACACAAAAATATATATACTAAAATTAATTCAAAATTAAAACTAAAAAATACTAAAAACACAACACATGTTAATGAACCAAAAAATATCTAGCCTAAAATTACTTTAAAATTAAAACTAAAAAATACTATTGGTTGATACACTCTAAATAATAGTATATTTTTTAAATTTAATTTTAAATTAATTTTAGTATAGATATTTTTGGTTTCATTAACATGTGTTAAGGTTTTAGTATTTTTTAGTTTTAATTTTGAATTAATTGTAGGATAGATATTTTTGGGTTTATTAATGTGGTAGGAGATAACATACAAAATTACATTATTTTTAAAAAAAATAAAAAATTACATATTTTGTTGACTGAAAAATTGAAAGCAAGTGCCTTCATTTTTAAAAGCACCGAAAATGAATCCCATTCTGAGAGACCAATTCAAACGTAATAATTCGCCTTGTCATAAGAATTCTGAATCATTGCATGAAGAACTAAAGATCTTTGTAGGGAACATATAATTGGCCTTGTCATAGGAATTCTGAATCATAAAACGGATACTCCGCTTTAGAAAATCTTTTAAAATGGATGCTAAGATAAACTGTGATTCTTAAAAATAGGACTGTAATAAGGGACTGTAATCGAGTGATTGACTGACAGATAATAGGATCCTAACTTTTTAAACTACAATGAAGAATTGAATTATATTTCAAAACAAAGTCTTTCATATTTAACGTTCAACCACATCCACATATGACCATGGTAATATAAACTGCCTTGTTGATATTCTTGTTTAAATACCCATCACCATTGAATGGGAGAACTTGATCGAGACAAAGGTATCATTTACTTGATGCTCATACAGCAGGTATTCATCATTTGTATTGGCGAAATGAAGTTTTGATGTTTAATTGGTCGAAATAGTTTGAGGTTGATCTTTGGGACACCTTTGTGAAATAAGTCTTATTATCACTGTTGTTGTTAGATTAGAGTAATATTATAACCTATGGATTTTTCATAAAGCATACCAGTTTTTTTTTTTTTTTAAATCTTATTAAAAAGATAAACGGATTTTACACCTATCCCGAGTCAAACTCTGCACCTTCTATTTGATACCGTATGCTTTAGCCCAGGCTATTCCTACCGTATAGCCAGTTAGTCTTTAGTACTTGGGATTATTATTTAATACTCGTAATAAGAACTTTCAAAGATGTTAAATTACAGGGGTAGAGTCAAGTCTCCGCTCTGAGGGGGACCAATTCAAACTTGAATCATGAAGAAAAGTTGATTTACATTATTGTAGAACCAACACACGTAAATGTGGCCAATCAATATTGATCTATCTATATATACAAGTCCAAAGATATGATTTTTTTTGTTGAGAACACAAAACTCAGAGCTAAAGCAACTAAAAATCAGCCTTTTTAACAACTAATCTATTTATGGATTTCTCTGAGTTGTTTGTGTTTATAGGAATTCTCAGAGAATCTCTCAAGATTATATCCAAAACCAGGAAAACCATTGCCATAATAGCCGCGATTTTTATCTTGACCCGCTCTTTAATCTTTGTTGTCACTACGTTTTCCACCAAACAAATGATCAAAAACTTGTTTGGCCAGGAAACAATATTATTACGTCTAGTCGCAAGTGTTAGTACCCCCGCTTTCCCAGCTCTCTTAGCCGAAACAAAAAGAGATGCCATGTTCATCCTGGGCCCTGGCTGTTGAATGGATTAATATACTTATTTCCATCATCATTACCCTCTTCTCAGTAGGGTCCCTAATTATTGTTTCGGCCACAGCTTATTCCGGAGTAAGCTTGTCTTACCAAAATTTATTCTCCAAAATGGCAAGCTCGTTCAGGAAACAACTTGTTACTTCATTTTATATAACTATGTTCTCATTCGGTTGTTTCTTCTGTTTTATAGTTATGTTAATGTTTCCTCCTCTTCTACTACTTGGTCTCGATTTGGGTCATCCTGATAGATTCAAGGCTTTTTTATATGTAACTCTTGGCATAGGTTTGATAATAGTCATGTATTTATCCATTGTTTGGCAATTAGCCATGGTAATAACCATAGTCGAAGATAATTGTTTCGGAATGGAGGCACTAGGAAAAGCTTCAATGCTTATAAAGGGGAACAAGTTACAGGGATTTGCTATAAATTTCTTTCTCATGCTCCTAGCGGGAATAATCCAAGTTTTGACAGGCAGTCGCAATAAGATATCCATATCAAAAGCAGTCACTATCGGGATTTTCATGATATGTTTCAACTTTATCATGTTAGTGTTGCAATTTGTGAGCTACACAATTTTGCATTACCAGTGCAAGAAGAACCATGGTGAAGAGGTAGAATTGCAAGGGTATTGGGGATATAGCAAAGTAGCCCTTGTTACCCAAGACTTCCCTTAAGCATATATTGAAGGCACTGATCAGTACTTTTACTTTGTTAAGTTTCTAAAAACCACTTGTACTCCCTTTAGTTGAGAATCCATTATCCTCATGTGTGTTGTATATGTTTGAAATTAATAAAAGTAGTACATAAAAAGCATTTTGGCAAATCTTTTTCAGAGAGAATGGTTGTCGGAATTGGAGTCCTAAGGTGTGATCAATTTTGATTGATGTAAACTCAAAAGGGACCTCGAATAATAGGATGGTTCGGAAACTCAGAGAGAACGCAGAAAGGGGTACAGAGACGCTAATCTATAAATACCTACCAAGCACCAGTTATTGAACCTTTATCCAATTTCCAGATCACTTTAGACTACGCGCAATTGCAAAACTAGAGATCTGAACTTAAAAATGCGTCTAGTTTTTATGAAAATAAACTAAAACTGGGTACCTGTCGTCCCAGTCGTACTGGAAAAGATACCGGCACACACAGCTGAGAGACTACATGAAAAAAAGTACCAAGTAGTACTGCTTCAAACAAGATGTAACATAAAGCCAAAACTCTTCAAACAAGCGCCTAGAATCGAATTCCAATATTGATCTCAACCTAACGACGATCTAAGACATAAATGGAGCTAATCATTATATATTATAACTAATATCCTCTGTTAAGAAATCATCATAGCATTTACAACGCTATGATGGAAATTGGATTTTTCTCAATAGTTTGGTTTAAAGAATTCTCAGTGAATCCATCAAATTAGATCCAAAACCCCGAAAAGCCACTGCCATAATAGCCGCGATTGTTGATCCGTGCTTCGATCTTTGTAACCGCCCCTTTCACTAAAACGGTAATGTGAACATTTTTTCTCACACAATCTCTTGATTTCTTCACAGGCTTAAGTAGTAATGCTTTTCCAGATCTCCCCGTCGAAACAATAAAAAATTTCATAATCCTCAGAGCCGTTGGATAGGTTATTTTTCTTGGTTTCTGCCTTTTTTGCTACCGCTTTATTGCAGAAAAGCTTCAGTTACAGAGATTAGGTCTCAAAATTGGCGAAATCGTTCAGAAAACAACTTTATCCTATGACATGGATACTTCGAATTTTTATTTTTTGGGAGTATCAGATATGGATACAATACGGATATGGTATCTGATACGTGATTTGGAGTATCATTGACTATTTCAAGGTTTGACCAATCTGGATACTTCTTGGATACGTATCGGATACGTTTGGGATAAAATAAAATAAAAAAAGTTATATTTTTTTCTCAAAAAAAAAAACATATAATAATTGGACAACAAGTACTTTACTTATTCCAAATCTACTTTACCTTTACTAATACATACACACATTATAGATAACTATTAACAAACATATACATACACATTAATATGGAGAGAGAATGGGATATTGACGGAAAATTAAAATCTCTTTTCTAAAACTAAGTCTCTCCTTCTATTACCCCTCTCTTGCTATATGTTAGCTGCTTTTGTTTTGAATATTTGTTGTTATTTTTTATTATATATAAAATATACATTAATATTTTAATGATTTACTTATCCTAGTCGTATTGTATCATAATTTTTTTTTAAAAACCGTATCCGCATACCCGTATCAGTATCCGTGCAACATAGCTTCTCACAGTCGTTTCGTATTCTCTCTTTTAGTCAGGCTTTTTAGTCCTCCCCTGCTCGTTTTGATTTCGATCATCTAGGAACAGCAATAGTCCATGTTTTTACAACGAACAGCAGTAAAACATTTACATGAAAACACGTCATTATCGTGATTTTTACATTATATTTAGTGCAATGTAATATGTGAGCTACACAGTTTCCGTATTTTCAGCACAAATTATAGAATTGAAAGTTGAGACATAAAAGGTTGGCCTGCTCACTAAAGAGTGAAGACTAGCCTTATATAGTTCTTAAATTCACTCCATTAGCTTTAAAAAGCACTCCATTATGTTTGACAAAGAGAGAGGGGTTTTGTGACTAAATCATAAACGCAACCAAATACCACTTAACGAATTAAAATGTGCTTTTCACATACCATTATGGCTATAAAAACAGACAGCCGGGAGTATTTTTAAGCAAGAGAAAGGAAAAAAAGACTTGACAATCTAACCATGAAACTTCGTTAACATTTCCGGCTCCACATACAAGATAGTCATCAAGTAGATTTAACAAGAGCAGTATAATGGCATTCTAGCTATAAAGAAAAGGGTATTTGCAACTAATTACAACATCCCAGAAACCACGCACCGGCTGGTCAAGCCATGCATTTCATTAACCATCTAGACTAAATTAATTTACACAAAAGAGAAGTTATAGAAAAGGCTACACATGAAAGTCCAAGTTTCCACTTGTATACTGTAAACACACAAACTTTGCCCCCACGTCTAAGTCATCCCACGAGTTTCCTCCGCCTGATTTCGAGCACTTTTTTTACCTAAATGAACAAAACATATGAACACCATATAACAGAGATTCAAGCATATAGGAAAAAAGAAGGCTATTTTCCAATAAAATTACCTCGGGCATTCACATATAACCAAGTACTTTTAGAAGTAATTTGAGCTTATCCGGCAGATAGGATAGTAACAAAGAGAGAGAGAGAAGATTCTAAACAAATTTGTCTGCACCCAGTTTACTTTTGTATCTAAAAGAATGGTCCAACTGTTCTAATCTAACAGATGCATACCAAAACCAGCATTCTAAATTGCATCATCCCTTCAAAAGTAATGATGCTGAGTAAACACAGCAAACAAAGCAAATGAATATATGACACCATATTGCTTAGAACCAGCTAAAACAATATCAGCTTTATAAGAAAACTATAAGATGCCAATCCTTAGAGAGTCAATCCTAAAGTGACATAGAATAGGTCTGGTAATCCTATAGTCAAAACGAGATTAAAAAACAGACAAACGAAAGAGAAAGGAGAAACATCGGTCATTTAATAAAAAAGAGGATAAAAAGGCTTACATAGCATAAAAGCAAAATACATGATCTCCCTACAGCGACACGTAGCCAGGGGAGGAACTAGGTGGAGACTGTCTCCCACATAAAAAAAAAAGCTTATGAAAATAATAATTTTTTTCTATGTATTTTGATTACAATCTTCGAAAAGAAGCGTTCCCCATTACGGAAAAAAAACTCATATAGGATTTATGATTTTTTTTTTATATAAATCCAATCAATTGTAGATAGGGGAAATAAGTGGAGTATCCAGAATCTAAACTAAATTACTAATTTAACATATATTACACAATACAGTAGGCCAGATGAAAGCAACAGCTTTATACACTTGGAAAAACGCATTTTAAAAGAGAATCATAGCATGAAGAGGTATATATGACCTGGCGCTGAACACAAGCGACAGTTACGGTGAACTTTGTGTTTCACAGTTTCTCGAAGAGAAATAGCGCGTCGAACTACCGATTCTTCACTCAAAGGAGCCTTCCCTATGTTTTTAGACGGCTGCTCAGTCTTCTTAATGATTTTTTTGGGCGAGGGCGAACCGGATGTATTTGTTGCCTCTGTCAAAGGGGGACCTGCTGTTTGCAATAAAGATAGAAAATTTAAAACAGGTATAACAACCTCATGTCAGATAACAATTATCAACGTATAAACATAAGTTATAAAGAGAACACCCAGTGCGGAAAAAAGACCACACTAGCTTACTGTATGTGATGCACACTATACTCAAGTTTGCATCATGCCATAATGAGGAGTTTATGGGAAATTGAGGTAGTTGCGACAGGGGTATGCTTCTGGGAGTCAAAGAGTGTTAGCAATCCCAAACTTCCAAAAGAGCTTAACTTTTGTAGATTATTTATAAAAAAAAAATGGTAGTAGACCGATGTTTTTGATAAAAGATAACCCCTTCAAGATTATTATACTTTTGGATTTTAACATGTTGGATTTTAACATGGTAGTAGACCCAGGAATGAAACTGGAATCCAAACTGGAATGCAACATCGCCGCATATGAAACACTTCAGATTAGAGAAACAATATGAAGTAGGGATAAAATATAGAACATACCTAAAACAGTGTAGGATAACTGAGGTTCAACTATAGGAGAATACATGTAGAGATCTGATTTAAGGTATTCCTCCACTTTGTTCAGCAGATTTTTTTTCTTTCCTTTGGTAAGTGTCAACGTGTCCTCAAGTCCTAGACATATCATGATATGTTAAAAAATAAAATAAAAAACAGAAAGTAAGCAGCATTACTACACAAACTAAATATTGACACAAACCAGATCTTATACAAAATCCTCAAATATAGTGATAACGCAGTTGAAATGACTGGGAAAATGTCGGATAGTTGTCTCCGTTACTTTTCCCTATGGCAGAATCTAACCAAAAGTACCCCAAAATTCATCTATTTTGTAAGAAAAAAGATAAGAAGAAATTTCTTCTGATTTCTTTTAAACGCGTTATTTCAAAATTTACTGTAATAGAAGTCGTCCCAAATTACAGATACACTGTTCGTGTGCCTCAACTTTTAGCAAAAAAAAAACAAACTAAATCCATTCAATGATGTAGTATGAAAGTATAAATGAGATAACAATCCCAGCATTTTCACCAAGATATATATTCTTCTACAAGTACAACAAAGAAAACAGATATTTTTAATCGATACCTTTGAACTAAATTCAATACTTTTGACCTGAAACGTAGCTAAACACTAAATAGTGATTAACTGATTGTACAAAATATAAACATGTACGAACGCAAACTGTCCATTTATTTGTCAGAGTCCATACACTTCCCACAAAAATCTTAATAGTAGGAAAGATGAGAACTATTAAGTGAACACTTTGTGCATATTGAAATTTACGAAGTTACAAATGATCTACCTTGTTTCATGATTCACTAATGTTATAGTAGAACAAAAGCAAAAATGACAATAAATCAAGTTCTTTATATCATTTTACTGTTGAGGAAAACTGGAAGATACCCAGAAAAAGTTTCGAACAAACGGAACGATTGTAGAATTGAGATAGCGATAAATCAACCCTCGTTGTTGCAATAATATAGTATGTCAAACTGGCAAACTAGACAATTCTAAAATGATGGATTCATAAACAAATGCAATAAACATATTTACCAGAATATGAAGAAGCAAAAACTTCGTCCGTGTTTGAAACGTTTAAGGGTTGAGAAGAAACCAAAGGAGCAAACATGTAATAATCGGACTTTAAATAATCAACCACTTTATTTATCAACCTATTCTTATTACTTTTCCTCGTCTTATTTGAACCCCTTTTGTTTACTCCTAAGAATCTCTTTGTCATCTCCATTATTACAGAAAATATATTATTTGTTCTTAAAATCTGAATTGTAGTCGTTTTGTTATTAGATTTCTTTTTTTCGCTTTGTTCTTTTTGTGTGTGTGTGTGGTTTGTTTGCAGCAACGGTGACACGTGCTGTGTGAGGAGTATTTTTGCATAGGTACGTAACAAGTGGCAACTAGGAAGGTGGCTGTTATGATAAATTAAGTTTATGTTATATCATTTTTAGTTAATTAGTCGTACTATCTACGGCTATCAGAAAATCCGAAAATCCGAAAATCCGAAAAAACGGAACGAACCAACCGAACAAAAAAAAGACCGAAACTGAAAAACCAAAACTTTTTCAGTTCGGTTTCGGTTTACAATAAAATCAAACCGAAAAACCAGAAAAACCGAAAAACCGAAAATGAAACCGAAAAGAACGAAAAAACAAGAAGAAAAACCGAAAGACCAAAACCGGACCGAAACAAACCGGTTCGGTTCGGTCCAAAAAATAAAAATACCGAAAACCGAAAAAGACCGAACCGAAAAATCTACTCGGTTTTGTTAAAAACCGAACCGAACCGGATCGAACCCACCCATATACTACTAACATTCTATTAAAACCAAGAAAATTTTAGTTATTTTTAGGCAATAAAATTTTATCACACTTTTTTTTTAAACCACCTCTATCATATTTATGAAATTTAAAAAATACAATTTAAATTAAAATAAACTGCCCAACTAAACTAACTATTTTATTTTGAAAAAAAAACTATTTCACAGAGACACGCAATATTTATTTACTAATTTTTACATAAGCACACTTATTCTACTCAAAAAACTTAAGAACACACACTTTTGCTATAGGAACGAAAAGGAATATACGAACGAATAAAAATAAAATAGATCAATAAAAAAAGTTTGAAAATTACAATAAATAAATAAAAATTAAAGTATCATAAAACACCAAAAATTTTGAGAAAAAATTAAAAGAATTAAAAAGTTTACAATTATCTTTTAAAGAAAATTATATATTATTATGAAATCAAAAACATAAAAAAAATCTTGAAAAAAAAAAAAAAATTACAAAAAAAAAAAAAACATAAAATGACTTATCTTCAAAAAGTGACTTTGTTTTTTCAAAAACTTCACTTATTTTCGAAATTGGCTTAAATTCCAAAAACTGCATTAGGTCAGTTAAGAAAAATGCATATTATTAATTTTAGAGTGCATAACGTTAAAATATATTTTGCTTAAGGTTGAGTATAAATTGAATATATATAGTGTATTTTATTCAATAATGCTTATATTTCAATTGAAAAAGTGCATATGAATAAGACGAAGAACACACGGTCTAGTTAAAAGTCAATGTAATTCTAGTTAAAAGATATATATATATATATATATATATATATATATATATATAAACATTCATATAACAACTGAATAATCAATAGACAAATAATAAAATCAGTTGTTAAACTTAATTTACTAACTGATTTGCCATCTGTTCATTCGGTTGTGGAAAGCCTAGTTGCTAACATTTACCAACTGAATTATGTGTCAGTTACTAATTTACTAACTGAATGTTATATTAATTGCTATTTACCAACTGATGAATTAGTTGGCAGGTCAGTTAGTACTTAGATACTAGTTGTATCTGAAAGTTCAGTTAGTAAATAGCAACTGAAAGTTCAGTTAGTAAATAGCAATTGAAAGTTCAGTTAGTAAATAGCAACTGAAAATAAGTAGTAACAAAATAGTAACCGAAAACAAATAGTTAGAAATTAGTAATTGAATTAAGTTACTATATGCATTTGCAACTAATTGACTATATTAATATATATATATATATATATATATATATATATATATACATATAATTTCATATTCAAAATGTAAGCAATTGTGATATGGACAAAAATATTTATGTTCAACTAAGCATTCATTTTATTAAAAAGAAAATACATAATATAATAGTTGCTACAATAATATACCAAATCGAGATTAAAGTACAATTCAAAAGATAATCCTAATTAAAGCTACATAGAAATTAATCTAGGTCCATGCATTGTGCTTGCCATCATCGACATTAAGATACCGAGTCGAGATTTAATTACAATCCAAAAGATAATCAAAAGATACATAGAAAATTAATTTAAGTCAGTTTGCTTGTCATTGACATTTTCAGAATCTTCACGAGCCAATCTTGTCGATGCGTTTGTAAATATTTCAAACATCATTTGCATTTGGCGTATCTGTTGTTGCATTACCCGAGTCTCCTCATCCCTTTGAAGCCTTTCTTCCTCCCTTTCGGACTTCTGGATGCGTAATTCTTCATTCAGTTCATGTAACTTGTTTAACAAAGACCGAATCGACCCAATTTGATTAGCGGTAGACGAACTAGAAGAACTACCATACATGACGATCTTCGTAGATCACAACCCGAATAGTTGTGACTTTTTTATTCCACCGGCAGCTGCCAAAAACGCTTCTTTCTCGTCAATGGGAGTTCCGTTCTCCTCTCCAATACCTGATTTCGAGTCGCAATTTGCCGCTTGTATTCCTCCTATTTCAATAAAAACAATACATTACCCAGAGACATTTCGTTTTTTGCTAGTTTTTAAAAGTAAAAATTATGGTCATCTGTGATTATATATGCTGAGTTAAAGGCATTTTCTTCCTAACACTAAAATTAGAAAGACATATATATACATTTAAAGCATATCGCTGCACTTATGGCAGCAAACAAGTACAAATAAAAATCCACAATTATGGTCACTTTCTGAAACATTGATCATAGGCAGTTTTCTACGATTCTATCAGCGTTCTTGATAACCAAATAAAAAGTTCAAAATGGTAATTATATACATACCTTTTCGTCTTATACCAAAAATAACAATCAATTCAATCAAGCAAACAGGGCTTCTCTGCCTGTACCTTTTAAAGGCTAAGCTTATCTTTTTTCTTGCATGAAAAAGGTACAAAAATAAAGCTAAATGAACCCACTTTCCTTCTCATCCTAATTAAGTTAAATTGCTTTAAATTTGCAGGCAAACACGCACTAAACGAGGGAAAAGAACAAACAAAAAACAAACAAACAACCCCATCAGAAGGCTCTATAGATACACAGTTACACACAAATTCAAGATCAATTTTTAATATCTAAGGTTATTGGTTCTCTCTTGCTTAAAAAATCTAATATTTTTTAAGCAAAGTGGTCTCATTTTCTCATCTCAGCTTCATTGTTTTTTAGTTGCAGCCAAACAAGCTTCATAACCTCATAGGGAACAAAACCATAAACAAACTTGCACAAAAACTCAACAATTTTATCAGCAGGATACTGTTACATACAAACCATGAGATCAGCTTAACACTGTAGTTTTATTTATTTATTTTAATGTATGAACACATAACACACTTTTCAGTAGTTAGGTTTATTGGTCTTTTTGCATTGGAAAAAACAGAAAATATTGATAAAATACTCCAGCTTAGGGTTTTTTTTTAAACGAAATATCTCACACACGCAATCCATCACTTGACTATATATATACCACATGGATCAAATCAAATATGAATTCTAAAAGATCAAAATATAGTAAAAAAATGAACTTGTGTGCACGTAAATACTCCTTATTTGTCTTTTTATAAGGGAAAACTCAAATATCTATCAAACAAGCCAATCCATTGGCTCAAAATTTCAGCATAAGCAAAATTCCAAATTAAAAAATCCCACAAACAAAGTTCTCTTTTACTTAAAACTCTATCAGCAGACAACATATACACATGGGTAAAAGATCAAATCTAAAAGATTAAAACCTTTTAGAAAAACTAGAAGCTTTCTTTGCATGCATATGTATACCTTTACCAACAGCTATGCTTATTAATTAAAAATCCCCAAAAAACAAAGAACCCAATATCCAGAACTTCACCAGTAAACTATGTGCATGTTTGGAAACAACTTTTTTTCTTAGCTTTTTGATTCTTGAAAATTCATGGGTGTTTAGTATTTTAACTTTTAAAAAGCTTGCTTTTCGGTCAAAAAAGCTCAAAAGCAGAAATTTTGAGTGGGTTTTGTTCTTTAGATTAAAAAAATTATTTCATTTGCGTTGCAAGGAAAAAGACCCAAATCCAAGTGGGTTTTGTTTTTTGATTAAAAAATTATTTCATTTGCATTGCAAATAAAAAAACCCATGTATTTTCTATAATAATAAGTTTTTTGGGACTGCTTTTAATACTAAATTGGAAGTTGATATCTGTAGTATTCGCATTGAAAATCTCGTTAATATCATTGAATGGTTTTGAATATAAAATCCTAAATATTTTAGGTTTGTTTTACATTTTTGTACTTAAATCCTCATCATTCAAACTTAATCAATCCAATTGTCATAAATTAGTAGTAGTATTATAAAATTGCAGTCTTCTACCCCTTTCCCCTTAAAAAAGGTAAATAAAACATGGCTTCAATTAAATAAGCTGTAAATAAAACAAGCACTACATTATTCATACATGCGCCTTAAATTAAATAAGCTGCAAATCAAAGAAGTCTTAAATTAAGCATGCGTTCAATTATATATAAGTAATAAGCCAAACAAGCCATATGTTGGACAGATCTTTAATTAAATAAGTTATGAACCAAACAAGCCCTAAATCAATCATGCCTTCAATTAAATAAACAACAAGTCAAACAAAACATATATGTATATAGATACACAACGAGATATGTATAGATAGACTTACTGTGTTAACTAGGGCGGAGGTGAAGTGGCTAAAAATGACGGACAAGGAGGCTAGATATGTATATATAGATATATGTAGATATGTATATTAAGACTGAGAGAGAGAGAGCGGGGGTAGATAGAGCGGTGGGAAAGAGAGAGTATAATTAATAAAAGTGGGATAATGTGTGGAATAATGGTGGGGGGTTTGAAAAACGAGGAGACTAGTTCTGAATTTTTGGTTTGAATTTTTGGCAATTTACCAAAAATAAATCGGAGGAAAATGTGCGCGTTCCCACATTTTTTAGCAACTTTAATGCGTGGGAAAAGTAACATAACATAACATTTACATGTTTTTTTTTTATAAAAGCTACCATAATTGTTAGTTAGGTAAATATTTAAACATTTAATAAAATAACAATAAACAAAAAAAATTTACACGAAATATTATTTTTCATGCGACTTACACAGTAACATTGAGTGCCTCGAAATACCAAAACATATACCGAATGTCGTTACAGATCCATTTTAAAATAAACTTGCACATTAAATATGAATAAATAAATGAAACAATGATTGCTGAATTTGCTATAATTATAATTGTATTTTATATGTTGTAATGTTGAGCGAAACCATATATATGAAATTCCGTATAATATTATATAATTATATTTTTTGTATTACTATATTTATATATGAAATTCCGTATAATATTAAATAATTATATGAAATTCTCACTAATTAAGATGGTAATATGGCTATAAAAGTGGTTCCTGTAATGGGTTGAATGTGACAGAATTGAAACAGATTTGATATGGACTTTATACGTTCCGTTTCAAAAAAATTTTTTATCATCTGTTAAAGGAAAAAACAAAGAGTCTAAAAGCCACAAACGCTAATTAACCCACAAAGGCTTTATACGTTCCGTTTCAATTCAAACGCAAGGACGTGGCAGAATCAAAGAATATGATTTAGGGTTTAGGGTTTATGATTAATTGTAATTAATCATAATAAATGTTTTTACTGTAAGATCAAAACAACAATTTCATGTGTTATCTAATATGAACGAGTTTTAAAAAATTCATTACTTAATTCAACCTATCATGTTTTTATTACAGATTATGTATAATACATGTTAACCATTTACATTTCAAAATATAACCTATTTGTATCATTATAAATATCTAATAAAATCATTTTGAATTTTATTAGTATTAAATTTTGTTATGGTTTGTTAATAATCTGGATAAAACTGAGTCAAAATCCGTAAATAATTGTATTACATACATTTTTTTAAATACAGAATAACGACCATTTTGCAGCGGAAATGTTATGACAAGGATAGTGACGTGTCAATTTACACTGTTCAGAGCATCTTATAAATACATTCTAAAAAAACAGAAAAGAACATCCATTTGGAAACGGAATTGAGGACGGTAAAGAAACGAATGAGAGAAGTGACGTGGCAATTTCAACTATTCAAGTAACGCCGTATTACATCCACTGAATATTCAAGCTTTGAAACGGAATTAACGACGAACTAATAACAAAATTGAACATCCAACTTTTACCGTTTATAAAAAAAAACTAATATTTTAGAGCGTTTCAATGACGGATTAGTTACTGAAAAATACTTTCGTTAGTCCAGTGCACCTTCACAAGTAGCAAATAAATATTTTTTGGATTTTAATATGAGTTACTAAAATATGAGTTACTAAACAGAATTTTGACTTTTGGACAAAAATTTTCCTAATTATATTTACGACGGATTTGTAACAATCATGTTATTTGACTTTTCAAAGGCTTTAGTGGATCCCACTTTTAGTATAATCCGTCGTTAAATAGTGGATATCCAGAATCAGTTATTAAAATAATCAACCTGGTCAAACGTTGAATTTTGAAAAATACGATGGTGTGTCAGATTCGTCGCTATTTCGTTACTAAACTTGACGGAGCTCATTCCGTCATGAAACTGTATCAGTTCCCTTCCATTTCTGTTAGGAAATTTTCCGATGACAATTTTCCGTTACTATCGGGGCTTTTTATTGTAGTGTATGTCTCATAATTATTGTACTAGTGAGTATGACTGAGTTCGATCCGGTTCAGTTTTTAGCAAAATCGAAACCGAAATCGAGAATTTAGTAACTCATATTTTAGTTAATAAATTGCAACTACTTTATCTAGTTACTATTTTCTAACTGACATTCAGTGGTTATATACTTACTGGTCACCATTTCAGTTGCTATTTACCAAGTGACAAATTAAAGTTACGAATCACTTGCTATATACTAACTGAAATATTTAAGTTATTAAATTTGTTGCTAAGTAACAACAGAAAAATTATAAGTTACAAATTAGTTGGTATTTCCCAACCGATAATGTGTCAATTAATAATGAGTTACTATGTACCAACTAGCATAATTCAGATACTAAATGGTTAGTATATATTTAGTAACAATATTTCAGTTATTAATTCAGTTAACATTTTCTATCCACCATATCAGTTGCTAAAAAAAGTTAGTATATGTAGTTTTTCTTGTAGTTATATACTAACTAGTAGAACCTCTCTAAATTAATAATCGGTAAATTAATAAACTCTCTAAAATAATAATTTTCTCCAGTTTCGACTTGTGCCAGTGTAAAAAATCAGCAATTTCGATAAATTAATAAGATAATAAATTTTCTGAAAATCGTTATGTAAATATTGTTTCCGACAAAATCATAAATTAATAATTTTTCAAAATGACAAACATTAATAGGACAAAATAGTGAAATATGATTCTATAGTCGTTTGTTTTTTCTTAAAATTTAAATTTACTTGAATATCATCACTAATTTTTCTAATTGCATCCAAAAAGTTTGATATATTCTTTTAGAACTGTACCAAAAAAGAGTTATAAATGCGATAAATGTTTACTTTCGCGTTACTGGTTCCAAAGTTGCGGTATTATCTTCAAGTATGATATTCAATTTCATCCTCTTTATTCTTACTAAAGACAATATTCATAATTTATTTTAAGTTCTTGGGATCTGAACATGTATCATTTTCACATTGGTAATTCAACAACCCATTAACATCCGTTTTATTGAGAAAACCGAGACCATCAATCATTTTTTCAAGTTTATAAATATATTTCTGAATAATAGTTTCATCTGTTAATTGAAACTTGATTGACCGAACGAATTTTGCAGTGTCGAAAATAAATTGTTATTGTTGTCCGGTGAAAATTAATCTTTCAATCAATAAAACCTCTTTAAAATAATAATTATTAATTTATCAATTAATTAATAACTCTTTAAAATAATAAATTTCTACGGGTACTATTCAATCGAAAGTGCATATGGTTAACATGAGATGCACATAGTTCAAATTAAAGTTTATATGTTTCAAAATGCACAAGATTCCGTTATTGTCTATTGATTCAAGTTTAAAGTGCATATGATCCGGAAAAAAACACGTTTACTGAACTGTACTATTAATGTTTAACGATTTATTTATTGAAGTATCAATTTTACTGTTAAACAAAATGATAAAATTGCACTCACGTTCTCTTGTCTATCACATGATGAATGTAATTCTGTCAATATTTTCAAAAATAGATATCAAAATGTGATATATAACGACTGTAATTTTATCAATTTATACTGTTAGTCTCTCAATTGGACGAAATTTCGTAATTTGGTACTTCAATTGTTAAATATGATAGTGCAATATCTAAATCGTTAACCACTAATAATACAGTAACGTATTTTTTCTCGTATGATCTCGATCTGAAAAGTACAAATGGTTTAACTCAGAGTGTATATGTTTCATTTTAAAATGCATAAGTTTCAATTACAATTGCATAAGATAATCTTATAATTAAAGTATATATGGTTAAAATTTAAAGTAAACAAGGTTTAATTCTACTTACCAAAAAAAAACAAGCTTTAACTGAAAGTGTAAATGGTCCCATTTAAAGTGTAATAAAATTTAATTAGAAATGAATAAGGTTTGAACTAAAATACATATATAACTCCAAGTTTAAATTGCGTAAGGTTTATCTGAAAGAGAGCATATCGTTCGGTTTACAATTCATACGATTCAATTCAAAGTGTATTTTATTCAACAAAAAGTGATTATATTTCAATTGAAAAAATGTATACTTCATCCGTCCATAAATAAGTGTCTATTATGAAAATACGTGCAACTTTAACCATCAATGTTCTCATATATAGATTGTCGGAAAAAATTCTTTCAAAAATTAATCATATAGTTCATGGTTAGAACTTAGAACTATATGATGGAATTTTTAGATTTTTCATTTCGGCAATTTAGATATGAAAAATTCAATGATCAAATTTGCACATATTTTCGTAATAAACATTTATTTAGGTACGGAGGGAGTATGAATAAGACGAACAACACAGGGTCTAGTTAAAAGTCAATGTAATTCAAGTTAAAAGGTATATAAAATTCACTTGAAAGTAAATAAGATTTAGCTTAAATTGCATATTATTTTAGAGGAAAAAAAAATACTTCATTTAAGAATCAATTGGACGTAGCTATTGAAGGAAAAGTAAACTCATCTAAACTAAGAATTTTAGATCTAAGTGTACTCTAAAATTTTACGCTTTCAACCAATGTTAGCTTTTCAAACTCAAGGCAACTTGTAACAAAGTAGTTTAAACCCAACACAGATCAAGTGATCCTAAGTTCCTTAAGATCAGTGTTTTAAATAGCGTTATCGCTATCGTAGCGTTTTTTCGAGAGAAACGCTAAAAGCGCTAATAGCGTTGCTATATAGCGTTTTGCGGTCAAATTGTTGATGGTGAGTTTCGAACTTGGGTCTGCTGGAAATTACAGTGCTGTCTCAACCATTTGGACTGCAGACACTTTTATGAAACTTACACAATATATATTAATTATTTAGATCCGTTGTTTTTTTTAACTCGCTATTTACGCTTTTGGTCCAAAATTTCGCGATTTTTGCGCTTTTGGTCCCATATAGCGCGATTTTAGCGCAATTCCACCCAAAATCGTGATTTTTCGTTGCGTTTTTTACCAAAAAAACGCTATTTCGCGCTACGTAGCGCTATATAACGCGAATTTTAAAACAGAGCTTCAGATATTGAATATCTAGGCCTTGTTTGTTTGAGATATGAATAAGGTGGGTTTGGTCGGACTCACAACTCCGGTGTCTAGTACCCCAGTTGAGTGTGAGATTGGGAGCAATCTTTGACTCCAAATAATTGGTAAATGGAGTATTTGCAATATCTGGAGGTGGGTGGGGATAATTAAATTTCTAATCCCATTAATACTTCTTCTGCTATCGTTATCCTGATGGACTCATAGTTCCGGGATATGAAATATCGCAACCAAACGAGGCACTATAGTTATCCAAGATTAACATCGACATCAGAAACTAATCACAAAATTGAAAATGAAATAGGTTTAATCAACAAATTAGTTCGCAATCTAAGAACGCCATTAATTGATATCTTATTAATTATTCCTAACGCCTCTGGATTTCTCGCCAGCACCATCGAGTTTCTAATCATTCTTGACGTCATTAAATTTCTAATCTTGTTAACATTTCTTGTGCTATCGTCCGTGATATGAAATACCGCAACCAAACGAGGTACTATATATAGTTATCCAAGCTTAACATCGACATCAGAACCTAATCACCAAATTGAAAATGAAATAGATTAAATCAACAAATTAGTTCACAATCTAAGAACGCCATTAATTGATATCTGATTATTTCTTGTGCTATCGTCCGTGATTATTCCTAACGCCATTTAATAATTCTTGACGTCACCAAAGGCAAAGAAAGAAAAGAGAGACCAGGATGACAAAGCTGAAAGATGGTGAAATCGATACGAGAGAGGGAAGATGCTAGATGTAGAAGGTTTACAAAACTGTTGAGTTAAGTTTCGACATATAAGCTTACAAATTGAATAAAAAAAACACAAACCAGATATATATATATATATATATATATATATATATATATATATATCATTTTGCTAGTACAAATACACTAGTAATTGTTAGCCTAGTTGGTAAACTTACTTTTTACAACCTTGGTTATCGAGTTCGAGCTACCTTTTTTTTGTTTAAATTTTCTTGTTTAGTCTTTTACCCTTGCATATAATCTGCCAACATTTCTCCGTCTCGAACATAATTGCATTCTTGTCATATAAAAAAAATTATAGTACTCAGTCTCACACCAATTGTAAAACAAAAAAATTTGTTATTTTTTGTTGGTAATCTTAACATTTGGTTGCTTTTTTTCGTTTTGCAAGTTTAAAAGATTCGGTCAAAACTCGATTTATTCTATTTTTGTCAATTTTTTTTATTCAAGTTTATTTTGTTCAGGTTTTCAGGGTTTTATTGTATATTTTTTTTTATTCAATGTCTGGATATTATGTATTTCTCTCAAGAAACTGAAGAACCCAAAATGACCCATTTGGATTGAGTCCGTTTAGGTTTCTAGCTCATTGCTAAATCACAATAACAAACCAAACTGAAGCGATTCAACATTTTGATTTTTGTTTTTGCTTATCTAAAAACCAAACGGAGTCCAGCGGAACCATCCCCACCCTTAGAATTTATGTAGGTGACGCATTAAATGGATAGTTATAGATTGGTTGATCCATCGAGCACCACAAAAATTGAACTAAAGTGATCGGTTATCAAGACAACTTCAGCTGCTTCAAACATTATGTGATTAGCTTTGTCAAACCAAGTCCATCTTACATACTTACCAAATTCCACAAGAGCCGGACCCGGTTTTGCTGGTGGGCAGGCTGGACATAAGCGCATGACCTCCAATTTTCAAAAATTTTTGAGGTCTCAAATTTTATATTGAAAATTAATGTTATACACTCCTTATAATTAATACTAATAAAACAATTTAGTAATATAGTGGTATACAATGTAAACTTTTTCGATATCTACTAATACAACCTAAAAATTGGGCAATTTAGACTTATTGACAACAAATAAGAGTAATAAAATAACAACTATTTTTATGTGACTTTAGTATTATTGTTGACTTTTCGTAACAAAAAAAAAGTGTCAGTTTTCGGAAGGCCCATGGCCTCCAAATCTCTAGCTCCAGCTCTGACAAGAACGATTAAAATACTGCAGTACCAACAATAATTTAGACAAAGAAGATGATATTTCTAAAGTTGTTTAAGCTTTGGAGAAAAAGAAACTGGTGTAAGGCCATGTTTAATTGCAGCAGACCAAACCATATCAATGCGGTCAACGTCAATAGCTCCAACTTCATGATGAGTCCAACCTTCCAAGAAATGAACTACACCTCCAGCATGGCATGCATGGACCACTCCTCTCTCCATTGTATACTGAGCAAACAAATTAAAAATAAACAGTTTATTAAATTGTTTTTCTTTTATCATATACTGGTTTTGATTCGAAATCGACATGGTGATTACGAGAAAGATAGTTAGTTTAGTTAATCAACAACAACATGCTGCGGCGAAATAAGATGTTCATCATGAAGGATGGCTTTGGTCCATATTAGGAACAACTTTGTTTATGTGAAACGCTAACAGAAAAAACCTAGATCAAGGTTCTTTTACCATTATAAGGCGCTAAAAAACAAATAATTTTATAAGTTTGAATGTTTTTATAATAAGAAAGAGAATTTTAATACTCTGGTTCTTTCAATTGTTGAATAATGTCTTCAAATGTCATCCTACTAAAGGAAACATGCTTTTCTACTTTTTCTCATTTTTGGTGCTTTAGTAAAGAAACAATTAAGCTAAAACGCTAGTTTCTGTTTTTGTTTAGAATTTTCTTTTATATTCCCTTTGATCTTTTAGCTCTCAAGCAGAAGAGTGAAATCAATCACATAGAAAAACGAAAGTAAAAGAACAAGAATGAGGTTTTGGATTAGGGGAAAAGATAATTATTTACATACATACATTCTATGTGGATAATGTGCATTAAGTGTTAACTAAAATAAAAGAAATTTGAAATTACCTCACAGCAGCCAAGTCCCTGAACATCTTCCGGTAACCTCATAGCAGCGAGATCACCATAAGTGCAGTCTCTTCTAAATTCCAGAATGGGTGGTACCACGAATTGGTGGAAATGTGCTCCACTTGGAGCCCAACTCTGCTCCCGTGGGGTTATCCACTTACCGACTATCCAAGCCTGTTTTGTTTTTTTATCATAACATAAAATCAATGGACTGTTTAGTTCAAATCGACATTTTTGTGAGTTGGTTCTCCCAAATTTTTGTTTTCAATTGTATGTTTACCTTGCAATTTTGGGCAGCTTGATACTTTGTTACTTGGACAAGGTACTTTTGGTAGTCTGCTGGAGCTTCCTTTTGTATCTTCTGAAATCTCTCAGTTGATAGAGTCAGCATCTACATTATAATCAATTAGTAATTATCACGCATTTAGTCATTTACGAGTACATTCGACTGTGAGTCTCTGAAGTTCAAGCTTTCTAACCATTTAAGCTGGCTAGCTAGACTACATCTTGAAAGCAAATAAATGTCTGTGATAGTTAAAACCCCAAAACGAAGTTATAAAGTTGCAGTTGATGGAAGGCGTATTAGTATATCTTTCAAGTTACGGTTTAGCTAAACTAGTGAAGTTAAATTTGTGATGGAGATAATGTCTGTTTTACTCATTGTACATTAATAACATTATTTTTCCGTCTATTCTTCCAAGACAATGTCATTTCTGGGTAAAAGATATGTATGTATAATGACTTCAGATTAAAACCCTTTTTTCGGTAAGTTCTTCAGATTAAAACCTATTAACAAGAAATTTAAACATAAGTGTCCAGCATGTAGTAACTAATAACGGTTGATTGTAAGAAAACACTTACAAGGACTCGTGTTCTTTTTTGACAAAGGTAAAGGGCAATGGCCCTTCCAAGTTTCGAAGTTGCTCCGGTTAAGAAAACTTCTTTCACATCGTCTGATATTTCGTTAAGAATTACAGCAGCTGTTAGGGTGTTCCCATGGACTACTCGAACTTTTAGGTTTGGATGCTTTTCCACAAACAGAGTTCCACCTCCGTTGAGAGCTTCATTCTACAAATTAACGATAAAAACGATTAAAAAAACAAAATGAAGCGAAGATTATGTCAACTAACGATATGTACTGAAAAAGGAGTTGTATCTTATAGGCATAATTGCATGGCATGATTTTTATCGGACATGAAGGAACAAAAGTGTAGAAGGTAATTACTTTTTTGAAGTGGGATACAAGATTTTCTATGAACAAATTTGAACTATTAAATATATATTATTAAATATACAAAAAAATGTGTACGGATGAATTGAATAATTTTCTTATCTACCCAGTTAGTTGTTTTGTTGCAAGTTAATTTTCCGTGTCAACCAAAACATTTTTTTGCGACTTTCAAAAAAAGAAAAACTAATACATTTTTTGAGTCAGATCATTTAAAGCAACTGCAGAAGCTTAGGTGAAGATCAAATACATCACAGATCAGTGATCACCGACAAATTTAAATCCAATTAAACAAGCCTTGCAGGTACGTTTCATAATATCTTAAAATCAATGCTATCCTCTAAAGCTGTCTTTTCTTCGGCTACTTAATTATTTTTCCATTATTAATTTACTTTTCCCACAAAATGGTAGAAAGTTTTTTTTACATATGTACGAAAGATAACAAAAAAGCCTTTAGTAACCCGTGCCTAAATGTTTTGTTAATGATAAGAGTGATGTATATAACGTAATAAAGAATGTCAAAAATTAAAATAAGTTTAAACCTCATTTCCAACTCAAATTAAAAGAAAATACCAATGGTCTTAAATGTGTGCAATATTTTTGATTGTCAACAAAATTTCATAAGATGTACTGAGCATTAACATTTATGAAAAACCTATTTTAGTGTTTGATCCATGAAGTCCACTTTATAATTGGAATACCACTTCTTGGGATTTTCCTATGTGTACGGCCATGTAACATCATATATTAGTATCATGTAACATTTGTACTAATATTTTTAAAACTGTTTTAATATATGTATATTTTAATAATTAAGTATCAATAGATATATGTATTTTTTTTTTATCATTTTCTCACAAATAAATCATAGGAACGTACAAAAGGAGAAAGAAAACACACTAAGAAAGTTCCACGTATGCCTCAAGTTAAGCCTTTATAGTTGATTTGTTAGTAGTTGGATTTAAATGAGTTAGCAAATCTAACCCACGAAAAGATTGTTCAGATCCAGAGTCAATGATTACAAAATTACTTGTACTTTAAGCCCGATTGTGGGTTATAAAAAAATACAATGACAAGTCTTGTTAAAGATGTGGTAGATTTGACTAAGCTCCAGTCATAAATTTAAAAAATATTCAATCTTCCACGGACTCTTTTTCAATACGGACATCTCTGGTCACTGACACAGTTTTGAGTGAGTTTATAATTTTAGATTATACAGACATATATATATATATATATATATATATTTGTGTTTAAAACACAAATTACATACTTACATAATGTGCATAAATATGTCCATAAAATTTAAAAATTCAAAAATATGCATAAACAATCGTGAAAAAATGTGCATACAAAATTTAAAATTTTTACCGTAATTTCAAAAGGTGCCGCAAAGCAAAAAAATTGCATACATAATCATGAAAAATGTGTATACACAATCGAGAAAATTGTCTACATAATCCGAAAAATTGCATACAAAAAGTAGAAAAATGCATACACAATCGAGAAAATTACATACAAAATTTGAAAAATTGCATACACAATTGAAAAAATGCATACACGATAAAGAAATGTGCATACACAATCCAAAAAACTGCATACACAATCGAAAAAAAATATATAAACAATCGAAAAAAGTGCATAAATAATACAAAAAAATACTTCCACAATACAAAAAAATGCATATAAAAAAAATGCATAAACAATCGAAAAAATACATATACAATCGAGAAAATTGCATACACAATAAACAAAAATGCATACACAAATCGAGAAAAGTGTATGCACAATTTAAAAAGTGCGTACACAATCAAGTAAATTGCATACAAAACCCCAAAAAATGAATACAAATTCCAAAATAGTGCATACACAACCCAAAAAAAAACATATACAATCAATAAAAGTGCATAAATAATATAGAAAAGTCTATACACAATCGAGAAAGTTTATACACAATCGAGAAAAGTGTAACACAATCCAAAAAGAATACACAATCGAGCAAAGTGCATGCACAATTAATAAACGTGCATAAACAATATAGAAAAGTCCATACACAATCGAGAAAATTGCATACAGAATCCAAAAAACATATACAATCGAGTAAAGTGTATACATAGTCGAGAAAGTGCATACATAATCATGAAAATTGCATAAACAATTAAGAAATTATATACTCAAATACAAAACATTGTATATAATTTACTTAAAAGTAAAAATTTATCAAATTCGGTGGATTTGAACCACCAAGCTCTTGAACCCAAGTTCGAGACAGTGCTCTTATCATTTTATATTAATAATTCTTAATTTTTCCCACATAAATATTTGATTAATTATATATCATAAGATTAGTTTTTGATTTTTGAGTATAAATCTTTTTAACTTTTAAGTACATATAATTTTGGATTTTGATTTTTGAGTATTTACCAAAAAATCATTTCAAACCGAAAAACCAATTCAAATCGAAAAACCGGTTCAAATCGAAACCGAACAGAAACCAAGCCGAAAATATCATACATATTTGCGTCGGTACAATTTTATCTTTGAAAAAATAGCCAAACCGAATCAAACTGAACTCACCACTAGAAAAAAGTGCTGAATTTAGATTTGATGAGTTTCGAAACTCTAATGAGTAATCTGGTCTTATAAATCAACTCATATACCCCTCCAAAAAAACCCATATTCATATAAAATTCGACCCAATTGCTCCATTTTTTCAAAACCCTTTTTTTTCTCAAATTTCACTAAATTTGAGAGAAAACCGAAAAGAAAGAAACATGGTTGAAGTGAGGGGGTAGAAAGAGAGGTGGATATAGAGAAAATAAAAGACAAATGAGATATAAATGAAGGGAGAGAGAGTTTTAGAGAGAGTAGTAGCGGTGGTGAATATGTTTATTTTATTTTTGAGTTGTATGTTTTGGGAAGAAAAATTTTAATTTGTAATTTTTGATAATTAGGTTAAAAAAGTTATATGTTTTGATAATATTTTCTTGATTAATAAGAAGTAAGAACTGTCACGTTCGGATTATAAACAGATTGTGAAAATAATAACGGATGAACAGTCGATGCCGAATTGGGGTACTCATTAGAAACATCTAGCTAACGTTAACTTCTAACTAGCGCAGTTAAATATAATATGGTCCACGGTTAATAACACTAGAAGAAAATAACATGATAACAATAACTGGTTTGCTATTACACGACTTGTTGCTAAATGGTTAGTACTCACTATGTTCCCAATTAAGTGTACTCTACGAAATTAAGTGCAATTTTGACCGATTTATAACATGTATCAAAATTGTCGAAATAAAAATTTTCAAAACTAAATCATATAATTTAATGTTTGAACTATATGATTAACTTTTGAAAATTTTCATTCCGACAATTTTGATATAAGTTATTGACCGGTTAAAATTACACGTAGTTTCGTAATGGACAATTAATTGGGAACGAATGAAGTAACAGTACAATTATCAATACTTAGCAACATGTTCTATTGTATACTGTTGCTTAATTTGAAGAAACAACTCGTATAATATCGTATACATTGTTACTCCTATTTTTTTTATTTTTTTTTAGTGAGATGCATTCGGACAGAACTAGAAGAAAATGCATGGGTGCATTTAGATGGTTGATTTTTGACCAACAGACCATCCATACCAATCGACACTAAATGTTTGATAACAAACCCGCTCCCATCCTCACCTAAACAACATTATTTGTTCCCCAAACAATGCCCAATTAATTCCTTAGAGAGTAGATGCTCAATTAATGAACATGTCTTGCTCAAAATTGGACATGGACAACACGATAATGTACCGAAATTACCCTTGGCAACTTCCTACCCCCTTTTCTAACATTAATTGATCTGAATTTAATTCCAAAAACGTACAACTAATTTGCTGCCCAAAGTGTTGGATAGGGTGCAATTTGTCATTTCGGGTCTGTCTATATTTTTCCATGAGTTTTGAGATCAATGTCAAATGGCTCCACTTGTTGCTCAAATTATTTATTTTTCCAAAACCTATTTTGTAACGCTCTGTTTGATACAAGTCATGGTGGAAAAATGTAACACATCACGAAAAAATCATGGATATTGGGAAAACATTTGACTTCCTCTGTTTTCTTTTTGCAAGAATCCGAACATAAGTGTAAAATGAAACGAAATGACATTTTTTACGAGTTTGCAAGGATTAATGATATTAAGTTTGTTACTAAACCAAAATAATTGGATATCACTCGTGAGATTTATTAGAGTCTTGATTATCACTTTTTTCTCGTGTCAACTGCCTAAGTGTAAACCTTAGTTGTGATAATGTGTGGGTAGATGTCAGTTTCAGAACAAGGCTTCCTTTTGTTAAAATCCAACTTCTTAGAGATTCTGTATACAGAACATCCCTTTTGCCTTAAATAAGTATAAGAGCAAAAAGTTACTAAAATTTTGTACAAAAATCGCTCCTCAAACGTTCTAGTACACGTTCCATTACCGCTACAAGGCGGCACATCTTAATTTCGTCCAGAGAGTAATCAGAAATCATGGATCTAAGACCTAGTTAGAATTGCTTTCTAACGTGTGTTACGAAAACAAATATCGATTCATGTAATAAACAGAAAGCTAAGAGTACCTTATTTAGAGCAGCAAGACTTAGGACTTGAACACCCAATCTATCAGCTCTTAGAATGGCTTCCTCTATACGATCGTTAATTCCCTTTTTAGCAAATGGCAAAAAGTACTGCAAATTTTTGAGCAAAACATAAATCAGATACATTATTTCAACCCCTCTACAGATGAGTTTTAATGGCTATTCATTGTTGGCTAGTTGCTTTATGTTTTTACTTCCTAAAAAACAAAACCTATCGTCACAAACATAGAAATTAAAGAAGTATGCCGCATCAGCAGGATATCACAAAGATTAGAGTGAAAACCAATTAAATAAAACAGTTCTGCTATCAGAAATCAATTGTGAACTTCAAGCTGTTTTTGACAATATAGATTGTAAATGACCTGAAAACCAAATCGAGGGATGATCCATGTTTGGTGTAAACGATCTCTTAGGTTATAGAAAGAGTATAAAAAGGCCTTGGACTTGGCCCACATAAAGAGCATGACGAAAAACGTAAGTGGCCACAATGGAAGCAAGAACAACTTTGTCTTGTAAGGCTTCGAAGCAAAGCCTCGGAAAATGAATGGACTGTGCATCGAGGACATTATGTCCACTGCGTGAGCCAAGAAAACAAAGCCTGGTACAATACTATTTTTTCCTGCATCATTTAAAAAAATATAAATTTCTCGCACTGCCGGTCCCCGTATGAATTTACCATAAATAAATAGAAACAGACCAATTTTTTTTTAACTTTTCGTTTACATAAAAAGTTGGAAATTTTCAGGTTTTATTGGTCTCAAATTGGTGCTGAACATTTGAGCTTTTTTTCGGTATTGCCCTTCAACTTTCAACTTTTCAATTTAAGTTTGTTAAATAGTTTAGAAAGAGTAGCTGAGAATTTATGAAAAGAGAACATACATAGTTGATGTTCTCCTACTTTTATGTAAGATATGAGTGAAGCATTCTTGTCATGTGTGAGTAAAATTTTGTCGAGTGGAGTATAATTTTGTACTGCTGTATATGTTAGTAAGAAGTTGCGATTTCTCTCTGATAAACTTTATTTTCATTTTTTTAAAATAAATATATCAACCACAGAAGCATCAATGATTAGTTCGTGGTGGTGATTGAAGAGTATTGTCTCTGAATATTTATTCAAACCATAGCACACGATAACAAAATAGTATTGTGTCGCATACAATATATGCAATAAGGACGTGACGCCTTCACCTTTAGTTTCATACTTTTTAATTTTTATATTTTCTTTCCAGACCGCGTAAATCAACGTCATTGATTTAATGTTTTCTAGTTTTATAGGAGTATTCGATTTTCTTCCCTCATCATCCTTACTATTTCCTTAAGATGTCTCATTTGATAAATTCTTACGTTTTAGTTATAAATTTTTCGAAATCGAAGGTTCGAAATAGAGTAACTATGACTTATGCTAAAAGGTTAAGCCACTATCGTATCCTGAAATATCGAATTACCTGAATTAATACTCATCTTTTTATGGAACTCCCAAGATTTGCTATTAAGAGTATTTCCTAAAGCATCATAAAGAGGCATAAAGAGGCAATAATTGGTATTCATCTCCGTGTGGTGTAGACTGTGGTACCTATCAACCAGAAAAATGAATTTATTAAATCTTTAAATTAATACCATAAAATGGGCAATGCATACAACAACCACTATTATTTCCATACTACGATAATTTAGGACCACTTTATTAAAGTTTTGTTTTAAGACTCGTAATAAAAGTCGGGTTAACTTATGAAGTGGTACACTTTGATGTGACAATTTACTTGGCTTCTGTTATACAGTTATACTACAACATGTACTTAATTAATCATTCTGATTAAAAACAACAAAAAATTACGTTTAGAGTTTAGAGTTTAACTAGAAGACATATCTGTGAAATCAGTTCCACCGTATGCTTGTCTTGATGCTTCTACACATATTTCATTCTTAAAGAAAAATGTTTTTCCATTTGTACAAAACATAATGAGAAGACAACAAAAGGTAACTATACGATGACAACCGAGTTACCATATATACAATCGTCTAACAGCTAGTATAAGACTGTGCTGTAATTGATTCCTTTACTTTTAAATTCACATTTCAAAGTATATTTTGTTCATATTCAGGTTTAAACAGGGAACTAAATTTAGAACTCTCTTAAGTAGGATAAGTGGAAACCTTCATACATAAATAGCTAAGCAAGTTCTGAAACAGAAGTTCAAAGTGTGATAAATTTTTTGTCTACCTAACTCTCTTAAGTAGGATAAGTGGAAACCTTCATACATAAATAGCTAAGCAAGTTCTGAAACAGAAGTTCAAAGTGTGATAAAAATTTTGTCACCTGTCTTGCTCTAGCTAGTAATTTAGCCTGGAAATAAATTATAATGTGAATATCCATTTGAAGAAAGATGTTAGAATATAAAACCAACATTTTTGTACCAAGGAAGCTTCCGTTAACATCAAAATGCAGTTTGAAAAAGGTCATTCTTGAAACGAAATACTATTAATAAAAGTGAAGTTAAAGTGTACTGCACTTTAAGTGAAATATGGGACAAGACTGAGAAGAAGACTTTTTTGATTTTATGTGGAAGTTGAAAAGATTTAATGAAAGCTCATGCAACGTGTCCACTTGTGTGCGGGTTACATATGTAATAAGTGCACTTGTGTGGAGGTTTCATCGCTTCACCCGCAAAGTGGGTTACCTCTATTAATTATCAAAAAAAAATATATATAAAAAAATGCACTCACGTTGGATTATAAAGAAGATATTTAAGGAAGGGTAATGCTTCAAAAAGCTGGTTTGGAATAATCTCTACGTTGGAATGCCCCAAACCCCTCAGAAAATCGAACATAAGTAAATATCCATATATCATGCTTTTTGATCCATATCCCATTAGGCAAGTCCCAAGTAGTGGTATTCCAATTATACCACCTAATATCAATTGCTCTAGGAAACTTCCATGTCCAGCTGAAATAATCAAATGAAATTAATATTAGAAAATAAATAGCAAATGAATAACGAAGCTAAAAGAATTCTTTTGGCCCAAACTGTTTTTGTGAAAAGCATCTTAAATTGGAAAAAAAACAGTACTTTTAAAAGTTGGTGAAATAAATCTCAACAAAAAGTGGTTTAGGAAGGGCATTTATGTCCAAATATTTTTTGCCTGTTAGGCCCTATTCAACAGTTTATTTCTCCATACTTACGGAAAGAAGTTATTTTTATAACATCCGTATCTCATTCCTCAAAACATACATTTTCTTAAAATTTGATGATTATGGTATAAAAAATGACATGTATCAGAAACCCTATAAATTATTTAAGAAAACATAAAATTCACCTAATATATAAGGAATGCATATGATTTCCTAGATTAATACTCCATCCGTCTCTAAACAAATGTCTCCTACGAAAATACATACAATTTTGACCAATAATTTTTTCATATTTAGATTGCCGGAAGAAATTATTTCAAAAGTTAATCACGTAGTTTATGGCTAGAACTATATGATGAAATTTTCCATTTTTTCATTTCGGTAATTTTGATATGAAAATTTTGATGGTCAAAGTTGCAAGTATTTTCGTACGAAATATTTGTTTAGGGACGGATGAAGTAAAATAGTAATAAAATATCATGGGTCCACATTTTTGTGGTTGTAATATTGCTATGATTATTAAAAGATAATAAAAATAAATAAATAAATAATATATGGTTATTATAAGGAATTTAATAAAGAAACTGTAATTTTATGTAAATGTAAACGGTTACTTAAAATGTATAAAATGTGTTAGGTTTGATAAAATTGTTGCGATAGCCGGTGCGGTGACTCTATTTCAAATAAATTTGATACTTATATATTCTGAATCTTTATGAAATTAAGATTTTTAGCCTTCACGCGTCAAGTAAAAATCTTTCACGCGTCAAGTAAAAATCTAACCAGAAAGCTGGTTCCACGCGAGCATGATATACGCTTAAAAAGATGTGGCAGCATGTGATACTCAATTGGCTTATATCCAATAAATATTTTTTTTAAATATTTTTTTCCTATAAAAAGAGCATTATTTTGACTGAACAAAGGTACGTATCAGAAGTTAAAAAAAGAAAACTAGTGAAGTTATTGACTTGCCAGTAAAGGGTTGAAGTACAAGTGATGAATGATGGAGTGAATGGTAGTGTGTGAAGAGATATTTCTTATGGAAGCATTTATGAACCCAATAGTAAATAGGCTCTGAAAGAACCATGTGAAATAGCACAGCCACAATAAATCCTCTTGAGTCCCAAAGGGGTATCTGTGAAAAGATTGGGAAGATTTGGAAGGCTATTGCTCCCATGAGAGCTTGAAGGATCATGGAATTGTCCCTACATCAATTAAAATGTGGATTTTAGAACAGAATTAGCAAGAACAAATACGAATTTTAATTATCGAAACAAATAAGAATCTATTTGAATTGCTTCAAGAACGGGTTACAAATTAACGCATATGGTTTAATCCGATGTATACGGAAGGACTTAAATGGGCTGTATCTTGAAAGATAAAAATGCAACTCTCTTTGAAAGATAAACTTGAAATCTTTTATGGTTTTTCTCAGGTTTGAACCCGAGACCATTAGCTTATGAAACTGACTTGAAAAGAAAAATAGAACAACAAAAATAAAGCTTCGACATCGCAAAAGTGTTGTTGTGATGTATGAACAGGTACATGGGAAAAATAAAGTTTCGACCATTAGATTGGATCTCCTTTGATGTTAATTTTTTTTTAAATCAAACTGACCAATTATATCAGTAAGATAAACGGGGGACCTCCACATGACGTTGTTTCTCACATCCACAATATTGGTAAAAAGACATTTGTTCCCTTTCTTTCTCAAAAAGTTGTCTGGCTTTCGAATTTGTAAAAAGAAGTGGTAGATTTTATCTCCCTCGCCTTCATAATAGAATTATACCAACATAAAATGATATTGAACAAATAAAAATCTAAATATATTAAATACACGATCAACATACATATATATAATACAAATTAGAAATTGAGAAAAACTAGACACTGGTAAATTTGTGTATATCATAAATTTTGATGATTATGAGTCTATATATATTAAAAAACCAGTACTGTAACATTTATGTGAAAAACTATAAGAAGGAGAGAAGGAGTACCAATCCCATTCTTTGTCAATCTGGTTGAAGTCAACCCCATGGTGGCTAATACGACGATTTCGAGTGAGGAAAAGGGAGTTACTATAAGCAGTCCAAATTTGATATAAATAAGTTCTTAATGCCCATAATATTAGAATATGTAAGCACCAGCTCTCTTTCACTATACCCTCTTGCATCGATGAATATACCACTTTTGCGACAAATGGCCCAAGTAATATTAAATACTACAAGTCATAACCAAAAAAAAACAAATCAGTAAAAAAATAAAACCAACAGGATATTAGTCTATTTCAATAAATCTACTGTTAGTAGGAAAAATAGAAACTTTAAAGTTTAATTTGTTAACATACCTTGAAGGATCCCAAATTCTCCCAAGGCCAAGAAGACAAGGCTGCCACCATTTTCTTAAACAAACTCTTTTCCAACTATCTTGTATTTATTGAAAAATAAGTGTATATGTATAGGTGCACTCCCAACTTGTTCTATATATGAAGCAAGGAAGAAAAAATGTCCCAGATAAATATATATAGTAGTGGACTAGTGGCAAGAGAAGGTATATATATATATATATAAATCGTGTGTGTGTGAGAGAGAGATATACGGTATATGTGCTTTGGTTTGTAATGATTATTTATAAGGTAGAAGGTGCATGGAAAATAATAGGAATTAAATTTTAACGATTTACTCTCAACTACCTCCCAGAGCCAACTATAATGCCGTCACATAAGTCGCAAGAAAGAAACCCATGTAAGTTTTACTTTGTCAACGGACAACAATAAGGTGCTGAGCCCGGATAAATTTAATTCATATGCTATGCTTTGTATTTCATGTTTTAACATATACATAAGTTAGCTCAGTTGGACACTTTGAAACCATGTGGTCATGAGTTCAAAACCTTTTTACTAATATTTTAAACAATTTTGACTGTATTATAAACACACTAACAAGTTACAATTATTATATGCCAAAAAATCTAATTTTATTTGTTTCAATAGTATAACACATGAAATCTATTACAAAAAACCAATTGTTTTTATTTGTATATTGCTAAATATTCTAAAAGTTTTCCTTTTAGATTATTGTATTACTCATTTTATGTAATTACTATCTGGTTTTAGTTTAACAATTGTTAGTGAGTTTATGTAAATAAGGAAATAACTAATTATAATACTTTCTTGAAGTTCTGATCGAAATACTCTATAGATTTTTCCTCTCGAACTCAAACCCCTTTTCATTTTGTCTTTTTACTGACTTATTGTGGATAAATTCAACTTAGAATCAAATACAACATCAGGCCACTACAGGATCTGAATGACTATCTTTTTCTATATTTAAGTATCTCTTTCTCTATTATTGACGACTTCCGGTTTATTTTTTCTCTACTTTTTCTTATCACTTGATTGTATAAACCACTTTGTATCCATGTTTTCAATTTTATCTTAGTTAATAACTTTTTTACCACTATGAAAATGAATTTTCGTTTTGTTGATTTACTCTTCTTATACATCTTCTCCTACCGTTATGTTATATTTTTTCCCTTCACATTTTTCATTAGCTAATTATACTATGTTTTGGGAACTTATTTTACACAAGTTACTAAATGAAAAAATATTTTTTTGCTTAACTAGCACAAAATAATAATAAATAACATGATGTTTGATTCAACATTCTAGAATGATTCCCTGGCACCGACGAACAACTATATATAAACCACCATAAGCTGTCATCGAACGAACAATTAATAAATTTGATTTTAATTATTTTCAATAAATTGATGCATACTGGACAATTTGGTTTCTTTGGTTTATCTTTGAACGAGTACATCTGAAATTTTACAGTAGTCTTATATTAGGTTTTCTAGTAAGTAAAATTAATAGCTTTTAATTAATTAATGAAGTATGGTAGCACCATATGATATTACTCAAATCATTAGGTAGCAAAGAAAAGCCTAGTAGTTATAAAGTCAATCAACCATTTCTTGACGCAATTGTAGATAGTGAAATAGTTGCCAGTTGCCACCGTCTAATTATGTTATTTGAAACAATTTTCGTCATAATTTTCACACTTCTAAAAATGGCGAGTCTTGAAAACTTTGCGTATGTTAGTGAATGGAAAATGAAACAGCGAGAGACCGGTTAAGAGTCGCAAGGTACAAAATTGACAACACTAGAGTATGCTTGAGTTATATATGCATGTATGTTGATATGGGTTTAAAGAACTCTTCATTAAAATGAGGTTACAATTTCCACTTATAACTCAGATTATAATTAACTACAATGAAATATACTGACTACTCTCCCGGTCTCATTTTATTGGAAGTATATTATTTTAGTTTTTCCTAATTTATTGGGACAGTTACCAAAAATAGTAAATAATAATTTTATAACACTTACTAAATTATCCATATATATAATATATAGTCAACAAAACCAAGACAAAAAGTAAATGGTAAAAGTGTCAATTATCATATAGAAGATAAGCACAATGATGTTGTACCCTTAATATTTGTTAGTATCCGTAGTGTCCCAATAAATTGGGATGGATCGAGTATAAATGAGAGTTAAACATATATATGATACCGACGTTTAGTAATTTTGTAGAAACAAAATATGTTGATGGTATGTTGCTAAAGTTAGTGACAAACACTTTAAGAATAAATATTGTTATGTTATCTTGACATTTAATTATTGAGAACATTTCTAGTTTTGCAGGGGAAAATGTTAAATGATTTTCAACCTATAAGATTTTAGTGATTTGGTATGCACCTTTACATTTTCATTCAAATTAAGAGACTCAGCCCACCTCCGATCATTTCAACCTTACTAACTCAAGCATACTAAGTATCGAATTCACTCTAAATTATTTGATAAAAGAGTTGAATATTTCACATAGTTTATTCAATAGTAAAAGAGAATTAGTATTAGTTGAAAACCGATGACTGTAGGTGGACTGAGTCACTAAATTGGAGTAAAAATGTATAAGTTATGTAGCAAATTGGAAAGTATGCTAAATTGGATATCAAATTAAAATGAAAATGTATATGTTAAATAGCAAATTAGAAAGAGTGTTACATTGGATAACAAATCGATGAAAGCTAATAGATCGATTAAGTAGCATTTTACTATTTTTTTCCCCTTTTGCAGTAAGAAAACTTAGTAACACCAATGAGGTCCTTTGTACAAGTTCAATCATATGGGCACATCTTTCATTCTAGAAATGATACATGATTCTCCCATAAGATACCCATTTTAAGACTTGCTGCCCACAATAGTTGTGAAAATCATGGTCACGTAATTTAACATTAAAGAAAATAAGAAAATTAGGATTTAGAAAGAAATGGAAACAATCAAAATTTGTTTATAAATAGGGGCAAAACATTTAGGGATAAAAATAATTTTTTTTATCACCAAATCTAATTTTAAGAGACCAAAATTACGAAAAAGTTGTCTTTCAATACATTCTCATACCAGCACAGAAAAACAACTTATGTATGCCTCTAAATCTATTTTGAGACAAAATTCAATTTTCTCTATTTGTTGGTATGACATCGTCTTTAAATATTTTTTTTTTATAAATTTGGTCTATAATAATTAGATTTTGGTACATAAATTTTATTTTTGTCCCTACAAAAATGTTTTTCTTCCTTTTTTTTTATCCCAATAAATTGTCTCTAAATTCTAATTTTCTTCTAGTGTAATCAACAACCGAGGATTGTTATTGGGCACAAGTTAGGTTTACATCCACGTGGATAGGGGCTGTGTGGTTTTCTGTTGGCGTGTGCTTTAAATCGACATTTCTTTTTCTCTATAAAAAAAATTAGAGTCGTCTGTGCTTTTACTTCATAAGTATCAGGTATATTCACATCGATGCGAGGGTGACGGTTGTTTCTCGTTAGAAAAAGTTCATTTAGTATCATAATTTTTTTTTGTTTATTTTACTAAATTAGTTGTGGCTAAATTTTAACAACAGTTTAATAACAAATTATGTTGTTATTTGTTGCTAAACTGTTACTAAAATTTAACAACAACCACTTTATCAACATAACCGAAAAAAAATTATGATTCTAAATGAACTTTTTCTTGTAGTGTCCGGTCTTCCCTTTTACACCAATTTCTGAATTTTTTAAGGGGGTATCTTGCAATGGTTGCTTCTTCTTTTTTCTGTTTCACGTGACAGATTGTTCATATTTGATGACCATGAATATCATAATAAAGACTAGAGCTATCGACCAAATTAGACTGTTTCCATGTGTAAGATTAGATTTCTTTATTACTAATATTAATCAAATCAAATTAACTTGTAATTGTTGTAGTATATTATTGGTTATCTCGTGGCTTAATTACTCTACGAATTTTACTTGGTCATATGTTGAGTTTTGCTACCATATGTAATCATACACTCTATTATATAAAGAAGATTATGGAGTCTCTTGATGTAACATTTCTACGCTTATCAATGCATAAAAGACGACTTTTTTATTTCTCCTATATACATATATATGTGAGCTAATATGTCACACAACACGTTATCGGCATTTTGGTCATGGAGATTGTAGTATTTGCCTGAATATTTTGGGTAAACGCACGGATATTGGGTAATAAAAAAAACGATGATGGTATACGCTCGAATATTGGGTTATAAACATACGGCCAAAGTTTGAAATTTTTTTGTGTTCGATCGGCCTTCCCCAAAATACGAGACGTACGGTACAATATTTTACCCTTATTGCAATTGAAATAACAACTGCATGTGTAGTAAAATATATTGTTAAAGCCATGTATATGCTACTGTCATATTGCATGTGAAAATTGCTAAATTACTGTAACTTATTAACCCAGAGCATGGAATTGAAACGTGATAATATCTTTGATATATATGTAGATATTGTATAGTACTATGGTATATTCGAGCATATTATTGGCAGTATGAGTTACTTATTTGTATGTGTAAAATATATATATTACATGCTTACCTATGATGAAAGAATCTATACACGTCCAATGCTATAGGAAATAGTGACTTATATAATTTATTATAAGTATATCATAGCATGGATTAAATTGGTAGTAATTAAAAACCTGTAGAAGCTTATCTGCAATGTTTAGAAGTATTAGGACCTAACTGAAACACTCCAGAAATTCTGGACTCCCTATATAATAATGTTGTAACTTATAAATAGTTTACAGAAATTACAAGCATAGTCCTGTGGTAATTACTTGTATGCAAAACAGTTCATATGGTTGATAAAAGTCAATATTCGGTATGTAAAGATTCACCTACATGCATATATATATTAATTAAAAAGCAAGTGAATAAAAATTATATGTTAACTGAACAGATTGATTTGTTTTCATATAAATTTAGTCCTTCTTATTGCATGTTGTAATTACCATCAATAAAATCTCCACATATGACAGTTTAATAATAATAATTAGATCTTTCTAGTATAAATTGTGATATATTATGTGCTGATTGATGATAATTAATAAATCTCAGAAGTAACAACATATATATATGTAATCACTGCCATGTTTATGACATGGTAATTTGCGAAATCATTTATTTTCACATTTAAGTTGGAAAAATTATGAATCTTCCCCAACTAGGCTCAGCTATTTGGATACGATGTCTAGAAAAGATATAGACGGATAGTTCTTATTCTAATGAGGTCGGGTTTTAAGTGGCATTCGTGCCCTCCACCCTCACCGTCTTTCATGGTCGTGTTCAATTAGAGCTACCGAAAGGGGTTGAGTAAATAATAATTTCTCCGAGTGTGTTTATATAGTGATGTATGTTTCGCCAAAATAGTGTCTCAGTATCGACCTGTCGTTCGATCAATGGGAAACAGTTCACTTGAAAAGCAAAACTAGTGTTTTTTGAACCTGTCATTTCGAAACAAAGTTTGTGCTTGTGCAAACCATAAACATATAAACCAGTCATTTTATATGATAACTAATCCAGAACTCCCAACATATGTTGTATGACATCTATGATGAGGAAAATCTCAAAACATACTTGCGAAATGACTTAGACAATGATGTTATTCCGTCACCCTGATGTGTGAGCATGTGATTCCCAAAAATTTGTTTGGATGCCATCTTTAATGAGTAAAACACGATCTTGTTGTGTCTCATAAGATGAAGGCTAAGGCATTGATTTTATTCCGCCGCCACATTTGAGACGTGATGACGTCTATGGTGAACAAATGTTTGAAATTGACATATTGGAGCGATCATTCACAAAAATACTAGTTTGGAAATTGTATTCCATAAGTAGTATCGTGAATTTATATTCATCATGTTCCTTCATCGCCCATCTTTTTGGGGATGAGAAAATGTCCCGATGAGCAGTTTTAATCATATTGGGTCATTGGCGAATTGTTGCCTGATATTAATGCTCTTTGTGGATATTTTTTTTCACGTATCTAGAACCGAGACAAGTGTTATTTGTCTCAAACTATCGCAATCCCGACAATCGCCTAGCCAAGCGAGGTTTAGACAATCGTCAAAATCGAAGGCATATGGCTCCAAGACAGTCCATGAAATGAACAATATGACCCGTTATCCCAAAGCAAGAGATAATGCTCAAGGAGCCAACTCTATGCTATAAAGACAAATGTCATCTACGGTTACTCCTTAAACAGTTTAAAACTATTATAAATGTGGAAAAGCCAATGCTAATGTGGTTAAAGCTAACTGAAAAGAAACTCTTGTTTTTGTGGCTCAAATGAGTTTGGTACATTTCTTTATTAATTTTTAAGCCGATTTGTTACTCATCTGGATTATGTTTTTCCATTTGATATATGTTTTTCCATTTGATATATGTTTTTCCATTTGTATTATGAATTTTCCATTTGGACCATACTTCTAGATTATGGTTTGCCTGTTTACAAAATTTCTCGAAATAATTTCAAGTGTTTTGAGCAAATTACTTTGACAAATGTGACCAAACTTTAAATTATGAAATTTTAGGCAATACTTGTAGTGTAGTTGATTTTCTGGAAATAGTGGGTAACAATGTACCACATAATTTCACCAACTAGTCAATTTTGAATCCCCTGCCTATCATTTGATAGAGTAAACTTGGCAAACGATCTCTTTATCGCATGACATGTGAAAATGACATCGCTAAGACCGTTCTCCTCATCGTTAGGGGGAGATTTCCATGTTACCGTTGATAAGGAACAACATGAAATAATGTGGCATAACCCACTCAGTCTTAACTTGATCCTCAAAACTGCACTTAGTGATAAGTAAGTGCATACACTCCATCAAGTATAACTAAATGCCATATACATTTAATGACTTTATGAGATGTCACGAGATCATTTATACCTGCTGCAAAATGCTTGTAAGGATAGACGTTCCTGTCGGACGTCGTGTTCCTATCGTAACACGTTGCTTTGGCCGAACCCACCAAGCAAAGAATGTTGCCGTCGGCCGTCAGTATGTCGTCCTTCCCAAGATATGAGAAAGTTCACCGATTCTTAATTCGTTCAACCCCAGAGGTGGTCAACTAAAAATCCAGAAATATCTGTCGATCATGATATTTTAGACGATATTAAAGCAAAACGAGACTGTCATTGATTACTTATTCATATATTCGATGATGACTGATAATATGAACAAATTATGACATGGAACCATGTACCGTTGCCTGAAGTCAATGTAGAATAGACTGGCCTAATGGAAACTTGCAATCCAAGTAGACTCCTTAGCGAAAGTGTGTTCGGACCTGTAGCTCATACACCACCAATGTTAAACGAGTTCGTTTATTTGGTCATTCGTAAGGAAGAGTGATGAGAATAATGGGATTGCAGAATGCTCGCATAGTAGTGCAAGGATTCTCTCACAACTTGGAATTGATTACTAGATGACTCGTTTCCTCGTAATAGAAGTTATATTTTCGACTACTTATTCAGTTTAGTAATTTCCCGAAAACTGAGTATGCAGCTATGAATGTGGTCATGTTTGATCTCTATGGGGATTTAGACAAAAAGATGTAGATGAAGGTACATATGTGACTTCATGTGCTTGAGTCAAGTAGTTCCTGACCACGGAACATGTTCTCAATTAACTGAGACATTCACTATATGGATTATAAAATCTGAGCGGAGTGGTATTCCGTTTAAGTGATTACTTGATCGACTTGGGATACGTAGAGACACGTTTTATGCCCTTGCGCGTTTTATTATGCGATCCACTGTTGGATTTGCCTTCGAGATGAAGGATCTTGGGAAGACACGGTAGTGACTCAGCCTCATGATCGAGTCCCGTAAAGATTGAATCTAAGTTAATGATTCAGGCTACACCCAGAAGATGATATGATGCTAAGTCGTCAGATTCTCTCATGATCGTTCGATCACTAGACATTGATATAGACACGGTCCATCCCAGATGAGATGATGAAGAGATATTGAACCATGATGTTCATATCTAAGTATGATAAGCGCATCATTATACTTGGCCTAATGTGCTAGGATGAACATCTCGTCTGCTGTGAATGTTATAGCTCGACACAAAATCGCGCTAACATACTGCCACCAAAATGGCACTAAAGACATATTCCTTTACCTTATGGTAATTTTGAAAGTGGGATTGTTGTTTATCCCATTTGCATCATCGAGTGTACCTACCCCCTTCGGTACTCGAATTAACGCATCCCTTTTTTGGTTATACCGATGCCGGTTACTTATCAGACCCGCATAAGCGATATTTCTAACATGGTATGTCTTTACCATTAGGAATAAGGCGATATCTTGGAGGTATTGGAATGACTCCAAATGAATCACTCTGATCTACTTGTGCTCTATGAGACGACTAGAGAGTGTATATGGTTTCGAGCTAGTACTAGCAATATTTGAATTACATATGTTCTGTCTCACGATCCAGATAAAACACTTGTCATATTTGAGAACAACTTGTTATTATCGATCAAGATAGACATGACTACATTATGCTAGTTAGCATTTATCATCAAAATAAATATTCACATATGAAGTTTAAGAGCATCCCGTTGAATTCTCGTCCTATTCCACGTTATATTTCTTGCATCCAGTCGTGTGCAAGTAAATGAAGCATATGGTCAAATTCTCTTACTCTTTTTTGGAATATGAAATACTTGCACACAGTCGTGTGCAAGTGAGTGGGAGCATCCACGTGAATGCTTATTGCACTAATTACTACTTAGTCGAAATTCTCGCACCCTGTCGTGTGCAAGTGAGGGGGAGCATCCAGTCGCATGCTCGTGTACTCTTTTTGTCCTTAGACCAATGTTTTTTTTCCACTGTGTTTTCCTTACCAAGGCCTTTAGCGAGACACGTTCCCATCATATCTTACTTAAGATTGTCGAAATTTTGGAGAGTATCTTGTTGTATACTTCTTACAACCGTGTACTATTTTGCCCTTCGACCGGAGGTCAGTGGCTTACTCTGGCAAGGTTTTGATGAGCCACCTGTTTTGTGTTTGATCACCTACTACTACCACTGCTGCACTCTTTTTTCTTAGACCAGAGATTTTCTCATTGGGTTTACTCTGTCAAGGTTTTGATAAGACACAATGTTTTTGTGGTTAGTTACTTACATGGAATTTCGGCCTATATCATTCTGCTACACAGTTTGTCCTAGGTACGTACCGATTTTGTCCCACGTTGGGTTTTCTGGTCCTAAGGTTTTATGTGTATAGCACTATAAATGAACTCGACTTAGATCGACTGTATGAACACGAATAAATCAAGACGTCCAAATGGGGAGTGTTGTAGGATATTATTGGCCATCATGTGGCTTACTCTATGGGCCTTTACTTGGACCTATGTTGGGCTTTTCTACCATATGTAACCATACCCTTTACTATATAAAGAGGGTTAGGGAGTCTTGTGATGTAACTTTCCTACACTTATCAATGAATAAAATACAATTCTTTTATCTCTCCCATATACATATATATGTGAGCTAATATGTCACACAACAGTGATAATATATTACACGTAAATTGATATTTTAATTCTTTTTAGTACGTAAAGGTTTAGAATGAGGTAAATTGTAGATTACTTCATCAAACAGACACACGTTTGTGAAAGGGATTCATACTTCACACCTAAGTGATTTTTCAAAAGTAAGAAACATATCATTTCAGGGGCGGACCCCTTGAATTCAAACGAATGGGGGAAAATTACATAAAATTCCGATTTTTTTTTATATGTGTACTAAAACCCAACCAAACGCAATAGTAATCACAACTCTACTTATGGTGTTTTTATTTCCAGCTAAATTTATAAAAGATATTTATTTATTTTATTAGAATCAATAGTCTAGTGCTACATGAGTATATATAGAATTTTTTACATAGTGTATAGTTGATGTTACTCAAATGGAAAACTCGTAGTTTATGATATTAAACGGTAAAGCTTCCATATTTAATGATACTTAGGAATATATACATTCTGAAATTAAATAATGTTGGAATATAAAATAAACTAGGAACAAAATAGGAACGAGGTTACCAAATTATCTTGGGTTGAGTCGCGGACTAAGTTGCTCTCTTTAAGTCGTTTCGCGGCTCTGCCCAAGTTTATGCAAGACAGTCTATAAGCTCCGTCGTCTCCAGGATAAAACAGCTCAGAACACTTCTGTCTAGATACCCCTATGCACTTAGCAATACCCGAAATTCTCACCCTCCAATCAGTAAGTTCGAAAAACTAATTTTAGTAAATATATCAGAGAGTTTTTATTTTAAAAAACAGGAAAGTAGTTCCCATATTTAGTACTGGTCTATATGTATATTTTTTGAGTCTCTATCAAAATAACTCTATGTATGTTTTTACAGATAATCTTCCCAACGGGTGGATTAAGCAAAATAACTATAATAAGATAATTATGAGATATTTTTTTGGTGGTAGTGGAGCACTATTTTTTTTTATATAACAGAAGAATAAATCAAAATAGCTATTATGTAGAAATTAGTTGTTAACTTAGATAGAGTAACCAAACCTAAATAATAGGAGTTTGTTGTTAATCTCCCAATAACCAGTACATGACTTAATAGTACTGCTAAAAATATATTCCGTTAAAATAATTCAATATATGCTCCAACAATCCCCCACTTAAATTTTCTAAAAGGAAAACATAAGTATTCATCGAGTAGTACAAAACAATATAAGGTTGTGCATAAGTAAATGTGTTGATCAACTTGAACCATTAAATAGTGAAGATGATTTAGATTATACTATAGAGTAATACGTAATTTTGAACTCTATCTCTAACAACATCACACACACAACCCCACGAGGGTGAAGTCAAAAGTAGCCCGTGCTTTTATGGCCATACACGTATATCCCAGTATAGTGAATGATTTAGAAAATTTTCCCAACTTCCATAGAAGGGGCCACACTTACACATTCACATAGGTGAGTTTATCAAGAATACTCCGGTAGTTAGGTACCCCACTCAAATTAGAATATAAATCTCATTAAGAGTTAAATATATTAACTCAACCTTATTCACATTACTTCAGAAAACATGCTAGTAAACATTATTGGAATTGAACTCAAAAATATTTCAAATAATGCCTTCTAGATATCATTTTTAAACTTTAATTCACTCTAGGTATCTATTATAAGTTGCATTCCCTATAGTTACTATTTTTTATTACTATATAAACCCCAATAATTCTATTTTTCACCATTCAATAGAAACGAATATCAACGCATTCTTTCTCTTCCTAATATCTCTCACTCTCTATCACTTCTCCTGAACCATCTCCATCCAAACTCCTCCTCTCTCTCAATTACACACTTTCTATCTCCATAACCATGTTGATCTCGACTGCATAGATTATCAACGAATCTGGTGAGTGATTTCATAGAGGTAAAGATAAAGAAATAGAGGAGACGGAGATCAAGAGGAGGAGAGAGAATATATCCTCCGTGATAGAGCTCAGCCCGACGATGAAGATGCAACGACCTAGGGCCGGATCTCCGACGAGTTTTACTTGTTAGATCGCCAAGATTCTCTCTCTTTCTCTCCATCTATTTATATATGTATATATATATATATATATATATGTGTGTGTGTGTGTGTGTGTGTGTGTGTGTGTGTGTGTGTGTGTGTGTGTGTGTTTTTATGTATCTCGAATTAAAAGGCTTGGATCCGAGATCTTCTTTTAAGGTTATGCATCACAATCGAGGTCATTACTATCTTCTAATCTTTTCGTTCTTTTATGTGATTTGATGAATTTGAATTATTAATTTGGGAATTAGGATTTTGATTAGTAATTGGAAACTTTTTGCAACTATTTGTGAGCAATCTGAATAAAACTTATTTGAAGAGGTGAGCCAATACTCAAGTATTAGCTAATACTCAACGATTTGTGAGAAATTTTATATTTTGAGTTTTTATTTTCGAGTTTGGCTGTTTTGGTGCTGAAACGGGGTGCGTTTTAGGGCTGATTTGCTGTTTGTTTTGGTGCTTAATCAAGATGGTATATGGCTGATTTTGAGGATGAAACGAGACCATTTTAGGGGTGTTTGAGGTCTATTTTGGTGCCAAATCGAGTCCATTTTAGGGCTGAATTGGACTTTGTTTCAGGGATGAATCCGACTCCGGTTCGAGGCTGAAACAAATTCCGGTTCAAGGCTAAAACATGCTCTTAGTTCAGGAGTTATTTGGCAGGTTGTATACAACCATGTGTCGAGTTATGTTTTCACCAATTTGTACCTTGAAAGTGTTCGATGAAATGTCCGAGTTTCGTGCAATAGATTTCCGCCAATATATATGATATTGCTAATTTAACCATAATTTGTTTTGGGATCTAGAAGAACAACAAATATCTATTGTATTCAGACAGTATGATTTTTGTTAATAGAATTTTCTTGCAATTTATTACTTTCTAGCTGGATTGGTTGACTCTGATTTATAGTTCAGTTGGGAATTGGGACAATTACAGGATTTTTTATTTTATTTTTCAATGTTATTGGGACAGTTTTAGAGATGTTTTTGGAACGGTTTTGGATGGTTTTTGGTGTTTAAAGTTTATTTGAACAAGAGCGTGGCAGAACTCGTTTCTGGGTTGAGACGGGGTCCAATTTGGGGCTGAAACGAGCTCATTTCGGGACTAAAACGGAGCTCATTTCGGGACTAAAATGAGCTGGTTGTGGAGCTGAAGTACAGCTCGTTTTGGTGCTAAAACAGAGATCGTTTTGGAGCTAAAACATAGCTTGTTTTGGGGCTAAAACGAGATTGTTTTGGGACTGAAGCGCATCTCGTATTGGGACTGAAATGGGGCTCGTCTTGCGGCTGAAATAGAGCACGTTTCGGGACTGAGACGCGCTTGTTTTGGGACTGAAGCGCAACTTATTTTGGGGCTGAAACGCATGTCATTTCGGGACTGAAACGAGCTCATTTTGGTACTAAAACGCAGCTGGTTTTTATTTTTTATTGTATCAATGAGTTATATTTACATTTTCATGATGCCTATTACCTGTTATGCTTTTGATTAAGGCTGCGACTAAGTTATGAATAAGACCGCGACTATTTTGGGATTAACAAGAACTAGTTTGTTACTTAACATTTGCAAGTTGAACTAGTTTGACAAGTTTGGCAAATGATGTTGAGTCGGACTTAGGCATTTTGATTGTTTTTTTGGCGTGCGTAATTCTTGTTTTGTTGAGTTTGTATAATTTTTAGGTGTACATGTTTGTATGATTTTGTTTAGTGACTATAAATATCGGTAAGCTCAAAATGGTAAGAGCGTTTGCACCAATAGTGAGGTTTAAGAGTTTGATGGTTCGAATCCATCCAGATTTATTTATTTATTTTTAATATTAAAGAAAAATATATGCAATCCATGGTGAATTATATTGTGTTTATGTCAAACATTATGCAATTTTGACTGAACTTGATGCACTTTCAACTGAATTAGATGCAATTTCGACTGAACTAGATGCACTTTCAGCTGAACCACATGCAATTTCTGCTGAACTAGATGCACTTTCAGCTAGAGTGCATCATGTTTAGCTGAAAATGCATGCGGTTCAGCTGAAAGTACATGCGGTTCAGCTGAAAATGCATGCGGTTCAGCAGAAAATGCATTTATTTCTGATGAAAGTACATCTACTTCAGAGAAAGTGCATCTAGTTTGCTCTTGTCAGTTGAAAGTGCATCTGTTTCAATAAAAGTGCATCTAGTTAAGCTGAAAGTGCATCTAATGCAGCTTAAAGTGCATCTCATGCAGCTGAAATTACATCTAGTTCAGCTGAAATGACTTCTAGTTCAGTTGAAAGTGCATCTAATTCGGGTTTTTTATGAATTCTTTTCGATATTTGTGTTTTTTTTTCATTTTTATAATTTTTGGTGAGTTTTTTTATTTTATAAAAATACACTTTTTTTGTCATTTTTATCATTTTCTTTGATTTTTTTAATAATTACAATTTTCTTTATTTTTTTGTAAAGATACATTTTTTTGTGGTTTTTTTTCATTTTTTTAATGATTTTTTGTGATTTTTTCCATTTTTTATTACTTTTTTATGATTTTTTCGGTTTTATAGAATTTTCTTGTAATTTAAAACTATTTTTTAAGTTTCTAGAAAGATAAAACATGTATATTATATTTTGAGCTGTATAATGGCGTTTTGGTAAATAAAACTAATAATTAAAAAGTTGTACCTAATGGAAATATGAATTTTTTGAGATATCTATGAGCAATATAAGTTGGTATAAGTTACTTTTAGGGAATTCTCCGAAAATATTTTATATAACATGGTCCACTTTATCACATTATGATTTGTTATTACCCTTTGAACCAATTTCTTGGGGTCTCTGGTCTATGGGTTGGGTTTCCTCACAACTGACTCGTTTAAGGGCTTGAGTCCCATTCCTTTTGAGGTATTAAATACCTTTTCTCGAACTAATCCTTTCGTCAAAGGATCGGCGAAATTATCATTAGTATGTACATGATCCACTCTTACAACTCCAGTAGAGAACGATTATCTAATAGTGTTGTGCTTACGACGTATTTGACGTATTTTTCCATTATAATAACTGTTATGGACTTTTGCAATTGCTGCAGTACTATCCCAATGGATTAAGATGGCTGGAATCGGTTTTTCCCATAAAGGAATGTCTGATAACAGACTTATTAACCAACTCGCTTCCTCACTAGCCACTGCTAGTGCTACCATTTCAGACTCCATCGTAGATTGAGCCAAAATAGTCTGTTTCTTGGATTTCCATGAAACAGCTCCATTAGCAATGCTAAAAATATAGCCGCTAGTAGCCTTAGAGTCATCTGAAAGGGTGTTCCAATCAGCATCGCCGTATCCTTCTAGGACAGCGGGAAACTTTTGATAATGTAATCCAAAATTCATACTTCTTTTCAGGTATCTCACGACTCTTTCAATAGCATGCCAATGTTCAATACTAGGCCTGCTCGTAAACCTGTATAGTAACCCCACAACATAAGCTATGTCGGGCCTAATGCAATCTGCAGCATAATGTAAATTACCAATTATACTTGCATACTCATATTGTTTTACACCATCTCCGGTGTTTTTAAATAATTTAGCACTAGGATCATAAGGGGTACATGCTGGTTTAAGGTTAAAGTAATTATATTTCTTAAAAATTTTCTCAATGTAATGTGACTGATCTAAGGATATTTCGTTCTTGAATCTAGTTATTTTAATTCCTAGGATCAAATTTGCTTCACCAAGATCATTCATGTCAAAGTTAGCACACAACATAGATTTTACATTATTCACGACATGAATATTAGAACCAAAAATTAACAAGTCATCCACATAAAGACATATAATAATAGTACACACACTATTTTTAGTTTTGTAGTAAATGCATTTATCACTTTCATCCACTTTAAAACCATGTGAAATAATAAGATTATCAAATTTTTCATGCCACTGTTTTGACGCTTGTTTTAAACCATATAGAGATTTTTGTAATTTGCATACTTTATTTTCTTGACCAGGAATAACACAACCTTCTGGTTGGTCCATATAAATCTCTTCTTCAAGTTCACCATTTAAAAACGCGGTTTTGACATCCATTTGATGCACAACAAGATCATTAATAGAAGCAAGAGAAAACAACACACGAATAGATGTAATTCTAGATACGGGTGAAAAGGTATCAAAGAAATCTACGTTTTCTCTTTGTTTAAAACCTTTAGCTACAAGTCTAGCTTTATATTTATCGATTGTTCTGTCTGCATTTAGTTTGATCTTGAATATCCATTTACATCCTATTGTCTTACAACTTGCTGGTAAATCTACCAAACGCGAAGTCCTATTTGACTCGAGTTAGTCCATTTCATTATTTCTTGGCTCTTCCCATAAATTAGCATCTATAGAAGGCAACGCTTTACTACGGTTTTGTGGATCTTCCTCTACGTTATAAGCAAAATCGGGACCATAGTCCTTAACTGTTCTAGCCCATTTACTTTTTCTTGGTTCAAAATATAGTATTTCATTAGTTTCTAAATTAGGCATCTTACTAGAACTCGAGCCCCCACTATTCTTTAATTTAAAAGGAAATTTATATTCATAAAAATTAACCTCGTTAGATTCAATAACAACCAGATTTATTAAGTCATAAAATCTATAAGCTTTACTATTTACTGCATAACCGATAAATACACATTCATATGCTCTACTTGCAAGTTTTCTCTTTTTTGGATCGGGAATTCTAACATAGGCTAAACAACCCCAAGTTTTGAAATAAGATATATTCAGTTCTTATTTTTTAAAATTTCATATGCAAAAATTTTACTTTTTAATTTAGGAACTCTATTAAGAACATAGCAAACAGTCATTAAAATTTCTCCTCATCAATTTAGTAAAACACCAACAACAGATTCCGCATAAGTTCTATTTTTTCTTCCGGCTTTTCCATTCATTTCAGGAGAATAGGGTGCAGTCATAAAAAAAATCAGAATCGTACTCGGTTCCTCTATCACTACGCAATCTTTTTATTTTTCTATTGCATTGATTTTCAATTTCAGTCACAAATAGTTTAAACTTATCAAAAGCTTCACTTTTATTTTTCATGAGATAAACCAATGTAAAGTCAGAACAATCATCGATAAAAGTAATAAAATAACGTTTTTCATTTTTATTCAATACACCATCAAATTCACAAATGTCATAATGAATTAAATAAAGCGGTTCCGATTCCCATTTATGTGAGTTTTAGTAATTTTAGCTTGACTACAATATTCACATTTTTCAAGTCCCTTTAAAGCTAGATTAGGAATAAGTTCTAACTTACTCATATTTTTAATAATGCGTTTATTAACATGACAAAGCCTAGCATGCCAAACATTAAAAGAACACAAGGTATAAACAGAAGAAGAATTTTTATTAGCATCAACATTCAACTTAAACATTCCATCAGTAGCATAACCTTTCCCAACAAAAACATTATTTTTAGTAATAGTACATAAATCAGCCCCGATAGTTTGAGTAAAGCCAGCCTTATTAAGGAGATAGCCCGAAACCAAGTTTTTCCTCATCTCTTGTGTATGTAAAACATCCTTAAAAATAACAATTTTTCCAGAGGTAAACTTTAGTTCAACGTCACCAGTACCACCAACAATAGTGGAGTGGGAATCACCCAACAATACTTTCCTGTTGGAAAGAAATCTTGTAACAAAAGTATGAAAAACTCACAAAGTAAAAGAAAATGCTTTTATTATATATCTCTCTTTTATTTTTGGTGGTGTTTATAAATGAAAAATAAACACTTATTTATACTGATAGGAAGAAAAATGAAAAGACATACGTTATGCTTATTCTTAATTACATTGCAACTCAAAGGTTTATAACTTAAAAAAATTAAAAGTTGAACATTTAAAACCAAATAAGTTAGAAATGTCAACACTCCCCCTTAAACTTATTTGGTAACTCCAAGCAAATTTCTCAATGTTTGAAAATTTTCATACTTGAGTGCCTTTGTAAAAATATCCGCTACTTGGTCGTGTGACTTTGTGTATATCATTTCAACATCATTATTTTCAATAAATTCACGAATAAAGTGATAACGCGTATCGATATGCTTACTTCGATCATGAAACACCGAATTTTTAGCAAGGGCAATTGCGGACTTATTATCAACAAACACTTTCGTCACTTCATTTTGTGGCATCCCCAATTTTTTCGACAAATTTCGTAACCAAATCGGATGACAAATACAAGAATTAGCGGCAACATATTCGGCTTCACATGTCGACAGTGTCATAATTGGTTGTTTTTTCGAACTCCAACTAAAAGCCGTATCTTACATATAAAAAACAAAGCCACTTGTACTTTTATGATCATCAATATCGTCTCCCCAATCACTATCACTATAGCCAATAAACTCAAAATTATTAGAAAACGAGTAACTTAATCCAAAATATACCGTACCTTTTATATAACGGATGATTCGTTTCGCGGCCTTCCAATGCGACAAATTTGGAGCTTCCATATAACGGCTAATAAGACCAACTCCATATAAAATATTTGGTTGAGTAATAGTTAAATATCGTAATCTTCTAATAAGACTCTTAAAAAATGTCGGATCCACACTTTCATCCTAAAATATTTCGATAATTTTGTAGCACAATCTACCGGAGTATTTATCGGCTTACACCCATCCATTTTAAACTTTCTAAGGATATTTTTTGCATACCGTTCTTGAGAAATAAAAATTCCATTTTTTTTTGTTTCACCTCAATTCCAAGATAATACGACATAAGACAAATATCCGTTATTTCAAATTCACGACTCATTACACTTTTAAATTTCTCAAATAACTTCGGATTATTTCCCGTAAAAATAAAATCATCAACATATAGGCAAACAATCAACACATCACCATTTTTATCCATTTTCACATAAAGAGAATGCTCATGGGGACACCTTATAAAATTATTTTCTTGGAAATACTTATCAATTCTAGTATTCCAAGCTCTTGGGGATTGTTTCAAACCGTAAAGCATTTTTTTCAATTTTAAAACTTTAATTTCAAACCCCATAATCTCATAACCCGCTAGTTGTTGCAAATAAACTTCTTCTTCTAAATTTCCGTTTAAAAACGCCGATATCACAACCATTTGATTTATTTTCCAATTATTTTGTGCGGCCAAAGAAATTAAAAACCTAATAGTTTCTAGACGAGCTACGGGAGCAAATGTCTCATCAAAATCAATACCAGCCCTTTGGTTGTATCCTTTTACGACCAAGCTGCTTTATATTTTTCGATTTCTCCTTTTGCATTTTTTTTCCTTTATAAACTCATTTAGCGCCAATAGCTTAGTGCCCTTTCGGTAAATATGTCAACTCCCACATATCATTTTTTATTATCGAGTTCATTTCCTCATCCATATCATTTCTCCAATTTTTATTTTTCATCGCCATTCCATAACCTATCGGTTCACATCCCGCAAAAAGACAAAATAAAGTAACATTATAAACATTTTCCGTTACCTCATATAACTCTTGCATAATGCGGAAACGTGGCATTCTTTCGTCAGAACTTTCGTCGATTGGGGATTGTGGTTGGACTTGTGAGTGGAGTGATGGAGGTGGAGTAGCGAGTTCTTCTTCCATTTCGATTTTCTCTTTTTTTCATCGTCATAAGAAGGGGAAAAATCGTAGTCGTCTTTCTTTTTGTCCCAATCCCATATTCCCTTTTCATCGAACTCAACATCTCGACTAATAACAAATTTTCCATTTTTCGGATTATTTAATTTATAGCCTTTCGCCCTCGAGTCATAACCGATAAATAGAAACTTTTCGCTTTTGTCGTCTAGTTTGGACCTTTTTTTTATCCGGAACATGAGCATACGCAATACTCCCAAAAACTCTTAAGTGAGAAATAACCGATTTTCTTTCGCTCCATGCTTACTCGGGAGTTTTACCCCAAACACTTCGGGATGGAGAACGGTTTGATATATAAACCGCACTATCCACGGCCTCGGCCCAAAACTCTTTTGGAATATTTTTACTTTTAAGCATGCTACGAGACATATTTAAAAGAGATCGGTTTTTTCTTTCAAAAACTCCATTTTGTGGTGGGGTATAAGGAACCGTCAAATGACGAAAAATTAAATTTTCTTCGTAATATTTTTCAAAATCATTTCAGAGAAATTCTCCCCCTCGATCCGATCTCATAGAATTTATTTTGTGGCCACTTTCATTTTCAACACGAGCTTTAAAATTTTTGAAAGCATCAAAAACATCGGATTTTTGTTTCTAAAAATAAGCCTAAGTCTTTCGACTAAAATCATCAATAAAAAGAGCAAAATAATTGTTTTTTCTAAGAAAACTTAGTTTAATAGGACGACAAATATCCGTATGAACAAGTTCCAACGGTTTTTTAGCTCTTGTAGTCGCTTGTTTTGGAAAACTTTTTCTCGGTTGTTTTCCAAACAAACATGCCTCACAAAATTCATCAACATGATCAATATGAGGTAAACCTTTCACCATATTTCTACTACTCAACAATTTCAATTTACCAAATTTAAGATGCCCAAATCTCAAATGCCAAAGACACAATTTTTTCTTTAAAACACGCTTTCAAACATTTAGCCCCATCATTTTCAATATCCAAAAAAAACATTCTATTTTTCAACATCGGGACTTTTGCAACCAAATTCCCATTTTTATCACTTAATAAAATATTAAATTTTTTCGAATGAATATCATAGCCCTTTTTCAAAAGTTGTCCCAAACTCAAAATATTAGACTTCATATTTGGCACATAATAAACGTTCGAAATAAAATCATTTTCTCCATTTTTCAATTGGATTAAAACTTCTCCCTTCCCTTTCACTAGAATTTTAGATTCATCACCAAAATAAATATCTCCATTTACCGTTTCATCAATTTCGGTAAACATATTTTTATTACCAATATGATTGTTGGCCTCCGTATCTAAATACCACGTAATATTTTCTCCGCTTTTATTTTCATTATGTGCAAATAAAAGTGTAGAACGTTATTCATTTTCTCTAGCAAAATTAGCCCTTTCCTAGAATTTATTATTACTCAATCTACACTCGGAAGCGTAATGTCCAAATTTTTGACAATTATAACATTTAATTTGGGACTTATCATACTTCAGTTTTCCATTATAATTTCTCCTCTTCCACGTTCTCTCGTCGGATAAGAGTTTTGTCTCCTGTCTTCTTTTCCGAAAGTGTTGTAACCACCATGGTCATAATTTTTACCTCGATCTCTTCCTCGTTGACTTTTCGGTTTGCAAAAATTCTTCTCGTTTATAGTAAACTTTGTTTGGAGAGCTTGTTACAGCGACTCTTCTTTGACAACTCTTTTGTTGAGTTTGTCTTCATGAGCTTGAAGCGATCCCAATAATTGTTCAACCGTCATAGATTCTACGTTTTTAGATTCCTCTATAGCCACAACAATATAATCCAATTTGGAATCTAAAGAGCGTAGAATTTTTTCGACAACACAAGTGTCGTCTAAATTTTCACCGCATGATTTCATTTGATTTGCAACTGTTTCAACACGTGAAACATAATCATCAATCGATTTGAAAACTTTCATATGTAAAGCCTCCAAATCACCACGTAAGCTTTGGAGCCGAACTTTTTTCAACTTGTCAACTTCTTTAAAAGAGCTTTTCTAAGATATCCCATGCTTGCTTACTCGTGGTTGCACACACCACCTTTTGAAACGTAGTTTCATACAACGCTTGATGGATGATAGTGAGAGCCTTCCGATCCTTTTATTTCAATTCTTTTGCCGCATCCCGTTGATCTTGGGTTAGAGTGCCACCTTCCACGGGTTCTTTATATCCGATTTCGACGGTTTCCCACACATCTTGGTAACCAAGGAACACTTTCATTGTAATAATCCAATTATCGTAAAATCCCTTCTTGAGTATAGGGATAAATGAGGTCATTCCACCGGTCATTTTGGAACCGTTGGCTCTGATACCACTGTTGGAAAGAAAAGGATAGTCAGAAAAAACTTGTATAAAAAGTATGAAAAACTCACAGCGTAAAAGAAAATGCTTTTATTATATATATCTCTTTTATTTTTTATGGTGTTTACAAATAAAGAATAAACACTTATTTATACTAATAGGAAGAAAAATGAAAAGACATAGGTTATGCTTATTCTTAATTACATTGCAACTCAAAGGTTTATAACTCATTAAAAGTTGAACATTTAAAACCAAATAAGTTAGGAATTTCAACATTCCTGTCATTACTTTCAAAATATGTTTTGAACAAATTACGATCATAACAAACATGGCGAGAAGCACCAGTGTCTATCCACCACCCTTCGGAATCACCAACTATGTTAATTTCAGAAATCATAGCAATTAGTTGGTCTTCGGTCAGATTCGCCTGCGAAGCAGCGCCTCGTAGCCCGACAATTTCTGGACATATGGCCCGGTTTCCCACAAGTAAAGCAATTAAACTCTCTTGTACTGTTTCATTAAGGGTGATTTTGTCCAAACTGTTTTTGAGAAACATTCCTGTTTGGATAGTTTTGATTGTGGTACTGGTTACGGTTTTGAAATTTCATATTTTTCGCTTTGGGTTTCAAAACAGGAAAAACTGGTTTCTTTTGAAAATTGTTGGAAACTACAAGTATTTCATCTTTTTGATCATGTTTGCGGGACTGTTCCTCAATACGAAGGCATTTGATCAAACTTTCAAAGGAAAACTCTTGTTTTATGCCTAAGAGAATTTTAAAAAACTTTCTAGGAAGGGGTAGTTTATCAATAATAACAGCAACTTCAAATTGTCCATGAAGTGGGATACCTTCCGAAACAATTTCATGAGCAATTTTTTGAAGTTCGTGAGATTGAAACTCAACAGATTTTTCATCAACCATTTTATATTTTAAATAGCGACTAACAGCATATTTTTTAGTTCCAGCCTCTTCGGTGTCGTATTTTGTTTTAAGACCATCTCAAATTTCTTTTGCATTTTCGTTTGAGCAATAATAATCATAGAGATCATTAGAAAGACCATTTAGAATGTAGTTTTTGCAAAGAAAATCATTTTCATCCCACTCTTCATTTTCCAAAGTTTCAGCATCAGTTGGTTCATCGGGTAAAACGGATTTTTCCGAAGTTAAAACATAAACAACTTTTTTCATGGTTAAGAAAACAACATTTTTTGTCTCCACCGTTTGAAATTAGCCCCTTCAAAATGAAAAGGCTTGTTGAGATCAATAGTACGAGAATCATTTTCGGAGGAAGTCATGGCAGAAGAATACGTCTTAAAATTGTTGGAACAGAAAATAAACTAGGAACAAAATAGGAATGAGGTTGCCAAATTATCTTGGGTTGAGTCGCGGACTAAGTCGCTCTCTTTAAGACGTTTTGCGGCTCTGTCCAAGTTTATACAAGACAACCTATAAGTTCCGTCGTCCCTAAGATAAAACAGCCCATAACACCTCTGTCTAGATACCCATATTCACTTAGAAATACCCGAAATTCTCACCCTCCAATCAGTAAGCTCGGAAAACTAATTTTAGTAAATATATCAGAGAGTTTTTATTTTAAAAAACATGGAAGTAGTTCCCATAGGCTATACTCTCATATGCTCTCAATATTTAAATCCAGACTCTTTTTCGGGGGGGTTTCTTGCCCCATTTTCTCCACCTTTTTACGGTGTTCTTATTTTGTTTGAAATTAGTAGATCTAATCATCCATGCCTCTCCGATTTCGTGATTAATGGTTTGGGGTTTCCAAGGTTAGATTGATTAGATCATATTCTGGTGTCTTGCGGCTCTCCACGGAGTCCAATGGATTTTTTTAACAAAACATAATGATTCATTGCACCATTGGTGGAGGAGCAAAACTTTCCTTCAGACGAAATTAATCCCAAGTGAGACCAAAATTTGTTTCCAAATAAAACGACGTTGATGTGATCGACAGTCATGAAAAATATCAAAATTTCAGCTCATCAAAAGATTCTCAATTGATGCCATAAGACGTGGAAAAAACTAAAACAAGTTCTGAAATGCGTAGAAAAATAGATCTATGTATGAAAAACTTTTTTATTTTCTTAGCATTCAAGTTTTATTCGTTTCGAGTTGCAATAAGTTCGTTACAATCATATTTTTTATTAATTAAATACACTTTGAAATTTAAAAAGAATACATTTAATGCAAAATTAGAGAATATTGGCGAGGGTGGTCTTGATAGTTGGTAGTACACTAGTACTTGGTAGCCTAACAAAATGATTTCAGTGACTATATTTGATACACCGCCATAGAGTTTTTTTGTTGTTGTAATTATGCTGCTCATTTCTTTCAAAAACTATACTCAACTCGCTCCATGCAATAAATGCAACCCTTTTCCACCATGACAAAATGCAGTCCCTCCTTTAAAATCGCTTTCCCATTAGTATAAATAAAACAAATATTTTAATTAGACGTCAAAACAATCCGAAAATAAATTAAAACTAAAAGGTATGGAGTATAGACCACATGTTTCCGATGATAAATCAACTTTTTCATTTATAAAATGTCTGCCCATATACAACAAACTTTTAGAAAAACAATTATCGAAAGAAATGGATTAGACAGCTATATGGTTGCCTAATTTTTGTGAAAGGCAATCAATTCATCTGTAACTTGGCACATTGGATGAATTGATTATTTGGATGCAGCACCGGCACTCAGATTTTTAAGGCCCGGAACCTAAGTTGCACATGGACATGTATCATACCTGAAACGATATAGGTACGGCGGTATGATTTTTTAAAAACAATTTCTTACGGAACCTTAAATTTAAACATGTTAAGATTTAGAAGATATATAATGACAATTTTATATAAATAGAAAACGAAATCAAATTGATGTACACTAGTTATAACAAGAAGGATTATTGACTTCAGAACATTAGTAACGATAAATATGACACCAGTATTCAAAATAGTATGTTTTTTCAATGAAAAACAAAGAGACTAGAAGATAAAAAAGAAACACTCTCTACTGGATTTGAGGAATGACTCAGTTTTAATATTTTTCGCTTTCTTATTTATCATATCAATATTTCTTGAAAATTCAAGTATCTGGTATGTACCAAAGGAGTATCGTAACAAGTACGTACCTAGTACATGTACATTGACATTTCCGAAGTATCCGTACTCCTTTAACCAGGACACATAAAAATGAATCCTCTTCAATATTATGTTTGTATTGCCAGCTTTATATTATTTTTTATAGTTATGTGTAATACCTTCTTGGTATATGTCAATTTAGTATTTATTTTGGAACTTGTTTAGAAAAAATCTTGAGTTATTTTAGAACTTGTTTAGAAAAAGCCCGCAATAATAATATTATATGAGGGCAGTCAAAATCTATTTTAGTCCACTTTAACCAATCACTTTATCTCACTTAAAACTAGAATTTGAAAAAACTCTGCTCCATCTCTTTGTTGGTCCTTAGGTCAAATATGGAAATGTTGAAAAAGTTTGACTACTTATTGAACTTTTATGCAATTCGATTAAGTGGCGGCTTTGAACGATTGTAATTAATATAAAATTAATTTATTAAATCTATTAGGCAGCAACTAATATATATATATATATATATATATAATAGAATATAACAGATAAGATCGCACAACCAGCAAACATTACACAACCACAAATATATAATTTACCGGTAGCATATGACTTCCGATGCACACTGACTTATCCGGCTATCGACAATTGAATTAAATCAACAATGATTTTATTCAAATGCTTGATTTGGATTATCCAACTATTAACGATTAGAGCTTATCAACTAAGACTTGATCACAATATTTTTTTCGAATTTTAGTCAGTTTTGAGACAAACAATATTAATATCAATCAACTCTCACAAATATAGAATAGTGATACTAATGACTTGGAAGTAAAGAGTAAGTAATACTTGACGTGACTTATCCAGGTTTGACTCGATGAGATTATGCTTCTCTCCAAGTGTAAACTGAATGTTGAGATTTTATATTATAAGATCATTTTTACTTTATGACAGTGTGCCATTTACAACTCACTCAGAGATAACCACACTAAATGCTGCTCTTTAGAAAAGAGTTATCCACACTAAGAGCATCCGCACTAATTCTCCAAAAATATTTGTCCAATGTGAGGAGAAAACTCCACTTTATTAGTTTTGAGGTATCATTTATAAAATCTCAATCTCCATAACATCCTCCCTATTTAGATTTTTTTATATTATTTAAAAGTATTCCATCTTTCTCTTTATCATAAATAATAGAAATCAAATTAGTAAAAATTAATTCTATCAGGTTTACAACTACATACATATTTAAAGAAACTTTGAATCAATCTGGTGCATATATATATATATATATATATATATGTAGTTGAAGAAAGGGCATTTGGAAGGGGGGAGAAGTTCTATTTTAATTGATGCAACACTAATATCAATCAGCATCGTCCATTATATTTTAAAGGCTCAAATCATATTAGGATTTCTATACATCATTATACCGTATCAAGTTATTTGTCTCTTGCTCTCTCTCCTTAATTGTTAACGAGAATTGGGATAGTTCTTAGCATTTAGAGTCCATCTCTTCATTGGGATAGTTCTTAGCATTTAGAGACAATCTCATCATTATATATTTTTCTAGAATTTTATCAACTCCATACAAAATGAATACCTTTAATATATGCGCACATAAGTATCCCCACATTTCAAATAAGCCACATGTACAAGATTTTTTCATTGAAATTGGGTCGAAGAATATATTGTATGACTTGTCTATCACTTTTGCTACTCTTTCATAGGGGTGATCAATAGGGTCATATTTATCCAAATGAACAACGGTTTCAAACTGGAATGCTTTCTGAAACAAACTAAACATGTTTCGGGTGTTAGTTTCCGCAACATGTTTCAAGATAGGGGAATACTTGTTGGCGAGATGAGAAAATGTTTGCCAAAAACAAATCGAACCCAATAGAGAAATTATCCAGTGACAACCCTGATGCCAAGACCTTCTTCAATTTACCGTTATTACATTCGCTCAATTGTGTACTACGTGTCCCGGCTGTAATGGTATCTTTAAAGAAAGAAATGCACCATTGGTGCTTTACATTATAAGTTTTTTAAATCCATTTATGATCCATCACACCAAATCTTTCTACCATTTCCCTCCAGCTCACTTCAAAATTATCAATATCATCGATGTCGTACATGCAACGACGAAATTCAATCATAAAAAGGTCGATATTTCCATGCAAAACTTTATGCATTTTTCTTAAGACATTTTGACAGATGTGCCAACTACAAAGTGCATGTCGTACATTCGGCATAATTTGACTTAAAGCATTTTTTATTGCCGCATCTTGATCGGTAAATATTATTAAAGGTAGCTTTCCTCCATGACATTGAAGAAATATCTTAAACAGCCATTCAAACGATATAATAGTCTCATTGTATAGCAAAGCGCCCCCAAAAACTACGGTCTCCCTATGGTTATTAAATCCTGCAAAAATCCCCAACGATCTCGACTCCTTGTTCGTGCCAAAAGTGGTATCAAATGAAATCATATCACCGAATACTTCATAGTCAGCTATCATCTTTGAATCAGCCCAGAAAAAATTAGTTATCTTCTGATCACTATCAAGTTGGGTGGAATGGAATCAGCCCAGAAAAAATTAGTTATCTTCTGATCACTATCAAGTTGGGTGGAATGGAAAAACGAAGGGTTTTGTTTGGATTGTTGTTCAAAATATTTTAATATGTATGTCGCCTCACCCAGTTCCATTTTCTTTGATCTTAACATACGTATGTGTGTTTTCAAATACTCTTGAGTACAACCCAACTTTTCAACACCACCAGCTTCTACTGCCATGTACCTATGTGTCATTGTCGGCCCAAGACCCGCCTTTTTCGCAACATCATTGATATTTTGATGTCCTTTAAGATGGTGAGTGGTTCTTTTTCCTTCTAGGCTGTGATTATGATCTTTCACAAAGTTCCGCACAATGAACTTTCATTTATCATTTAAGGAGATACTCATTAAAACACCACATTCACATTTTTTAACTGGACGAGGTTTGGAATTAACTCGTCGTGGATCCTTAAACTTATGACCTGCCCTAGTACATACATAAGTCCTAGACGTGATCGCATTTTTATCATTTCCTCTCATCTTTGTGTTTTTTATATGACCATCAAATCCGGTATTAAGTCAATATTTTTACAAGATCTCAGCACTTTCCCCGATGGTATCGAATTCCATCCCAATAAATGGTTTAAATAGAGAGTTAGGATGATCCTCTAAGTTTTCATTATCACCAGTGTTACCATCAAACTCCCCAAAGTTTAAACCACAATCATCACTACTGTTCCCCACCATTGTGTTCCTAAAATTGTAAGCGAAACATCAAAATTAAACCGATTAAAAAAAGTCTATTGTCATTTAATTTCGGTCACTATAAATTAAAATATTTTAACTAAAAATTAAGCATAAATCCATGCATGCTTATCAATTTACACCAAACAAGACTATATATTTACAACAACAAAAAAACACACACACATACATATATATATATATATGTGTGTGTGTGTGTGTGTGTAACAACCCACTAGGAATAGCCTAGTGGGCTAGAACCCGTTAGTAATAGCTTAGATACAGGGTTCAAGTCTTGTTAATGGGGGTAGGTGTGAAATCTCTTGATCCTCTTTAATAAGATTTTAAAAAAAAAGAAAAAGTGTGTGTGTGTATAACCCCTTGTACTGTACAAAACAAAAATGAAGAAGAAATTGTGCTTACAGAAAAGATGGGGTTCCAATCAATTTTAGGAAAGTTGGAGTTATCACTCACTTCAATGTTCCTCCGCCATTGACATTTCTCTCTGTCTCTAACTCTTTGTAATTTGTCGATTTTGTTTAATTTATTTTTATTCTCCCGCCAATTCCTTGAATTCGCGCCCATCCTTCGCCCTTTTAGTCTATCGATTCCTTAGCAAGAATTCTGGTCGCCGATTTTGCCGTATCTTTCTTTATATTTTCTTCTCTCTCTATTCTTAATCTGTTTATTAACTTAACGCTTAAACTACAGCGTTTTAATAAAAGAAAATTCTATTCTATTATTAATATATTATATTAAAATGAATGGATCATATTAATTAAGGCTGGTGCAGTAATTAAAATAGAATTGCTCCCCCCCCCTTCCCATTTTTATTGTAAAAGTTAAATGAAAATGATGAGTGAAAAATATTATTTTAATGTTTGAGGGAATGATGTATTCCCGTGTATACGAGGTGAATGGAAAGATAGAGTCAAGATAAGGTAGTCCATAGAGTAATTGAAGCTGATAGATTTTTGACATTAAATCCACATTTTAAGGAGTAATCGATTTTGAGGGAATTGGTGCATGTGCTATAAGTTCTAACACTCCTTAATTAATGAGGATTAAAGAAAGGATCAAGTCAAGAAAATGCTTAATCATGTTAAGGAAATGATTTGTAATAGTTTAGAATCAATTTAAATCTTTAGCGCACGTTTTATAGGTTAATTACACCTTCCTATATTAATAGGGAATAACTAAAAAGATAGAGATCATCACGGATTCGAAAATTCGAATTTAGCCTAAATTCGTGTAGTGTAGCTGTCACCTTTAATTTACTCGTTACTTTGAAGGCATATTTGAAAATTCGAATTTGGAGCCGAAGCAGCGACTAGGACAACCTTGGAAACTATAAATAGACCACTTAAGATCAGAAAAACTCACCACGAATTATTCCCCATCATAATTTCAAGGCTTGACAAATTTTGTACATCTTCAGAAGTTTTATATCAACTTGATCGTGCCATCAATTCAAGAATACTCTCTCGAACGATTAAAAAATACACTTATTTATATTGAGATAAAGAGAGTATATGTGGCGACAAATTGTAATCAATTTTTTATATTTTTGAGTGAGAGTGATTTAGTGTTGTTTATACTTTCAATCACATTGTTTGAAACATTTGCTCTAACATTATCAGTGTTTTAAATAGCGTTATCGCTATCGTAGCGTTTTTTCGAGAGAAACGCTAAAAGCGTTAATAGCGTTGCTATATAGCGCTTTGCGATGTATTTTTTTTTGCCTAAATATGCACTAAACTTTAGAATATATAACAAAAAAAATAAAAAATGTATAGTTATATTAGATAGTAATAAAAAAAAAATCAAAAAAAAAAAAATGTTGTTGCTGAGTTTCGAACTTGGGTCTGCTTAAAATTTACAGAACTGTCTTAACCATTTGGACTGCAGACACTTTTATGAAAATTACACAATATATATTATTTATTTAGATCCGCTGTTTTTTTTTAACTCGCTATTTACGCTTTTGGTCCAGAATTTTGCGCTTTTTGCGCTTTTGGTCTCCTATAGCGCGATTTTAGCGCAATTCCACCCAAAATCGTGATTTTTCGTTGCGTTTTTTACCAAGAAAGCGCTATTTCGCGCTACGTAGCGCGAATTTTAAAACAGAGGATCATATGGACTATTCCTCATTAATTAAGGAGTGTTTAATCTATTTTACGGGGCGAATAAGATCATATGGACATATGGTCTATCCATCAGCTCGACTATTCCGCTTTGGTTCTACATCGAATAAAGTCAAGAGACACTTAAGGTACACATTTCCTAACACACTCTTTATTTTATGTTATGCAATATTATTTATATAGACTTGCATGTTTAACATTAATTTATATAAATTGTACATATTTCATGTGCAGATATATAATTTATAGTATGATAATTAATTCTTGTATAGTATATAATTTGTACCGTTATAATGTTGGTTCATTTCTACTATATATTTCGTTCAAGGTTGGACTTAACCCAACAATTATATCATCTGCTTACGCTACAAGAAAAAGTTCATTTACCAACTGTTTACTTTTTGAAAACTGTTGGTAAACCGAGTGTCGCTAAATTTTAACAACAGTTTAGTAACAGAATTAGTTGCTATTCTGTTGTTAAAATCTAGCGGCATTCAGTTTACCAACAATTTTCAAGAAATTTTTTGTAGTGATGAATTATGGTTGTTGCTTTGTTTAAGGATATATTTTGAGTCTTTGCGGGTAAGGGTGGTTTTCATAAAACGATTTCTTGTTACCAGTCCATTGGGTATACTTTGATGTCGAACTTTTCTTTCATTTTTTTTTTGTATCATAAATACTTATGTTTACCGAACCTCTCATTCCTCACCCTATTTTAGGTATATCAGGTTACGTCTAGATAGCCAATTTTTTATATCGTGCCACTGTCTGATTCGTCTGGATTAGTTTTCTATTTCAAAAGGGCTTTATTGTGATAATGTTTGGTAACATAAATTGTTTTTCATTTTGTACTTATTTTTAACCTAGTAGCGTGATTTTCGGGCTATTCCAGATGTTAATTACTGTAAAGTTTGAAATCTGAACGTGGTCATTAGTTGTTTGCACTTTTCAGAAATGGATTTTGTCATCCCGACCGATTTGTGTTAAAGTCCTAGGTGTTATATAATGTTGACAACATTTTACTACTATTAATTTAGCGTGTTACATTGGTGATAAGATTTAAGATATTATCGTGATCACAAACTCATCATATTTCTCATTAATACAACTGTTTTCAACTAATTTCTCGACTTTATAGCATTGTCACTTCTTTTTTTTAGCATTGTCACTTGTGTACGTCAAATGTAGTTTATTTCTAAAGAAGTTTACCCATATTTTTGGAATTAAAGCATGTGCAATGAAATGTAATGTCCCTTCTTACCGGTAACTTGAGACGGAAATATTTCAAAAAAGACTTAAAAGAAAATCGGTGCCGCTCCATTAATACTTCATCTGCTCCGAGTTTGTGTCGGATAGTGGAACTGTTAAGAAAGTGATTTTCCTTAATTATATAGTAATTAGTTGTTTTTTGTGATTGACGGCGAAAGTCTGTAGCGGAAAATTGTCCATGATCCTAGTATCTCAATCTATTTATTTTTACCAATTAAGTAATCGGTCTATTAATTTTACCAATTAAGTAACCAAACTACAAACTTCACCTCAATCAGGTACGTGCCATCAAATTTCCGTCAATTTATTTGACGACAAGCACCTGATTGGGACAAAAATTGTAACTCACTACTTAATTAGTAAAATTAATAAGCTGATTATTTAATTCGTAAAACCAAATAGGTTGGGCTTCTAATTAAACAACATTTTTCCCTTTTTTTTTTGTCAGGAAAATCCTCATTCTTATAAGTAATAACTTGTGTTAGCTCTAGTTTAAGTGACCCTCGAACAAGTTCGAACAAACCTACAAGAAAAATAGAACACATAGGCAAATGCTCTCCAACTCGTAACTGCCCGCCTAAAAAATTTCACCCTAAAAAGTAAAGCGAAAGAAACTCAAACAAACAACTATAACAATAGAAAGAAGCTGCAAGTCTAATATATCAATAAAAAGACAAATTTTTACATGTCGATCGTTCACAAACAATGGAGGATAGACAACTGGTGACAGAGTAATAGTCATTCAGCACACCTCAAACTAGAAGAAAGATGAAGAGTTCACAACTCGATCCGGTAAGGCTAAACGCAGTTGGGGTGCCAACACACAAAGTAATCATTCCAAAGCGGCTTAGCAAGGCATAATCTCACAAAATCAATCTGAGGCCTAAGAGTCCACACAAGCCCTAAAACCCATCAACCAAAATCAACTAATAGAAGAACCAAAAATGAAAGAGTTTTACACCCCAAGACTATGGTATCCTATCATAAAAAGTGACCAGTCACAACTAACAAACGTAATCAAACATAACACCAACATAAAAAGCTCCGCCACCACTTAAATAAAATAAAAAATATATATATAGAACAAGATAGGTTAACCAATCGCGTGACTATACAAATATTGACCGAATATCACCTCAATTCAGGGAAAAAACACAGATGTGCGTCCAAAAGTAAAAACAAAGGACAAAACGACATATCCATAATTTTACTAGAGGGAAAATGAGGGCTTTAAATATATGTTTAGCCACAACGGCTCATTAATCTTCATCATTGTGCTAACAAACTAGTTAAAACTATTTGAAATGTGCCTATTAATATTTACGACCCAAAAGCACGACCAAACCAAAACTTAATCCAAGAAGATGAAGACGAACCAACCTAGTCTATATCTTGGTCACAAATAAGTTAACCCTCAATTCGGTAAAACAAACGATACCAACAATAATACGCAAGTGGTACACAGAGGGTGAAAGAGAGGAGGAATAGCATGTATAAAGGTTTTTTTTTCAAGGACACGAGAAGTCGATGGAGATGAAAACGAAAAATGTAGAGGTGGAAAAAGGGGAAGAGAACATCACAGATCTATGGTCAGAGGTGTAGAAAAAAATATAGGAAGAAAGACAGATGGGAGGTGGAGAGGGGAGGCGATGAGAAGTGATGGTGGTGAGAAGTAGGATTAGAGAGACAAGGAAGATAGAGACAAGTGCGAACAAATTGGATTTGAGATGAATAGCCATTAAGTGGAATAAGGAAGGGAGAGGAAAAGGCAGTGCAACTCTCCCTACCTACTGCAGGCAGCGGCGCGAAGGCGGTTAGAATTTGGTGTTTAACAGATAGAAAATTTATTTTTTATCACTATCTTGTAAATAATTCTATGTACATGTGTTCCTTAATATATTAACACCACGAGATCAAATTATAAGTATTTTCTAGATGTTTTAAGAATATTTGTAAGGTTTTTTATTTTTTATTTTTTTTAACCACTAAACCTTAAACCGAGCGGTGAATAAAATTGAAGAATGGTACCACTAAAAGTAATTTTTTATTTTTTTTAACCACTAAATTTATTCAATTAATATAAAGTATACTTTTTAATTTTTAAATTAAGTTTAATTACCGCCATAAATTTAGGGTAAATTCTATTTCACCCCAATTACCCCTAATTAGTTTATCTCTCTAAAAACACAACTATACCATAATTAAGCTGTCAATCACACAACAACTAGATAACAAGTATAGACGCGTGAGACTGAACATCTATCACTCTCTTTATCTCTATTTACCTCACTTTATCCCGTCATCGCTGATCTCCGCCATTGTTATGATCTCCGACAATTATGAACTCTGACTACACGTTCTTCAGCCACAAATCTCTCTCTCTCTCTCTAACAGGTCTATCTTTGGTGAAGTCTTTGCCATTTCCAACGACGTCCTGGTCTATCTCCATTGGGCTTCGTGAACCGATCAAGACCAAGAGCTACCGACCTGAATCTTGTTAACTAGGGAATGATTTTGTAAATCTAGAAATCTTGTTTTTCAGATAGGTCTCTAAAGTTAGAAACATGTTAGATTCAATAAAATATAATTAAAATGGGTCTTTAAGGCTTGAGAACACAACATTAGACAAAAATATAAAACAAATAACAATTTTGACTTTTTAATTTATGAATTTGACATTTCAAAACCAAATTAGACTGGGAATTGAACATTGGCCATATAGCCCATCAGCCCATCGTGGCATATATACACATGGCTAGATTTTAGAAATCTGCTACCCTTTAGCAATTTCCTTTGTACAAATGTACATTGAAGGATCAAAGCGCAATACTTATTCGCATACTTATTCGCATTCTATGCCATGAGGAGATTTTTTATTTTTATATCTGTTAGGGAAAAAGGATAGAGAGAATATGAAAAGCCTTGGTCGATAATGGGGCGATATCGGCAATTATATGTGAGGGAGCGGTGCAGGTGAAGGAAAAAAGGAAGCGAAAGTGCTCAAACTAAGAAAAAAATAAATTAGAAAAAGGAAATTAGAAAATAGAAAAGGGGAAAACAAAAAAAAAAAAAGGAAAGAAAATAAGATTATACCCATAAAATCCGCTATCTTGGAGTTATGCCTATATTATTACTTTGCGCTTTATATTTTTAAAATAAGATTATGGTCACGTGTAATAAAACGAAAAATAGCAATTGTTTTTAAAAATAAATGTCCAACTATGGAGTAACGAGTATACAATTGAGGCAGTGTAAAGACTTAATTTATGTTTATTATATTCAATTATTAACACGTTTTATCTTAGTATATCTTACTATCACTTTTTTTAATTAATATACAGAATTTAGGTTTTTCTATCCCTATTAGTATACTTTCATCCAATTTGATCATAAAGGTATCAAAATACTCTCGTTCAACTCATGTTAGTTTCAGTTTATTATACTATACTTTTATTTTATTTTTCCTTTTGTATACTACTAATTCATGCTTAATATTCTAGAAGTAGTGACTTGCTTGGTCAACCTGACCGCTCAAGCCTGACAGTTCAGTATGATCAGTAAGATAACAGAATCTGATTTTAAATTTAGATAGAAATAGATTTTGTTTCATTTCTAACTCTTTATATCCAAACATATGATATGTATCTCAGTATTCAGCATATCACAAATCATCAATTTTCGACTATATATGAAACAGTTTGTGCGCATAGAGCATTACTGTATATGTAAGCGTGCTATTGTTCTTATCATTTATATTGTTCGTTTGTGTCTTCTTTACTAAATTATATATTGAATCTGAATTTGTCTCCGTGTAGTAGTAGCATCAATTTTAAACTTGCTCCCTATAGTTGCATATTCGAAAGACGTGAAAACTGTTGGAATTATAGGTATATATGTAATATACCCGAACCGGTTTTGTACGGATTTGAGAACCGGTTTAAACATGTTAACTACCGTGAAACGGAACGTGGTTGATACCAAATTAAAGTATGTTATATCAGCTTTAAAACGGTACGTTACACGTCCAAAACCAATAACGGGAATGAAAGATATTAGCCTCCATTTTGGGTGTCACGCAAAATCCGAAAATAGTTTCTTGTAACTCACTTTTACAAAAAGGCTTTAGAAACATTTATCCCACATTGGTGGGTTTTGTGAGAATTGAGTGTTTATATGCACCCACCATGAGCTTAATGGTTGGGACTTGTGGCTGCAAGCTTTTCGCGCGCGATTGGAATGAGTCTTGCTCGAGTCCCGTCTCGGGTTTGACCTTTGACCCTCGCGGCGACGGTCGGCGAAGCCGACCGTAGACCCGTGTGATGTGGCGCGGCGCGGCGTAACGCGGTGTATACGTAAGTGCGTGTTCCCAACACATCTAATCTTTTTACTCAACTTATCTGTGTTCCTGAAACACTTATATGTTTTTCACTAACGGTCATAATCCGTCAGTGTCACCTTTTCGTAAATAGGTCCATGTACTCTGAATCTGTCCAGATTCACTTTCTTGATCCAACAGTTGTGTCTGTTCACAAACAGGTTTCTGTACTTTCAATCTGTCCAGATTCACTCCCCTGGTTCTGAACAGTCGCGTCTGTTCAGATTGGCATCCCTTCGTTTTCTATAAATTAAACCCTTCCCCTACGTTTTTATTGATTCCATTTCCAAATCCGATATTCTATATATCAGATCATCCCTCTCCTTTTAATATTCTGCATTTAGTTTTCTTAGAAAAAATTAGAAATTCTCTTACTATTATCTGGTTCGTCAGTAGGAGCGTGTACTTCCACTTTCCTACTTCAGTTTATTCGTTTTATGCTGAAAGGTCAACGTCCATTTCATAGAAGCCAACGGTAGACGACGAATAGATTTTAAGGAGAGAGTTGTTGAGCAATCGACTCGACAAAGACATATACAAAATTGGTCGGAAATTCACATAACAATCAAGATACATATTTCTAAAAACACCCTCTTAATACTAAATTATGTTCTCTTTTCTATAAATTAAACCCTTCCCCTACGTTTTTATTGATTCCATTTCCAAATCCGATATTCTATATATCAGATTATCCCTCTCCTCTTAATATTCTGCATTTAGTTTTCTTAGAAAAAATTAAGGAGAAATTCTCTTGCTATTATCTGGTTCGTCAATAGGAGCGTGTACTTCCACTTTCCTACTTAAGTTTATTCGTTTTATGCTGAAAGGTCAACGTCCATTTCATAGAAGCCAACGAATAGATTTTAAGGAGAGAGTTGTTGAGCAATCGACTCGAAAACGACATATACAAAATTGGTCGGAAATTCACATAACAATCAAAATACACATTTCTAAAAACACCCTCTTAATACTAAATTATGTTCTCTTAAACTATACTATAGATAATTTTAATATCAAGATATTTAGGATATATGTTTGTGTAATAGTTTTATAAACGTTAATATTATGTTTCAGACTTATTAATATTTATCATGCTTTTAATGTCAATTATATTTTGTGCTATATTTTCTAAATTTAGTTTGGATTGTTTGATACGCTTAACTCCAAATGAGAAAAGAAATACAACAAAAACAACCGCCACCCTCTACGTGAAGCAACTTCCCACTGCTTCATAACCCAATAGTAATTCACACTATCTACACCTGCTAAGGTGGTTACAACATTTACAGCAAACAAATAACAAAACAAATAAATTACATAGTAATACACAAACACACTGTCACATACACGTACATATCAAAATATCACGTACAGTAAGAAAATGTGAACACTAGAACAAAATAAACAAACGCCCAACACAGTACCATAATCCAACAAATTACTAGATATCAGTAGAACCCTAAATAAACTGAAATATCCTTTTACGAAATACTACTTAAAAACTAAATTAAACAATGCCAGTGTTTTCTTGGACAGGAGTCATCAAGGATTGCTTCTCCAAAGAGAAACATCCTCTTGATTGTTCTTGAAAGCGCAACACCCAACTGAGTAGACGATGACAAGGAAAACAAGAAATATAATGTTAATGACAGCAACTTTTTTCCAATCGTGTTTGATGTTTTGAAGAAGACCGGCTTTGCATGAGGGGCAGTTGAAGCAGAGGACGTTTGGGTCGTTGCTCCAAGCAGAGCAGTCAGAGTTCTTCAAGGTAGCGGAACTGGCTTTCCATTTTGTGGGACTCACGTACGTATAGTTGCAGTAGGTCATCGGTTTGCAGCAGCCGGACTGAGGAGAATATATTTCAGATATATAGGCAGAACAAATAAAAAAGTAAAGCATGACGATCAGATATAACAGAAACCATAAACGCAAAAAAAAAAAACTTTCTTAACTTCATTTATATGACAAGATATATGGTTTCGGAAAATGATAAAATGAGACATTTTTTTGGTACAATGTGGTATTGTACTTAAAAGTTAGAACAGGTGTCATATGTTAGTACTAAACTACAGATGACAATTGGGTCGGGTCATTCAAAACCCGATCCGGTCCGACCCGATTCATGTTTAAATTTGCACTTTTAACCATTTGACCAATTTTTTATAATACTTTTTTTTTTCTTTGAAAAACAAATCTCAAAAATGTCAAAATTTGAAATAGAATTTGTTAAAAACGCATATGCTAAAGTAAAAAATCATTTGATTTATAAATATAATATATAAATACTAATGTGTCATTAAATACCCTCTCATATTAATGTAGTGATTTAATTTTAAAATATTCTTTTTGACATTTCCATGTTTATTGAATTAATTTGACCTTATTAATTTCATCAATTAAAACATTGATATATGTAAATAATGACGATAATGTATCCCTAAAGTCATTTATTAACACATTAACATTTATCATAAATATCATTAATTAATATATATAATATTTATTTAGAAACCACCGAAGTGTATGTATATGCATTAAAATACCGTTACTATAGGAGAAATAGATAAATTAATGTATATGAGATATAGATGGGAGAGAGAAAAAAAGAAGAGTATTAAGTTGTGTAAACTTACACTTTTACTCAATTTGACCCGAACGACCCGATCCAAATAAAGTTACACTTTTACCCGACCCGGGATCGGATTGAATCAAAAACCAAAAAATAACCATCCCTATACTTAACCTATCACCTATCTATTAATTTCCATGACCTACAAGCTGTAGAAACGTCACATTATCTATGATTAGAAAGAGACTAATATTTATTTGTCAGTTAAAAATTACAGTAAATCATTGTCAAATAAAATGTCAAGAGAACTTCAAGATAACCAGTCTTTTGAAGAAACTCTTACGGAAGTTTATGGAAATTTAACAAAAAGGAAGTTTACAAAAAAAAAAGTCTTTTTATCTCTGATAAATCGAATCTCTTTTGAGGAGCCAGAAACATAAACAGAGAATTCATGAAAAAATGGCTAGTTATGTCTTCAGAAAATTTCTAGGACCTAAAAAACTTCAGTGTCCTGTGTACTTCATAAATTCATATAAAACCAAATTCTATGAAAGGTGTTAGGAAGACAGGATCTATCTGCTCTTAAGAGAAAATAACCTCCGATAAATTAAATTATGGTAAAATCTACTCCCGAAATAAAGATATATTTACAGTTAACAACACACAAACCTGAAAACTGCAGTTGCACAAATCTGAATAAAAAACAATGTGGTTTTCCATGTAGGCACTTGTAACTAATAACTTCAAACTAGAATATCACAAAGAAAACATACTAAGAAATCTCTAGACATACAAATTCTATACTTTAATTATATGCCAAAAGAAGTTCTGCAACTTCAAGAGGCAGTTACGATTATATTTTCAAAATAATGACAGTGCATAAGGATCGGTTTGGAAGATGTTTTCCCTTCATACATGATTTTCAAGATCTATCTGCTTGTAACACGAACCACTTCTCAACAAATGAAATTTAAATCTTTTAAGAACTAGTATTGAAAAAAAACGCTGAAAACAGAAATACGAGATTTGAATCAAATCAATTTGTTCTCTAAATCAGACAATGATAAGTTAAGAGTAGAAACCACCCATAACATTTGAATACCATTTTTTTATGACAGTTGCATAATTATTCATGCAGTTTCTGAAAAATAAGAGTGTTCGGAATTCCACCCATAACATTTGAATACTTTTTTTTATGACAGTTGCATAATAATTCATGCAGTTTCTGAAAAATACGTGAGTGTTCGGAATTCCTGAAAAAAGTTAGTATTAACATAAAATTCCATATGCTTGAATATAAATAAAAACCTGAACGGAGGACAAATGTTGCTGATAGAATTCATCGATGCTAACAATCTGATGAGCATCCCTCAAACTCTCACAAACTTTACTATCAACCAAACAACTCCGAATCTTACTCCAATTCTCGGTCTTATTCACCCTTTTCTGCAACCAGTTAGAATAATCCCCGAGCCTATACTCCTTATACCCTCTCCCACTAACCACTTCCCCTGCACCCTTGTTAGTCACCGCAAAGGCAAACAAAGTGAACCCAAAAAGAGCGAAAATGAGGAGTCCCATTACGATCAAATAGGCAGTGAGGAGCCAAGTTATGCCGAAAAAGGAGCTGACAATGCCTGCAAGAGAGACCGCCATCAGGAAGGCACCGAGGGTGATGAGTGGTGCGTCAAGGAACCTTTCGCAGTCGGTGAGTCCGCGTCGTGACAGCCAGATTCCTGCCCATAGGATCGGGATTGAGAGCAGGAACGTGATCACGTTTAGGATGCCTATCACTTTGTTGCTTAAGTGAAACATTTTTACTGTCTTTGCTTGATCTTTTTTTGGAATGAGAAAAGGAAATTTTACTTGGATTTAAAATGTGTGTTTTGGGCAGTTTATGTAAGTGTTTTCAAAGAGTGGGTTAGTGGGAGTATAAAGGGGGGAAATAATCGTCAGTTATGATGGTGGTTATTTTTTGGGGGGTTAATTTTACAATTGTTCCCCGTAAATTTAAAGTGAGACTTTAAAAGCATCTGAAATTAGAAAAGGGTCAGAAATTTGGTTCGTTTATATGGGGATACTTTCAAAATCTCCCTAGCGCTTTCAATTATTCTATCACTTGCCTATTTCTCTTAAATTACTAAAATTTTTATTATATTGTTATATATTCCGTATCTTCTAGCAAGTTTTTGATTTGTCCGGTCATCTTGTTAGACGCGACAATGTTTCATCACATAAAATATATTAAAATTAATATTTTTTATTATTTAAATTAACATTTAAGTTTACGATAGTATCAACTACAGTTTTATATTTTTGCTTGGCTCTTTATTATATTGTAAAGCTAGTTTTTAATTTATCAAATCATATTTTTTTTTATCTATAATAAAAATGAAAAACGTAAATTAGTTATAGAAAATAAATCATGCAACCATCCATCTAATTAAATCCCACTAATCTAACGGCTTGTGAATTACCTAGACCTAGTCTAGTTTAACAATGTGACCGGACAAAATAGTCAAACTGCAAATTTGAATAAATATAATTTTATATTTGACATGGAAAAAAAACCCGTAAAATAACAAAATTCTGGTAATGAATTTTAGAAAGAAAGAAACCGTAATAAGTATAGATGGAAAATGGGAGAACAACATGTCGAAACAATGATGAGTCGTCGAACCAAAAATATGAGTGATCAGGGAATCTTACCGAGCTCAAATTTTAAAGTATAGAAACAAAATCGCCAGGGATCCATATTTAATTTTACACCTTTTTTTACTTTTTATCATGAGAAATTAGCGAAATCTGCCCAAACGATGCGTGTGCGGTCTAGTATGTGTGTATAAATCCTTACAAATAAAATTTATCAACAAATCTAAAAAAATAAGTACTTGAGATTGCATAAATTGGAAAAAAAAAAATATAAGAAAATGAAGTCAAATGAATTAAGGTGAGAGAGAAACTACAGAACATGTGATGAAAGTGAAGGAGTTAAAAAGGGGGGAATTCTCTTTTCCATACTGAAAATACTCACAAAATACTCACTGCTATAAGGGACGTGGGATTTACAATCCCACGTCTACGTGGCCTGCTAAATTTATTTATTTTTATTTTTTTCTCCTTCCGTTTTTCTTATTTTATTTATGTTTTACTATATAAAAAACTTCCCCAATTTTAGCCAAAAAATTCTCAAATTTTACCCGAAAAAAACTCTAACGATCAACCATCAAACTGCTTTCTATATCAAATTAATATATTTTTTTTATCAAATAAAGTCACTCTGCCACTACAATTATCTCCAATTTTACAAAAAAAAAAAACTCTCACAATTTACAAAAAAAAAAAAACGTACCAAATTTTACCAAAAAAAAAACTCTAACCATCAACCATCAAACTACTTTGTCAAATTAATAAATTTTTTTCTCAAATCAATATCACTCTACCACTACATTTATCCTCAATTTTAAAACAAAATATATTAATTTGATATAGGAAGCAGTTTGATGGTTGATGGTTAGGGTTTTTTTCGGGTAAAATTGAAGAATTTTTTGGGTAAAATTGGAAAAAAAATTTATATACGAAAACAGAAATAAAATAAGAAAAACGAAAAAAAAGAAAAGAATTTATTAAATAATGCTTTAGTGGTAGAGTGATATTGATTTGAGAAAATAATTTATTAATCTTATATACGAAGGAGGTTGATGGTAGATGGTTAGAGTTTTTTTTAGGTAAAATTGGGTAAGTTTTTTTTTTGGGTAAATTGGGAGAGTTTTTTTTTTGTAAAATTGGAAATAATTATAGTGGCAGAGAGTGATGTTTATTTGATAAAAAAATATATTAATTTGATATAGGAAGCAGTTTGATGGTTGATGGTTAAGGTTTTTTTCGGATAAAATTTGAAAATTTTTTGGCTAAAATTGGGGAAGTTTTTTATATGCTAAAACATGAATAAAATAAGAAAAACGGAAGAAGAAAAAAAAATAAAAAAATTTGGCAGGTCACGTAGACGTGGGATTGTAAATCCCACGTCCAGTGAGTATTTTCAGTATGGAAAAGAGAATCCCCTTAAAAGGGTGGCGCAGTTTTTTTTTCCTATTTCATCCGGGTTTTTTTTTCTCTTTTACTTTAAGCAGACGCTTGACATGTCACGTTTAACATCCAATTTCTCAGTTTCCAGGAGTATATATTAATAGTATTGATGGTATCATATTAGAAATCTGAAGGCGTTTAGAATAACAGTTACAAAGCTTATCAAAAAAAAGAGTAACAGTTGCAATTATTGTGGGTACGGATAGAGTGTTGGTTGAATCTATTGAGATGGATTTTGTAATGTAATTAACCCTTCTTTTGAATATTTTTAGAACATACACAATAGTTGCGTTAATTTTAATAATATTAATTTTGATACATTATCATTTAATTGAATATTAAATAACACATATATAACTTAAATTTAACATTCACATTAATGTATTAACTTAACAAAATTATCTAATTTTAATTAAAATTAATTATTAATTGAAATCTTATTAATTAGTCATTTTGTAAACCCCCACTAATATAGAAATTAAAATAGTAGTATTTAAAATATAGTTCACGTTTTAATTAATTGTATTTTGTCATATCATCAATTAACAACATTAAAAATATTGTTATCTTTAAAAAAAAATTAACATGTATAAAGATAACACATGATTTAACATAACTAATAAAGACAAAAAAAAAATGCATTGTTAGCTAAGCATTTTATTTAACAATAGAGATAATAACACTATTGTAGATGCTCTCCGAAAACTCCGAATTTCTATAAAAAAAAAAAAGTTTACACCCAATTTTACTTACAAGCTGCACCTAATTTACTACTTTTAGGCTGGGTTTGTTTTGCCATAAAATATTTTCCTCAAAATTTTAGCCTTGTATGTCTTCTGAGGGAAAATCTGTTTTTCTGAAAAATATTTTTCAAAATTAAAGAAGAATAAGGTAAACATTCTCATTTAAAATTATCAATAAAATATTATCTCGAACCAATATGTGACCATACAAAAGATAGCTTATAGTGAAAAATGATACGTAAATAAAGTTAAATCTACCTAATAATTACTTAAAAGTATTTCACAAGTTAAGAAAAATATAACATACAAGAAAGATGTAAACTACACTTGACGCTTATAACTTAAAAAGTAAGTTATAAATGAAAACGAAGTAAAAATAAAAGAGGACTTATTTGCTAGTGGAAAGTTAACTTGGCTTTAGTGAATATCAAATCACAAACTATAACTTACATAAAATATTTACTTAAATATTTTATTTTAAAACAAAGTAGCTTAAATTTCTAGATGATGATTGATATTTGGTCTCGTTTGTCATAATTAGCAGTTAAATGTATTGTCGATCATTAAAAAATATTTAAATAACACTTGTACATAAAAATAATAATAAGTTAAATTGTTATAATACTTATCTCATAAGAAAAAAATATATATTTAGTGTACTGTACGAACTGTTGTTAACGATTTAGGTACTAAACTACCAAAATTAACATTTGACGTACCGAACTATCATATTGTTCACCATTCTGGTATCACCGTTAATTTAGTTGAATGGAAGTTAGTTTCATTTTTTATTTTGGTTATGTTCTTTGTAACTTATATTAGATTTAACCCCAAATTTTCTAAAATGTCTCATTTTAGTATATATTCATAAATATATAATTATATTACGTAAATGTATATATTTATATACACATGCATATATATACATGTATATTTATATAAAGGGGAGGGATCCATACCCATAAAAAAACACATTATCTTTACACATCAATCACAATCCTCCCCTTTACTTACTTTTAATGGTCAAGATTAGTTCATCTAATAACAATAACACACATAAATACATATAATATAATGCATATATAACATATATTATTGCAAATAATATAAATTCCAGATTAACAATTTCTTTATAAATGATGTTTGTGTATATGAATAAATTAGAGTATATACTTAACAAATATTTTCTATTAAAAAAATAAATACTTTTTGAAAAAAATAAAAAAATTATTTCCGTTCTTTCACGAAATTATTCAAATAATGATGTGGAGTTAAATAATTTTTTGCTCGAATGTCATAAATTTAAAACTTACTTTATCCTCGTTTTAGAGAAATTGTACATTTTTTTATAATTTTTTTTTTGAAAAATAAATTTTCAAATAAAATCTAGTCAAATAATATATTTTTAAAACTTAAATACTTAATATGTATGTATGTATATAGACGTGGTTTAATAGAAATATAGTAAACTGTAATGTTTCGAAAAAACAAGACTAAATTATACAAGTTACAAACAATAGGGTTAAAATAAAAAGAGAAACTAACTTGCATCAAACTAAATTAACGGCGGTACCTGAATTGTGAATATTATGATAGTTCGGTACGTTTATTGTTAATTTTGCTTGTCTGTTACCTAAATCGTTAACAACCTGTAATACAGTACAATAAATGTATTTTTTTCCTAAATAAAAGTAACTTTTTTTTAAGCAAAATACTCGTTCTGATAGCATCATAACGTTCTTAACCAAAATAAAATAAAACAAAACCGGTACCATCATCAAACCAGTATAAACAGTATTGATTTAGAACCAAAACATAAACAAAATACTTAGTCTGATAACATGATAAAATTCTCCACCAAATAAAAAACCAGGTACTAATATCAAACCAGAACCAGCAAACCAGTATTGATTTAAAACCGGAGCTTGGAAAAGAACCACCGGTTCTTGCCACTCTTAAACCGCTCCTCGAACCTTGCTTTAATCTTCTTGGCCGCTGTAATCCTCCTATCCTTACTCCCCAACACATCACCACTCACCACATCCTTCGAATCAATATGTCCATCGTGTACCTAGTGGGCATAATATGGGTATAATTGACGAATTTAATAAACGACTTGACACGTGACTTTTTCGCCCTTTTTTTAGCCGAGTCTTTTCGTATGACTTTTTTAGGATATTTTGATATTCCAGCGACTAAGCAGTGTCCGTAGGGTCGGTCACGTGTTCCGTCGTCGAATTGACGGACGATTACGACTTTGCGACCTGCGTATTTCCCTTGTAGGACTATTACGGCTTTGTTTGGCTTTAGAAACTTCACCATTTTTTTCAGTTTTTGTGTGTTTATTTTTAAGCCGCCGCTGATTGGGAGTGAGAAATGTAGAGTTTGTTTTAAATAAATAAATAAAAGTAACTTATTACATATCAGTTCTAATAAGTTAAAAGTGACTTATTTACAATTTTGTATTCTTAAAATAAAAACTTGTAATTAGCAAGTTAAACAACAATTACAAGTTAACCTCTCGAGGTAATTTCAAGGTTGAAACCAACTTCTTCTTTTTCTGTAATCAAACTTTTTTAAAATTTGAAATGTGCGTTTCATACTTGCGCATAGGTCATGCTAATCCTCTCTCTGTATAGTTCCAATTTTAACACATGTCCTCAAAGGTAACCAACTTCTCAAAGCAATAAAAATATATAAAAATTAACTTAATATGTAAATAGAAAAAGTAAAAAATAACTTATAATAACTTATAATACATATATAAAATAACTTTAGACTAGACGGTATCTAATATACAAAAGTAACTTGTAAGTATTGTTGCCTATAAAATTGAAATAGTGATAAAAAAAAATCCCATAAAAGTTTCATGCAGCTCCCAAACAAGCAGAAAATATGGAAAAATAAAACCAGGTCTCAACTGGTCTGGTTGTTTGTGCATTGCTTTGGTAATGTTTTGATCACTGTTTCGAGACCTAGTAGGAGGGGGAGAGACATGAGATGGTGGTAATTGTCTAATTGAGGCTATTTCATTTTCAATCTTCAAAAACAGTACATGGAAAAATAGAACTATTTCCAGAAAAATATTTTTCATAGAAAATATTTTCTAGTGAAACAAATAGAGGCATAAACAAGAATATATGATTTCTTACACTAGCGTTGGTCTAAAATTAAGAACATTTTATGATAAGTATAGATTATCCAATGAAATGCGGACATGGAGCGACGAGCTTTATTCGCGGCCTTATTTTATTTTTGAACATCGGCTTAATGCTTGAGACAATTTTTAGCACCCACCAACTCCACGTTAAGGCAATCAATGTACTTCCAACTTTCCAAGCGTGTGTGCAAATGTAGTAACGGTGATCGATTTAAGTTTTAGCCCTAGAGGCACAAAGCACGCCAAGACCGCAACATGGGCAAAGCACGTCCTTGTTTCCCCTTAAATAAAAAGTTTAAACTGTACATTTATATAGCCAACCATAAGAGTTACTTAACTGGTGTGTCATACGCATACCCAAGTCATAGAAAAGGATCACCAAAAAAATCTCATAGAATACTCAAGATTGTACAAAATGGACTATTTTCCCCTCATATACTATGAAAAATGGGGCAATACATTACAAGAAAACAATAGTACATTAAAAGGACAAAATAATGGATCAACCATGCATGGATGATCAATATATAACAGGAAATGACAGTCCCATTTTTCCCGTCTCATTGCATTTTGATCTTCCTCTCATGCAGAAATTTACAGAATTTAGTCTGCAGAAAAAGTGAGCCTGTATCGAAGTCCTATGTGTAACGTCGAACAAATGGTAAAATTGCAGAGGCCGAATTATCTTAATTACGACAAAAGATTATAGACTGCCTCCCTCCTAATCATAAAGCCTCTCAAAATGTCTAAAACTTTGAATGTGAAACAATGATTTTTTCCCACCAAAAACTTCAAATCTTTTCACATGCATGTTTCAGACAAATTTAAATCCCGCCACATGAGACTCTTGAGCATAAGTTAATCGTCAAATCTTGTATGACAACATTCACCTCGGAGGTGGTGGAGCATCATATGCTCCTCCCCACATTGTGGGTCCACTAGCTCCATGTGGGCTAATTCTATCTCTAGAAACACCATGAGTTTGATGAGAAAAAGGTCCATTACTGTGAATAGAAGGGGTTTGGACAGTGTTTGAATGCGTAAAAGGGTCTGAATAAGGGCTTGGTGCTGCAAAACCAAGCATGATATATAACTAACATGGAAAAATAGCAATTTTTATGCATATGAACTTATGAATATAACAATTACCACGAGCCCTGTTCTCGGCATTAAACACCTCAGCACGCAATATCTCCACTTCCCTTGCCATGCCTACAAGATCTTTCTCCATCACTTGCATCTTCTCCACTTTATCTACGTTCAGACCTTTCTCATACTGAAAGCTTGTTCTTTTTAGCCAAACAAAAACAAACAAAATAGGTTTAGCTAGTGTAGTAACACGTCAAACAAAGCCGAAATCACATAATGACTTAAATAGGAGGAAAATATGGTAGGTCTTTTTCCCGGTCTTAAAAGCTGCATGAAATTCAGTAACACCAACGACAAGTTATTTTAGGTTTCTAAAAAAAGTGGCAGTAATGGTACATGCAAAAACATACGAGTCGATAGCAGGAAAGGATATATAAAAGGTTTTTATATATTTTTCTACATAATTTTTGTATGTAGATGATTCTCATCACAAGATTCTCCTAGAGACTAATCTAGAAACGAAATTGGCCAGCATATAGGATGTTGCCAACTGAAATGACCACAGGTCTTTAACAGCTCAGGTTTACGTTCTATAGACATATACAATTCTCCCTAAGAGGAACAGACAGAATGCTATACGGGAAACAATAGAAGCTTAAAACGACCAGAAGTTGGCCCAATAGAGAACACACTTGAGAGGCCCTTGAGAAACACTGGGATTCATGCTCTCTGTTTCATTTCTTGGCGGACATGTACTCATATTTGTTGCATTAACAGTATAAAATCACAGATAAGATTAGTCACTGCAACAAACGGTTTTAAAAACACTAAATAGTAGGACAACATCCGGAGAATCTTGATATGTAAAACTCATACCAATGACCGAATGTTGGGTAAATTCGGTGAACTGGGACCTGGTTCACATAAAGGCAGTTCGATCCTGATTGTATACTACAAACATAAACTAAAAATGATAACAATAGAAATAAACTCACCGAAGCCTTTGATGTTCTTTCCTAAGATTATCTAGCTCATTATGCATATCTGGCAGCCTTTTAATATCAGCAAGTGCTTTTTCGAGTTCCTTATGTTTCCGCTGAATTTGTGCCATAAGCTCCTCTCTTTGCTTCACTAACCTCTGAGCCTCCATGTGCTCATTACGATATTCCATCTTTATACTCTCCCCACCTCTAAGTTCAACTTCCATTTTCGCCATCTTTTCCAACAAACCATGAATCTGAATATCCCCTTCTGTTTCAATGCTTCTTATACACCCCCTGAGTCTTTGTATCTCACGTTGGGAAGCAATTAGATCCTCTCTCAAGGCCACGTGAGAAGTAGATAGCATGCGGCTGTCACTAGCTAGGCGCTCGATTTCAGAGAGTTGAGTGGCTAATGTTGCTTCCATGCGATTGGTGGGTGCACGTTCGTCTGTTGACCTGTGTGTGGAGGATCTTAACCCGGGTGATGAACCATGACGCATTCCTTGTTCATGTAAGGATCTTTCATCGTATAATTGTTGTAACCGTCTTCTACTATCAGACATTATAGTGAGAACTCTTAACTTAAGCACTAAGCAAGGGTTTTGGTGGTAGGGAAAACTGTTTCAAAACAAAATTGAAGAATCAAAATTAAGATCGAAACTACATCATTTCAGGTATGTATTTCTGCATCAGAGAGTCTAGTTCATGGAAAATATTAAGAACAAGCCTTGCACTTGATCGCTTAGGTTGCACTGAGATGATGAGTACTTGTTGCAGAAAATTAAAAATTCTTCTGAACGAAGGCAAGCCAGAAACAAAGTTAAAGTGACACCAAGAGAATAAACAAAAGACCACATGGAAAAGCCTATACATTACACTGTTGATCTTTACAACATATACTAATCTCAGGAATGTCGCAAATCGTCCAGGAAATGCAAACCAATTCTTCTTTTACCCAGAAGAAATTAATAATCATCAGATCACTGTTCAAACAATCAAATCAGAACCTGATATTTTTGAAACCTTTATGAGTACACTACTTCGAAATACACCAAAAGTAAAAAAAAAAAAATGGGATCGAGGAGCCTTTCTAACCGTACTCATTGGACAATCTCTCTATAAATTACTGCTTATGAGTTATATAGCATTTTGTGAGAATTGGATCGAGGAGCCGCTAAAAAATGGGACCATGGAGAAAGAGCCCTTGGGACGGCTAATGCTTACAAGGACGTGAAAACTCCAATAACTATTAAAACACGCACAAAAAAGTGTTAAATAGAAGAAGAAAGAGTTACTGCAACTATAATAATGGTACAGATCCAGAGACAACATTTCTTCGGATAGAATCAGAGGATTCTATACTCCTATAAATAGGCTATCGTTCATTGAAAGTATGCCCACCTTCTACCCGACTACATCTCAAACTAAGACAAAGACGAAACCATTTAAGTCGGCAAGAACAACACATTCACATTATGTGTCCAGGATTTTTAACTCTAAACAAATACTTCATCATGTAAGCTCATATTATAGCCACAAAGCAAAAGCAAGAGGAACCACAACGTTGTCTTTTCTTTCACCATCTCTACCACACTAATACAGGCTCAATGCAAGAGTTTTACACCTCGTGACATCCTCACATACTCTTTTAAAGAAAAACCTTTAAGCAAAAAAATGGAAACTTATTGGGTCGATGGTTTGCCAAAAATGGTATTTTGGGACATCAGGATACTATATCTTCGGTACAGAAACTGAAACCTGGTAGTCTGGTACACAGAAGTGAGAAAATTAGGCAAGACTGGCAAGAGGATTAACAGGTATGGAGAGAATAAAAGTTTGTTAATCTGCGCACCAAATAAGCTTTCAGCAAATGTTACGAGCAAAGGTAACTTATATAACACCATGACTTCAAGTAACCAATGAAACTGGTTGTATTGCAAACCCACATGCGCTTATATTATTTCCTAGACACTAAAGAGCCAAAAATAGATGACAGTGGACTCTACAATAAAACAAGAAAAACAACACTTCAAAGTTCAAATACAAGATTAGTAATAAAGTTGAATCCCAATGCAAGTATAATAACAACTGATTCATTCATTGGCAAAACCATGTAGTTTTTGAAGAATCTGAGCAAGTGCTAACTACTAAGAAACTTCCTAAGTTCGTGGTTCATAGCAAAACTTCCCTAATAGCCTTTAAGAGTTTGTACTGGTAAATATCATATAGGACTATACTTCGTTTTGGAATATGCCATATGTTGATTCGATAAATTGATAGGCATGGGGTTTTGTCGGGATATGCTCAGAAAGTACATAGATTAGAGCGCCACTTGGCACTAAATATATTTAACCGCACCCAAACTTTCTCCCTCTCATTTAAAATTAGCCTCGTTGGTTAGTTGGACCCAAAAAAAATGGAGCAGTTTTTTTTTCAATAGATCTAAATTGCAAAAATGTGCGTCTTAAAATCAGAGTTGCAAAAATGAAAAATCTAACATTATGCTACTGTCATATGCTATTGATGCTACCTCGATATGGTATTCTTTTCTCAATAATTTTCGGACCATGTTACGGCATACCCGAGTAGCACATAGCATATTACAACGTAGCAATATGTTAAAAACCTGCTTTGTAATCATTGTTTGCTTGCATTATTCATTTAAACCTATGGAGACATGTATCATACCAGATTAATTCTGTAAGTTTTTTTTAGATACACAGAGACTACAAAAACTATATACAAAATTATAATCCAAAAATGATTAAAAATATATGGACCATACATGAAGTTATCACCCTTCTTTGCAGTGGCGGAGCCAGAACTTTAAACCAGGGGGTCAAAATATTGACAAAATAAAAAAAAGTTAGAATTAAGAAAAACAAAACTGCAAAAGATCAAACATTGTTACTTAATTTACAATCGATCCATACGGTCACCCATATCTTGAAAGCGATACATAGTAACATCGTTCGACAAACTTTCAAATATATCATTTTCAGTATAAACTACTAAATCATATAAACAAGAAAAAAACCAATGAAGTTAACTAGTTAAGTAAGTTACAAAGTGAAACAACAATTTTATTCGAAATAAACTAAAATAAGTCAAACAGTAAGTTTACCCAACTTAATTTATATGTGTAAATAACAAGCTAGACATTCTGTAAACAACCTACTAAACAACTAACTAATTTAAAAGGCACAGTTGATTTATACATGTTCCATTAAAAATTTATATTAATAAAGAACTAACTAAAATTTTCCCAATTTTATATAGTACCTAGCTTTTTCTAATAAAAATCTATTAAAAAGTACCCTAATTTTTTTAAGTAATTAACAATCGTTAAGTAAACAAGGATAGAATCAATAAAGTACGGTATATTATTAATTTTACAAACTAGTTAAGTAGTTATGATAAAAAAGAAAGATTAAGAAAGAGAAAAAAAACAACTATGGCTCCAACTTAGCTTGTGTTGAGAATAACATGTATGACTGGTCATCGTATAAGGGATTGAGTTTGGGGTTTTTTAGTGTTAAGGTCATCACTTATATATAGATAAAATTTTGAATATGTATAATACAAACTTTCTATTTAAATAAAATGCTAATTTTGTACTTAACACCTCATGCGTATTTTGGTAAATTTTATATAAAAGTCAGGGAGGTCAGCTGACCCCCCTTGCCCCATTGCAGTTCCGCCAGTGCTTCTTTGACCCTGTTTCTTTCTCTCCTGTTCTCTCCTAATTCTCCACACACAAAAAATCTAATTTTCTCTATAGATTTTACTTTAAATCCTTCCAATTGGATAATGTCATAGGTGGGGAGCAGGCAGAGGGTGACATCAAGATCGGGAGCGAATATGAAACGCAGAGGAGATTGGCGGTGGTTTAGGTGAGTCAACAGAGCAGGTGACATCACACCACACACCTGTTTTAAAGACAGAATTCCTGCATGATTTTTTTAAAAAAATCCAGACCTAAAACAACACACCTTTCTGCAATTTTCCAAAAAGAATAGAGTATAGGGCATAATAAGATTCCGGAACTTTATCATGGTTTTAGTGAGATGCACCCAAGAGCCAGATTACATACCCTACTTGGAAGATGCAAAATTGAAGAACAACTATTATTCGATGCTCAAACGTGATAGCTCAATCCCCTAATATGGTAGTATAATGACTACCATTAAATACAGTGTCAAGGAAGATAAAAGTGACTGTTAAGTCGTGTTGATTGTTTTCTCTACTGTATAGCGCACTTCACTGGTTTAATACAGATGGCTACAGTAAAATATAATCAGATCATAACAAGTAATAGCTAATGTAAATAATAATATTAAACAGGTTGATCTCCCTATTATACGCATCAGACGAAAATTGAATTCTCCCTATCTTGGTTGTTGAGGCTGAAAATCTACATATCCAAACCTCGATGGTTGATACACCCCCGGAGTTTCAGCTTAAAAAAGACACCTAATTAGCTTTAAATAGCAAGCAAACAAAGTCAGAGAGCGATAAAACATATTACTGGTGTCATAGAACAAGCAATAGACTAAAACGTCATATTGAAATGTTGAAACCAGCCAAAACATTTCTGATTATTAATGACCAAAATGAAACAAGTACATAAAAGAGGATCAAAAGCGCTAAAGTTTAATGACTATTCGATGCTCAAAAGTGCTAGCTCCTAATACGGTAATATAATGACTACCGTTAAATACAGTGTCAAGGAAGATTAATTTGACTGATAAGTCGTGTTGATTCCAGAATGCTTAATTCTGTGAGACTACTTACCGATTGTTTTCTCTACTGTATCAAGCACTTCATTGGCTCAATACAGATATGGCTGCAGTAAAATATAATCAGATCATACGAAGTAATAGCTAATGTGAATAATAATATTCAACTGGTTGATCTCCCTATTATTATTCGCATAAGACGAAAATTGAATTCTCCCTATCTTGATTGTCGAGACTGAAAATCTACATATTCTAACCTCGATGGTTGATACACCCCTGGAGTTTCAGCTTAAAAAAGACACCTAATTAGCTTTAAAAGTAGCAAGCAAACAAAGTCATCGAGCAATAAAACATATTAATGGTGTCATAGAGCAAGCGACAGACCAAAAGATTGTTACTAAGTAATTTACAAACTTATAAATTGTAATGTCAAACCCAGCGTTACTCACGCACGGGAGATTCAATCCACGTAACTGCCCAAGTAACGGACTTCTCTAGGATTATATCGAGAATGAGGGATCAAAAGAGTAAATAACTTTAAAAGCTATTAATCCTCCGACATTGTTTAGTACAACGAACACGAACACTATCAATCAAGTCATTAGTGACTTAACTCAATCCAACCAACAAAATCTAATCCTAGAGGGAAGAAATATTGCCCTTAATGAAGAGTTAGTGAGCCTTTATGAAAGACAACTACAGTCGCAACGTTGAAACCGTCCGAAAAATCTCTGATTCTTAATGACCAAAATGAAATAAGTATATAACTGTTTTAACTTTCTAGTGTCACGCTAAACTGTTATCATTAGTGACCAAAATCAAACGCTCAAAATTTTAAATTTTCTACTGTCACGTTAAACTGTTATCATTCCAACATCAAATGCTCGATGATGTATATGTTCTTTCGAAAATTACTTTCTCATATGGTATACATTTTACTTATAAAACGGTATCCTCGCACTTAAACTGTTTCCATATTGTCAATTATTTATAGTCAACACTCTTTCAGCTTGTTACAACTTTTAAAATCTTTAACCAATAAACTAAAGTATTTTCACTAAGAGAAAAAAAAATCTACAATATTCTTCAGCTACAAAACACAGTTTAAATATATAATACTAGTATTAAAACTAGTCACCGACTTGACAAACCTTATAAGCATACGAGAAAACAAAGCTGAGCTTAAAAGCTACAACCAAATAAGCCCTTATTTTCTAATGCCATAATTTAGAACAAAATAAAAATCTAATTTAAATGAGTGTAATCTTAGACATAAATTAGAAAGAGTGAAAATAGAAAGGATGGAAAAGCAAGAGTAGTAACAATAAGCACTATGAATATATGATTGTATTGAATACACACAAATACATACATACATACGTATATATCTATATATATAATTATAATTATAATAATAATAATAATATAATCGTGGGTTGATAACTCACCTCTGTTATTAACAGACTCAGCTTTTTGCTTTTGAGGGAGAAACTGATTAATAAAAATAGAAAGAAATATTTTGGGACGAAATATATGTTAAGAGCAGGTCTAACAAATGAGCAGGGCCATCGACTTGATTGATTTGTACTTATATATTTATTTTTTTATAAACCGAATATATTATTCAATTACCTCAAAAACAATTATAACTAAATTTTAATAATTATTTGCACACAAAGTTAATCTTGTACATACATGTCAGTTGATGACAAAATTATAGTTTTGCATTATAGCATTTTTGTCGTTATTACTTTCACTAGATGAGTTTATATATTATTGTCACATGTCCTTTTATAGTTATTTAAATGAATCAACTTGTTTATTTTCACTATAAAAGTAATCACTCTCCTAATTCTATTTATGAAAAATAATTATTTATCAGGAAAAAACTTACACTAACCAAGGAGAATGTGTGTGTGAGGCAATGTGATCTGAACCGGGAACAAAAATTTTATTCTAAAATTATGGTCTGAACCATGTCATGTGATTGACTTTGGGCATTTTCTGTGCATTTTAGGTGGAATGTGAAGAATACCCCCTCTTTTGGGGCCAAAACTGCTCTACCCCATGCTAAAAATAAGAGAAGAACGAGTGATCAGATAATATTAATTCATATTACATCAGGAAATTTTGCACAGAGTTCCATTTCTATTAATTGGTTGGTGGCACCGAGATTTCTTACGAGCCTTGACGAATGGGTCTTGCAGTCAAGCTCTCTTCTAACTTTCCACTAGAGTGCCAATTTATGTCCGTCCTCTGGATTTGAAATCGTTGTTTATATAGCTCGAGATTCTCGTAAATGGTGAATAATCAAATTCCAATTAAAATGAAATCTTTAGGATAGTTTTGCTCTGCTGGATTTCTAATAAAATTGTGGAATCCTATTATTTTTAGGGAAAAGGACGGAATATAGTTTCTCGTCTCATGAATTTGATCTATCTTCCACATGCTCTTAGCAGCAATCAACATATCATCCGGTGCTTGAATGGTCGATACAAACAAGGTCGTCAAGAATAATTTATCGAAAGTACTATCATGCTGAAATTAGCTAATCTTTGTAAAGAAACAATTGAACAACCGATGAAACAAAAATGTGAGGTGGGGGTGGGGGTGGGGGTGGGGGGTTCGTAGTATTAGAATGTTATAGCAAAGTTGTGAGTAGATTTTGTTTTACTGCTATTCTATATTTTATTTGTTATCATATATTGATCGGTCTCTGTTCTATATAAAGAGCCGATTTATGTAAAAGAATACCAATGTACTTGCTTTATTCTACATCTGTTATACCGTCTATCTAGCTCTACAATATTTCATTATTTAACATTGTATCAAGAGTCTAAGTTAGATATATAAGCTTTCGTTGCTTCGGCGGGTGGCGGCGAAACTGTTGGCCAGAAATTTTTTCTACTTTCATGTTTTAAAACTATACTGCTTTTATTTTTTATACCTAATCTGCATTTATATTAGTTCTACGTTTTCTTTTTCTATTGCTATTTTATTTCTACTTCTACAGTACTACCGCTACGCTCCTCCTACATTTTTTTTCCTACTGATGCTACTTTTAATATTGTCACTATTTTTTCTACCACATCTAAGTTTCATGATTTTACTTACAAATTGAAGGTACTAATTAAACAGTTACATTATAATTCTATTGCTACTACGACCGTTATTTCTACTCCTAGTGTTACTTCTATCATCGCCACTACTCCCATCACTATAGAGATAACTACAGTTGCATCGATGTTTCCTGCTATCGGGACAACTATTTACGACTACTTCTACAACCAGTTCTACAGATTTTATTACTAATTCTACAACTACTACTACTACTCTGCACTCTTTGCCATGAGATTTTGAGTCTTCGAAATGGGTAAATAGTCAAATGTTTTGGCAAATCCTCCTGAGGACAGAAATCCGCAACATTTTACACTAAATTAATATTGAAAATTTCAATTTTTTTCGTCGTTGACATGGCTCTAAAAACTAGCGCCAATATGACCCATTTTAAGATTGTATGTCAGGTCAGGTGTTCCACACCAAAATGAATGATTGTTTTAGGTACTTTACTTCGTATTATATGCAAATAATATATTTTGTTCCATATATAACTAACCGTTTCTTATTTTATTTGTGATAAAGAAAAGGAAGTGTGTAAGTAGTCGGAGTCTTCACAAAGAACGGTAGTAATGGCATTTGATAAGGGAAGAATTATACACGATTAATATTGTAAAAGAAATACCCGACATATATTTATCAATATTGCACTCCGGTTATTTGACATGGGACAACATTATCACGATGGATATTAGAACAAGCCGCATATGGTTCTTTTAAAAATTACATAGTTTTGAGTTCTAAAAAAGGATAAGAGGGCAAACGAAGACAGAAATGTACGTACAAGTTTGATAGAAAACCAGTAATGTTACTTTTGCACATCAGACAAACAACAAAGAAACCCATCAACGGGGAAAATTTTCCCGTAGTTCCATACTGATGTCCATACCATATGCCCCAGATTTTCCGTTGATGCTTGTATAAGCACTCGTAGGAACAGTATAAAGGTCTGTGGGTTCGCTCACAAGTGGCACTCTTTCTTCTTGGTTATTACTGTGATAATCCCAAGGATGTTCAGTAAACTTCATAAGACCTTCAAGTTCATTAGCCACTTCTTTCATGGTAGGCCTGTCTTCACCTCTCAATGCAAGACATTTATTTATGAGCCTCGCAGTCATTTTAAGCTGCTCCAAAGTACCTTCCCTAGTCACTCGAGGGTCCAATATTTGGAACAAACGGTTTTCTTTCACCGCTATTACAAAATGCATAGCTAAGTTTCTTTCTTCTATAGGCCGTGTAGAAGAGAGTGGTTCTTTGCCAGTCATAAGTTCTGCAAGAACCACCCCAAAACTATAGACATCGCTTTTCTCTGTCAACTGGCTGGTATGAAAGTACTCTGGGTCCAAATAGCCTAATGTCCCCTGGACTAAGGTAGTAACCTGAACTTGGTCCAACGGTATGAGTCTCGAAGCTCCAAAATCTGCCACTTTTGCTATATATTGTTCATCCAAAAGTATGTTAGCAGACTTGACGTCTCTATGAATGATAGGTATTGAAGCTGCCGAGTGGAGATAAGCAAGCGAATTAGCGGCTTCTGATGCAATTCTGAGCCGATTATCCCATGACAACCAAGACTTACCGTTTTGATGTATATGGTGAAAGAGAGTACCATTTGGTATATATTCGTAAACCAATAACGGAACATCCGTTTCCAAGCAACAACCTAAGAGTTTCACCACATTTCGATGATTTACTTGTCCCAGTATAACAACCTCATTAATGAAAACCTCTATTTGGCTTTCGTCCATTAATCTTGATTTCTTAATGGCAGCCACTCTTTTATCGGGTAAAATACCTTTGTAAACTACACCATAACCACCATGACCAAGGATGTGATTCTCGGCGTAATTATTGGTGGCTTTTTTTAGCTCTTCAGCTGTGAAGACTTTCGACGTCGAGTCCATATTAGTATTACCCTCTTTAGTAATTTGTTGTTTAAGAATTAAGCCGCCATTTCGTTCAAAGAATTTCTCCCTGAGCTTGATCAAGCGTCTTTTCTTGAGGCTAAAATATATCCAAGTTGCAGCAATGAGCAATGACAAGAAGCCAAAACTTAAACCTGCACAAATTCTCAAAAACTTACATGCAAAAAAGTAGGAAAGATCTTAATATGAAATTCAATCATAACAAAATTCATCCTTCATAGTTAGTATGGCGGACAGTTTAAGCAACCTTTTACTGTGAAGGCAATGCCAATTAACTGAAACAAAACTGTAACCCGTGACCAGTTGTATAAAATTCTATTGTTGTTAGCACAACTTCAATAGTAAGTTGTAAAGTTCTGCAATCAATGATACCCCCTAAATTTATAGTCTTTGATATATATGATATTAGTATAAATCAATAAATAGTGTAATTTTTTTTATTTGAGGGAGTATTATTTATAGGTGCAACATGTATGAACACAATCATATTTTCTGGTGGACACTAATAATTATTTTTAAATTCAATTTTGCAGAATTTAGGTTGTAAATTGTTTTGAAATTTACAATTCTTTTATTAAAACCTCAAACAGTTTTGCAGTTCTGATCACTTTAAATTTAAATTCATGATAAAATTTCGAAACTAAAATCAAGGCATAATCTATGGATTAAAAAAAAAAACCATTTAAATGTTCTTGATTAAAACGGAAAAGTCAAAAGACACACGGTGTCAACTCGAGAATGATCATATGCTAACTACTTTGTCAAATGTTATCATAAATTGCATTATTTTAGAAACGCAAATGACTTTAAACTAGGAAATAAACAACTATCCAAATAGATTTTAATAACAAAAAGTTGCTGAAATGTCTTGATCACCATTCAACTATCTTTCTCCCCACCCCTCTTCGTTACAATTTCCCGAATAGATGATTGTCATAAGACGTTTTCTTCATTATAAAGTTGACAATAGCATAAAAATACATATGCACTGAATAGTAAAAGTCCAATAACTGCATATGTACACTACTAGTACTGCTTAAGTTTAAGTTTACAGCACAATTTTGAAGTTCGTAATAGAATGTTTACATGGATTTCCAAATAATTACTGTCATACAGGAACACAACATTTATGGAGTGCTACCTATAAAAAATTTTGGGATAAAATGTTCAGAATCCGTTGATACTTTTATAAACACTAAAAAAATGTAGACGGATATGGACGGATATTTTTAACGCTCTAATTGGGGGGATGGAAATGTGTCATTTTTTTGTTTTAGTTATGGATTTTGTAGTTCATGACAGTTTTGCAACAGATTTACACAGACTGGGATCTAACCTTCTTTTAGTGAAACCTTTAAGAATATTCTTTTTGTTATTCTACTGTATTTATTTGGTATGAACCATATCAATTTACATGAAGTATGTGCAGTTCTAAAAAAATCAACTACTTCTAATTGTATGCTAGAAACATTGGGAACAAAAAAAAAACAGATTCTTATTATAAATTCCCTAGATATCTAAGTACTACAGTAATCATGCAAAAAACTGTTCAACAATAATATACCTAGAGATAATTTGAGGACAGGAAATTGTGAGGTCCTTTTGTTGCATCCATGCGCTTCATTTCTACCATCACCATAGTATCCGTCTTTACAAACACAGGTAAAACTTCCGGGTTTGTTTATGCATTTGGCGTTTGGATCGCAGTTGTGAATGTTGGGGTCAATGCACTCATCAATATCTAGTGAGCACAAGAGTTCAACTGTTAGTGTTCACCACATATACATATATGCTTGCATATATAATTTGTAATTTTTTAGATAGTTGGTCTCATGTTTTAGGATTTCAATTGCGAATTTTATAAAATATTACATTAACAATACTGCTCAACGTTAAAAAACATTCTTGTAAAAAAGTAAAGAAATTCAGCATACCACATTACGAATAAAAACTAAAAAGCAAATAAGGCTCAACACCATGAGTAGCATATATATATTGTGCATACAATTGTGTTAAAGCCCGTAGTTTCATGAGTACGAAATACTTATAATTGGAAACTTAAAGAAGAAAATCTTATATATAAGCCCATGGTAATGCCCTTTAAAAGGCTGTAAATTCCGATAAGTTTTTTGTATAAAAGATTTGCGTAAATAATCCCCATTACACAGATTAACACAGCTGCATGCATTAATCACCTTATGTTTTCCGTAATACTTTAAACGACCTACCATATATATTTGAAATTTGTTGTTTCTTCTAACTGCAAAAGTGATTTAGGCGTGGTGCAATTTGAAATAATCTAATCAAATACAGCATATTTTCGTTCACAAATTTGTGTCTCTCCTGAATGAAAGATTCTACCACCTCTGAAAATGAAATAACCGTATTGCAATTTTTCCAAAATAACAATATAGTTGCCGGTTTTTAATATTTATTGGAAGCTGGTAGAAGATGTAGAACTCATACGAAAAAGACTTCCTCGATGAATTTGGTATGCAATTATGTATATTCAAAGAAAGAAACATATATAGACCTTGACATCCTGGACTCAGGTAAGGGTTTCCCTCGAAACCACTATTGCAACCACACCGATACCCTCCGTAACCGGTATCCGAATCATTGCAATACGTATTCTGTAAGCAAATCAAGGAATTGGAATCTCTAGCTTGACTGCAAGTTTGGTTACCAATTACCCAATCTAGTACTATCGGCACATTATATTTAGTATTCGTTGTATAATTGACATCCAAAAAATCTAAAGCACCACGGAAACTAAAGCTATTTTTGTCACCCAAAAACGCATAGCTACAAGGGTTAAAAGACCAAACCGATGTGTGGTTAGTTTGCAACGAGTTTAGCATGGTAGCGTAATACTTTAGCCCTTTGGGTATAGATAATTGGCAGCAACCGACCCCGTTACACTTTCCAACGGGCACATCCTCTTTTTTGGTGCAGACAGAAACACAACCACCAGTGAAGTTTTGGCTTCCCTCCCCTTTAACTATAGCTAGGTCATCACAGCCGACTATAGTGAATACATTCTCAGTGTCTGAGAAGGTAAATGGGTAACTACCTAATTTAGTCCAGGAATACGTTTCGCCTACTCTAACTCCAAATGGGTCGTAACACTGTGAAGCGACAGGGTTTGTTATACGTATTTCAGAGTCGGATATGGCGAGGACTTGGATGTTGCTCGTGCCCATAAAGGCTATTGGTGGGTCCGACAATATGCTACAATTGATATCGTAATTTAGGCCAAAAGAACACCCAGCACCAACACCTACACCAAATGGATAGGGAACGGTTAGGCTCCCACATTTGAGTTGACAACCCGGCTTGCTCGCCATAAACCCGTCACTCGTCAAGTTATTATTGGCTTGAGCCTGAAGAAGCCATTGAAGGAAGATGAAAAGATAGAGATGAGACATGAATGTTTAAATTTTATGAGAATGGAAAATGAATTTTATTCTCTTTTCTTAAGTCCACTTCTAAAACTACCAACATATATAATTCATGGTGTATAAATCGGGGTCAAGTTCCCCTATTCACTTCACCATCAACATGATGTACAAGATGTATGTAACTAATTAACTCACTAGCGTTGACTGTGTACAATGATGACGGTTTAATTAGTTAGAAACACTTTATAATTAGGAATTTGAAAGTGATTCGTTACATTACATATGAACTAAATGAACATTTCATACAAATAGAAAAAACTGATGTGACCATTAACATATAAAACAATGAGATATTCTAGTCTGAAATGATCAAAGAAACTTATTTTACTATTCTGTACTATCCAGAGCATTTTCTTTGCAATCTTACTCAGCATAAATGTGACTTTTTACTATTTAAGAACTTTAATCATATAATACTGGTAGTATACAAAGAAACTACTTCTACGAAACCACCACCCGTTCGTTATTTTGGAATATTATTTCATTTTATTTATACTCACAGTACCTCACTATGTACACCTTAATAACCTTATAATTAGCTACAAGATTTGATATAATTCTTACATTCTAAATTGTTTGCTGTTGTCCAGTTAAAATATGTAAACTGAACACATTAATGAGTTCATGAAATCGTGTATAATTTTTTTTTTTTTTTTGTTTATGAAGTGAACTTTTATAAGTTCAAAATAATGAAATGATTATACTGGGATACAATACAAACGAATAACAATGTGTGCCTCTAGCCATTTCTGAAGCTTTTAAAACTTAGTACTAGTATTTAGACAAATAATATAATTAGTTCAGCTCCAACGGGGTCTTATTATTTTTAATAACTGAAGCTAGTCAATTACAAATTGGTGGAACTTAGAATTAAAAGATATGATGATTAGGTGTCTACTACACAATGACTAGGAAAGTATTACATTACCACTTATTAAGTACGACAATTTGAATGTTAAATGTGTTGATTTGGGTAGTCACTGAAATAGTTTCCAACTTTGCGTAGTCATTAGTACAATGTGTTAATCGACCATGGTCCCTAAAGTTTAAGGACTTCAGAATCAGACTAGTGCATAACATTTTGATTTAGTTATGCATTTTAAAAGTGAATGTCAATCATGAAGATTGACATACATTACAAAAAAGTTTAGATCGCAAACGGAATTAGTGACATATTTTGTTTATCAACGTCCTAATTACGGACGGCATGACGACGGATTTCAAATTTACTGACAGATATTGTAATTTAATGACAAATTTCTAATAAATTTGTTCGTCTCTGATTGGGACCTTTTTTTGTAGTGATATTTATTCCGAAGTATAAGAGCATTCACAGCAGCATTTGTATAGTTGTAATCCATGATACATCATCAAACCCCTTATATCTATGATACAGATTTTTTATAATATATTTATTTATAGCAGATTATCCAAAATACATTTCTATCTTACAAGTTTTCTCTCTAGCAAATTATCTAAAATACATATTTTATTTTTCCAAAAAAATTAGTTTTTTTTACATACGATCAAATTTATAATATAAAAAAAAATCACTAAAACTACTATAATGTATATCAAACTACAAAAAGAAATCAATATATACTTTAGATTAATAGTATAAAACAAACAAAAAAATTATACTCAAGAAAATAAGTACTAAAATTTAACATGTCAAACACCAAATTTTACAAATAAGAAAAATAGCAAGAAAAACAAATTGTGTCCAACAATTATACTAGACTAACACAAAACAAATAATATAGTAGCATATATAAGAGGGAGAAGAGAGGGAGTATAGATAAAACAACAGTGTTTTGCTATGTAAAAAATTTACTGTAGAATATCAGTCATTCTATACAATATTATCTATAATAGATATGACTGTACATAAGCTCCTGGGTTTCTTTCCCAGGATGTATTCTATTTTAGCAAATAAATGGCCAAACAAAGCACAGTGTGAGTGCTCTAAATATGAATTATTTAGTAGCTAATATTTATTCCTTAAGAATGATATTTGCTTAATTCCCAAAAAATTATTAGTAAACATGTTTATTAATTCTTGAAGAATTAATCATTTTCAATACATTAATTATGGAAAATTAACGTGTTAAACAATCCGTAAGATTGATTAATTTATCCTGGAATATAAATTAAGGAACAATCCCATACATCAATAACACGATAATATAGGTTCTTGAAGTGTTATGGTTGATATGATCACATACAATGGCGGAGCCAGGGTCCTCCAAAATATATTTAGAGGGGGGGCTAAACCACCATTTTCTCAATTTGTATGTAAATTATACATTGAGTGGTAGACTTTTTCATAATATTAGGGGTTGTAGCTCCGGCGAGGCCCCACCTAGCTCCTTCCATGATCACAGATTCACAAAACATCTCAAAATTTCCTATTTCATTATACAACCAAATTCAATGTCTTACCATTTTTAACATTCGGAGGGATGTAAATGTCAACAAGGATATAACAACTTGACCATAACTGTGAGTTAAATGATTTAGTTTACACACATTTTCTGAACTTGATCTGACATATAGCACAATCTGTCATGTCCTTTTCGTTTGGTATTGTTATTTCTGGTAATTATACTGCTGATCCTATTTAGTTAGGGGTCAAGCATTACAAAGATAACTGAATGACAATGGCGTGATACTTCATTGAACTAATGTGTTATTTGTTTGTCTGAAGTAAGCGCCTTTTAACCTTTTACGTTTGGTATCAGGCCTTCAGCTTAAAATATCAGTCGTAGATAGTGAGTTGTAAAAACCCAAAATTTGATTTTAGACAACCTGAAAATACCTTAAAGAGTTACAACCATCTCATGTTTTCCTTCTGATTTGGCTGTAGCAAAACTTTGCTGGACTTTGAACTTATTAACAATAGTATCATTTGTGGAAAATCCGTGTCAAGTCAGAAGGTTTTAAAATATCAGTGGTTACCTACTTGTCCAAGTATTGGTTATAAGGAAATAGGTGGTATAGGGGATTATCACTTCTCAATTTTCTATTTGCGTTTTACCGGGAAATAGCAGTTGGAAGAAAGAAATGAAATGCAAGTGAGATCAGTAGTATTACATCTGTTGATTTTTTTTCCCTGTGTTTCGGCAATAACTGTGAAATTTTGCCATTTGTAGTTGCATTGTTTTGCCTCCTTTTTCAATTCAGAAACCAGGATAAAGAAGAGAAGAGTATTCGTATGAGTAAGTGATTGATTTTATCATTTGTTATTTTTAGTAAAAAAGAAGAGAACTGCCAACTGGTATGGTAATTTGTTCGTGCATTGTTAGAATTATCATAGTTTTTGGGAGAAAATCATTAAATTAAAGGTAAGCTGATATCATTATTATTCTTCCTCTTGGGTTCAGAAAAAGAAAACTAAGAAAAAACCAAGGAGACGGTAAAGAAACAAACAAAATAGACTCAAAGGAATTCTTGGGATCAAATATCGATTCGGAATAAAGTTTTGGAAGGTGACAGTGAGAAGGAGCTGTGTGACATTTTTTTGGTTCTGGTGCTCTTAAAACAAACGTTCAAATTTTTCTGGTGCTTTTATATGAGAATGGACTAATACCAATCTTCCAGAATGCATACAATTCTTTATACTGTTTCAGTATTAGTTATCATAAATATTAACCATATCATTGAGTCTTTAAGATATAAAATTAAGTTACCTTTTAAAAAAAAGAAATGTTGTTATTGATGTCATTAATAGTATTAATTATCATGCAATAATCTTAAATACAAAGTCAGGATGGCCGAGTGGTCTAAGGCGCTAGACTCAAGTTCTGGTCTTCGTGAGAGGGCGTGGGTTCAAATCCCACTTCTGACATTTTCTTTTAATTTTTATTTTCTCGTCAAACTTTGGTAAAATAGAGTAAATATTACTTAATGATAAGCGTCAGTATCAAAACATTATGAGTGACCTAAATTATTCCTGAAGGAGTAAGAAGCAATTACTGAAAGTAAAGCAGAAACAGATTATTATAAAGTTTCCCAATTCTAAAACTTGTACATAATTAGCGAGTTTCTGGTTCCTTGCATCATTAATACTACTGGGTAAGATGGCATATAATCGCCCAACAAAGAAAGCAAACCGAAGTACATCTATTAGAAATAAACAAGCCAAGCCATCACAGCCTATAAGTAGTGAAAATCGAAATATTTTCTTGATAAAGTCAATTGTCCAGGCAGGTATAAACAAGTCGAGAAACAAATACAGATGTATGATGAGTAGATACAAATTTGGGGATATATTTTATATTTTCATTTACAAAGACGGGCTGAATTTGTAGTAACTTCACAGACTGCCTACGTACTCCTTTATAAACTAGGGGATCAAGCCGCACGTAGTTCTTTATTGTTCTTTACATATTAATCTAGTAAGAAAACTGTTGGAAAAACATGTGAAAACATGGGTGTTTCCGAATGGTCACTGGACCAACTTCGAGTCATTATTTCGTGTAACAGCGCTGAGTTGTTTATACCGAACTCAACGTGGTTGAGTAGCCCGTGTGACGAGCTTCGTAACGGTATATCACATGACCTATTCGGAGAATGGGTGTGAATACAAAGTGGCTTCAAAGTTGGTGCCTCGAAAGCTCAAATCTGGAAAAACCGAAATGGTAAAGGAAAACCATTTAGTATAATCCCATATTGGAAGATTAAGAGTTAATTTTGCAATATATATACCATACCAACCCATGTAGTTATTAAACTAACATGTCCACATACACCTAAGAGTATTAGTGTGTATTGGGCTTGGGCTTGGGATTTGGGATTTGGGGAATGTCTCGGGTCTTGGGTCCAAACCCGAATAGGGAGTTTTGTATAAAATACAAAGCAGTCCCTAGAGTTTCCAGCAATCAGAAACGCTCCAGCAATGAATGAGATTAAATGCTGCGGTTTCAGAATTGATTGAGCGGATTCTGGGGGTGTAACTCCCAGAATTAAAGGCCAACATTTATGGCTGCGGTTTCATTAGAGCCTATAAAATGCAGCCATACCCCTCTCATTTCAACACACCTTCATACACACAACTCACAGCATAAGCATACACTTAGTGAGAGAGAACCGCACCACCAATAGCTCGACCTGTGGTTCGGTGCCGGTTTCCATACGAGCCACTCTGAGATAGAAGTTGTACCTTGGGAACAAAGTCCCGAAACCAGAAACCTTTTAAAGGTGGTTCGGGAAATATTGTTTAAGGGAAACTGCTCAGCAGTTGCCTCTTCTTTTAATTTCTGTTATTTATTTTTCAGTCCTTTATTATTTTGTCCATTTAATTTCAGTACTGTTTTCCTTCTGTATTTTTCTTTCCAGTACCTTTAGTTTCTGTAATTTACATTTCAGTCTTTCCTATTCTGTAATTTACTTTCCTGTACTTTAATTTCCAGTATTTACATAACAGTCCGGGCAGTTTATTTAATAACAGTCCGGGCAGTTTTTTATTTGTTAAAACCAGTCCAGTTTGTTTTATTTACAAAACAGTCCGGCAGTTTTTTTTATTTGTTAAAACCAGTCCGGCAGTTTGTTTAAAACCAGTCCGGCAGTTTTTATTTGTTAAAACAGTCCGGCAGTTTGTTTAAAACAGTCCGGCAGTTTCTTTTTTGTTAAAACAGTCCGGCAGTTTGCTTTATTTACAAAACAGTCCGGCAGTTTTTTATTTGTTAAAACCAGTCCGGCAGTTTGTCAAAACAGTCCGGCAGTTTTTATATTGTCAAAACAGTTCTGCAGTTTTTTATTTGTTAAAACCAGTCTGGCAGTTTGTTAAAACAGTCCGGCAGGTTTTATATTGTCAAACCAGTCCTGCAGTTTGTTTTATTGTCAAACCAGTCCGGCAGTTTGTTTTATTATCAAAACAGTCCGGCAGTTTGTATTATTGTCAAACCAGTCCAGCAGTTTAATTTAAATTCTGTACGAGTCAGGAATTGTAATTCATATTCCAATTGTGAGAAATAAAGTGTTATTTCCATTGCGTTCCTGTCTTTTACTTTATTGTCCTTTCAATTATCGTATTCGAAATAGTAACAAAACCCAACAATCTTAAACAATATTATTATTTGGTTTTACTATTTTCGAATAGAAAAGGACTTTTGTTTTTATTTTATTGTTGTTGACGTCTCGGTTTTATTCTTGCAAAATCATTGCTAGTTTACTAGAAATTGAAATTTGCAAATAGAATAAAATCCGAATTGATTTAATCTTTTAATTCTAGAATATAATAAAGAATTCTTAGTGAAATCAAAAGTGATTTGATTTTCACGCTAGAATATCTTTTTATTGTTTTATTCTTTTGAAGCAATCTAATTAAGTTATAATTAGTATTTGCGATTAAGAATTTTAGTTTTCTTGCGAGAAACTAAACGGTTTTAAATTTGTCATTTCAGATGACTAATGAGGATCAAACACCCATCGATCCTTCGGGATTCGTGCAGGGCGCAGTTGTGATTGGCAGTAGCCATAACATTGCGAGCGCTGCGAGTGGGGGGCCCCAGGCTCAGGCTCAGGCACAGGCCAAGGCCGAAGCTGCTGCGGCAAAGGCTGCGGCCGACGCCGCTGCGGCAGAGGCTGATGCTATGGCTGCGGCTGCGGCCGCAGCACATGCTGCTGCTAAGGCTGCGGCCAAAGCAGCGCTTGTGGCAGCGGCCAGGGCAAAGGGCAAGGCTCCGGCAACGCCGGCGATGCCAATGTTGCCAACCTCTCAACTGGAGAGACCAGAAAAGTTTAGGGGCAACAACTTCAAACGTTGGCAGCAAAAGATGCTGTTTTATTTAACTGCCCTTAATCTGACCCGTTTTCTTAAGGAGTCTGCACCCGTCCTAAGCGAGGACGATGAGGACGTGCAGACGGTTTCGGCGGTGGAAGCGTGGAAACACGGCGACTACCTATGCCGGAACTACATCCTGTGTGCTCTGGATGACACTCTCTTCAGTGTATTCGAGCCCAAGGCTTCTGCAAAGGAGCTTTGGGAGTCTCTCGAACGAAAGTACAAAGTGAATAACGCTGGCGCAAAGAAATTTGTCGTCACGGACTTTCATGAGTACATGATGACTGATGGGAAGAGTGTCATCGAACAGGTTGAGGAACTCCAACTCATATGCCATAGGCTTGAGGTTGAAGGGTTAGTTATCAACGAATCTTTCCAAGTGGCATTAATGGTTGAGAAACTGCCACCTTCTTGGAAAGAGTTTCAAAACTACCTGAAACACAAGCGAAAGGCTATGACCTTGGAGGGACTCATTGAGAGGCTCAATGTTGAGCAAAGCAACTGCCGATCCGGAAGGAAAGGCGGTGGCGGAGCAGGCAACGCGGTTGCCAAGGCCCATGTGGTTGAGGACGCTGTGTCTAAGCGGAAACGCTTTGACAGCGGGGTCGGTGCCTCTCTCAAGAAGAAATTCATGGGAGACTGCTTTGTGTGCAACAAACCGGGCCATCGTGCCGCGGATTGTAAGATGCGCACCGACAAGCCCAAACCCCCCCCAAAGAGGAAGTTCCAAGGGAAAGGGAGGAAGAGGGCACCTGCTCAGGCTAATGTGGCTGAGGGAGGAGATGATGCTGGACAAGACTACATGCACCTGAGTGCTGTGGTTTCTGAAGTGAACCTGGTGGGGAGCAACCCAAAGGAATGGTGGCTGGACACAGGCGCCACCAGTCACATATGTGTCAGCAAGTGGATGTTCAAGACCTATACGGCCGTGGACAATGAGAGCTGCTTCATGGGGAACTCGGCTACTTCCAGGGTGGAAGGAAAAGGAACCGTGCTGCTGAAGATGACATCGGGAAAGGAGCTCACACTGAATGGCGTGCTCCATGTGCCGGAAATTCGCAAGAATCTGGTTTCCGGGTCCGTGATGGTGAACAAAGGATTTAAACTTGTATTTGAATCTGCAAAAATTGTAATCACTTTGAACGGAATGTATGTAGGCCGTGGCTATATGACCAACGGCATGTTTAAATTAAATGTTGGTACTCCGGCTCCTAAAGCCGAGTTAGCTATTGAGGGTACTAAGGCTGAGGCCAGTACCAAGAATAATGTAATCGTGAATGTTGCCCAAGTGGCCAATAAAACTTCGTTTGCTTATTCTTGTGATTCATTTAATTTATGGCATGGTAGATTAGGTCATGTGAATTCTAATTCTATGAAGAAATTAATATCACTGAATCTACTACCTAATTTTGTATTTGATAAACAACATAAATGTGAGGTTTGTGTTGAAGCAAAATTAACCAAGTCTTCGTATCAACATATTGAACGAAGTACTGAACCTCTCGGTCTAATACACACGGATGTATGCGACTTAAAGTTTATACAAACGCGGGGAGGGAAAAAGTATTTCATCACGTTTATAGATGATTGTACTAGATACTGCTATGTCTACTTAATGAGAAGTAAAGACGAAGCGGTAGAGAAATTCGCTCTTTATAAGACCGAAGTAGAAAATCAACTCAATAAAAAGATTAAAATGTTGAGGAGTGATAGAGGCGGTGAATACGAAGCACCGTTTGCGCAGATATGCGCAGAAAATGGCATTATACATCAAACGACAGCCCCATACTCTCCGGAGCAGAATGGGGTTGCTGAGCGTAAGAATAGAACGCTCAAGGAAATGATGAATGCTATGCTAATAAGTTCCGGGTTACCCCAGAACATGTGGGGGGAAGCGCTGCTTTCCGCCAACTATGTATTGAACAAGCTACCGCATAAGAAGCGTGATAAACCACCTTATGAACTATGGAAAGGCCATAAGCCGAGCTATAAATTCTTAAGGGTTTGGGGTTGTCTCGCGAAGGTCCTTGTCTCGCTTCCGAAAAGATCGAGAATAGGGCCAAAGACGGTAGACTGTGTGTTCATAGGATATGCACAAAACAGTAGTGCTTATCGTTTTCTAGTGCACAAGTCGGATAATCCCGATGTGCATGTAGATACTATCATCGAAGCTCGAGAAGCTTCTTTCTTCGAGGAGATCTTTCCCTGCAAGTCTTCCATAACTGTAGAGACTGAGGAGTCACACAGTGAGGAAAATGTGGGGGCAAGTGAACCGTTGGAGGAAGAAGAAGAAGAGCCTCGACGTAGTAAAAGGGCTAGAAAGGAAACGTCTTTCGGTCCAGATTTTTTAACCTTCATGATAGAAGGCGAACCGGCGACATTCAAAGAAGCAATGTCATCCCCGGAGGCCCAATATTGGGAGGAAGCGATCAACAATGAGGTTGAATCGATATTACAAAATCACACTTGGGAACTAGTGGATCTACCACCCGGGTGTAAGCCACTAGGACACAAGTGGATCTTCAAGAGGAAGAGAAAGCTCGATGGAACAATCGAGAAATACAAGGCAAGGCTTGTAGTGAAAGGTTTTAGACAAACCGAAGGTGTCGACTATTTCGACACCTATGCTCCTGTCTCCAGGAAGACGTCAATCCGGATAGTCATTGCTCTCGCAGCATTGTTCGATCTGGAAATACATCAAATGGATGTTAAAACGGCGTTTTTGAATGGTGAGCTGGAAGAGGAAATTTACATGGAACAACCGGAAGGGTTTGTGGTTCCAGGTAAAGCGCACAAGGTGTGTAAACTTGTGAAGTCCTTGTATGGACTTAAACAAGCACCTAAACAATGGCACGAAAAATTTGATAGAGTGATGCTATCAAACGGTTTTCGGATAAACGAATGTGACAAATGCGTCTACGTAAAAGGAAATGAAAAGGACTACGTGGTAGTCTGCCTCTACGTAGATGACATGATAATAATAGGGAGTATTGATAACATCAACTCCACTAAGAAAATGTTGTCACAAAAATTCGAGATGAAAGACTTGGGTGTCGCTGATGTTATACTTGGTATGAAAATTACCAAGACATCAGACGGATATGCGCTATCTCAAACTTACTATGTCAGGCAGATGCTTGACAAATTTGATAAATATAGTAGAGCTACATCCAGAACTCCGATAGAGATCTCAACCACCCTGAAAAAGAACTTTGGGGAGAGTGTGAGACAATTGGAATATTCTCGAATAATAGGCAGTCTGATGTACGTCATGAACTGTACTAGACCAGACATAGCCAACTCAGTGAGTAGACTGAGTAGGTACACCAGTAATCCAAATGAGAAACACTGGAAGGCCATCATGAGACTTCTCAGATACATGAGATACACAGCAGACCGAGGGTTGCATTATACCAGATATCCAGCTGTACTGGAAGGGTATTCTGATGCAAACTGGATCTCGGATTCCAACAGTACACGATCCACTAGCGGATATGTGTTCGTGATGGGAGGAGCAGCTGTCTCATGGAGATCATCCAAGCAGACGTGCATAGCTAGATCAACTATGGAATCCGAGTTCATAGCGTTGGATCTAGCAACAGAAGAGGCTGATTGGCTGAGAAGCTTTCTGGAAGGAATTCCAATGTGGCCGAAACCTGTCCCAGCAATAAGCATGCACTGCGATAGTCAGTCGGCTATTGGACGGGCGCAGGATCATATGTATAATGGAAAGTCCCGACATATTCGTCGGAGACATAAATCCGTAAGAGAATTGTTAGCTAACGGTGTGGTGTCATTAGATTTTGTGAGATCTAAAGACAATATAGCGGATCCATTTACAAAAGGCTTAACTCAGGTAGGAGTTGAAGTTTCATCGAGGGGAATGGGGTTGAAGCCCATCAAACTGGAAACCTCCTCAGAGGCAACCCAACCCGAACTGGATTCTCCAGCCTCGGGTTCAATGGGAAAACCGAACTGTGGGGGTGACCGAACAAAGCACTCGGGAACTTAAGTTCCCAGCCCATTTCTAGGATGAAAGAGTGATAGACCTAGACCATCTTAAGGGTGAGCATGAGGCTCTTAATGAAAACAAGTATCTCGAAGATCGAGAGGGGTGAGTCAGGACACCCTTGACTTGACATCACCTATGACGAGTGTGTATGGCCGATACTATGTGATGAGCCATGGGCTAAATCACTAGAGCACTCGGTTGAATTTTGCCAAGGCAGTCCACGGCCAAATATGGACAACAACCAAAGGGCTTAGTAAGTGGTGTAGAGAGGACACTGTGTGCGCATTACCCTGGTATGCACAAACGCTAAAGGGTTCAAGGCTTAAAGGCTACCCAATAGTAGCATATCAGATTTTACGTCACTACGGCAGGTTCAAGACGCGCGCTACCTGTCCTTATGCAGTGAACTCTTGCGGTTCTCTCGTATGCATTTAGGAGCATTTTTATTTTCAGCCAATTGCATTCATGTGGGGGATTGTTGGAAAAATATGTGAAAACATGGGTGTTTCCGAATGGTCACTGGACCAACTTCGAGTCATTATTTCGTGTAACAGCGCTGAGTTGTTTATACCGAACTCAACGTGGTTGAGTAGCCCGTGTGACGAGCTTCGTAACGGTATATCACATGACCTATTCGGAGAATGGGTGTGAATACAAAGTGGCTTCAAAGTTGGTGCCTCGAAAGCTCAAATCTGGAAAAACCGAAATGGTAAAGGAAAACCATTTAGTATAATCCCATATTGGAAGATTAAGAGTTAATTTTGCAATATATATACCATACCAACCCATGTAGTTATTAAACTAACATGTCCACATACACCTAAGAGTATTAGTGTGTATTGGGCTTGGGCTTGGGATTTGGGATTTGGGGAATGTCTCGGGTCTCGGGTCTTGGGTCCAAACCCGAATAGGGAGTTTTGTATAAAATACAAAGCAGTCCCTAGAGTTTCCAGCAATCAGAAACGCTCCAGCAATGAATGAGATTAAATGCTGCGGTTTCAGAATTGATTGAGCGGATTCTGGGGGTGTAACTCCCAGAATTAAAGGCCAACATTTATGGCTGCGGTTTCATTAGAGCCTATAAAAGGCAGTCATCCCCCTCTCATTTCAACACACCTTCATACACACAACTCACAGCATAAGCATACACTTAGTGAGAGAGAACCGCACCACCAACAACTCGACCTGTGGTTCGGTGCCGGTTTCCATACGAGCCACTCTGAGATAGAAGTTGTACCTTGGGAACAAAGTCCCGAAACCAGAAACCTTTTAAAGGTGGTTCGGGAAATATTGTTTAAGGGAAACTGCTCAGCAGTTGCCTCTTCTTTTAATTTCTGTTATTTATTTTTCAGTCCTTTATTATTTTGTCCATTTAATTTCAGTACTGTTTCCCTTCTGTATTTTTCTTTCCAGTACCTTTAGTTTCTGTAATTTACATTTCAGTCTTTCCTATTCTGTAATTTACTTTCCTGTACTTTAATTTCCAGTATTTACATAACAGTCCGGGCAGTTTATTTAATAACAGTCCGGGCAGTTTTTTATTTGTTAAAATCAGTCCAGTTTGTTTTATTTACATAACAGTCCGGACAGTTTTTTATTTGTTAAAACCAGTCCAGTTTGTTTTATTTACAAAACAGTCCGACAGTTTTTTTATTTGTTAAAACCAGTCCGGCAGTTTGTTTAAAACCAGTCCGGCAGTTTTTTATTTGTTAAAACAGTCCGGCAGTTTGTTTAAAACAGTCCGACAGTTTCTTTTTTGTTAAAACAGTCCGGCAGTTTGTTTTATTTACAAAACAGTCCGGCAGTTTTTTATTTGTTAAAACCAGTCCGGCAGTTTGTCAAAACAGTCCGGCAGTTTTTATATTGTCAAAACAGTCCTGCAGTTTTTTATTTGTTAAAACCAGTCCGGCAGTTTGTTAAAACAGTCCGACAGGTTTTATATTGTCAAACCAGTCCTGCAGTTTGTTTTATTGTCAAACCAGTCCGGCAGTTTGTTTTATTATCAAAACAGTCCGGCAGTTTGTATTATTGTCAAACCAGTCCAGCAGTTTAATTTAAATTTTGTACGAGTCAGGAATTGTAATTCATATTCCAATTGTGAGAAATAAAGTGTTATTTCCATTGCATTCCTGTCTTTTACTTTATTGTCCTTTCAATTATCGTATTCGAAATAGTACCAAAACCAACAAAAACAACTAAAAAGCTAAACTAATTGAGCTCCAGGTTGAAATCTTCAACTTTTTTCCCCTCCAAGTGCGTTACTGATTCCATACTCCAGCAGTATGCAGCCAAAATTGTCGAAGATATGCTCGCATCCTCTTCGTATCGTACTATTAGTGTTGTCCGTCCGTCATCAAGTTTAGCTCCTTATGTGGAGACCACAATTAAGTGCACGCCTGCAGGTACCAATTGACAAAGGGTAACACAACAAAAACAAACAGAATTATTTATAGAAATATTTTTACTTGAAAATATGATAAAATATGTGGTGCATCAAAACTCACAAGGCTCAAAGAAAACTTGTAGTCTTCTTAAATTATAGTCGTCGGTAGCTAGGCTACAAATCTTCAATTTGCACAAAGGTATCTGGAATCTTAGTGCTGACTCCTATGAATAGTTTTTGGTCCTTCCTCGAGAGGAACATGTCAGAGGAATAAGTTAGAGAACTTTATTTGTTTAACAATAGCTGCAACTAAAAGACCTTAATGTTGTTTGAGTTTTTCAGATTGCATTGGCATCACCTTCAATGCAAGAAGACGGATGGAATGTCCCAACTGTCGCTCTGTGGAACATGGTGAGTGGCTACATCCTTAGTCCTAAGACAGTGAATCAGATGAAGATGAAACTCCACAACGACGAGACAAACAAGGCAATCTTATCAAGAAGCAAGCCCACGTTACATGCGACGTCAACTACGAAACCAACGAGAACAATTACATTTGCTTAGATATATAATGAACGCACATTCCGACCAACTAATGAACAGAATGTTGGGAAGTCAGGAGGGTCGCCTGGTGGTATGAACTTATACGGAAACTTTACAGAATTTTACAACAGTACTAATAAGTTTATGAAGCGCGAGATACAAAACTGAAGTTGCATGTGTTGCTTTTGCTCCTTTGCCAAGGACCATGGTCCATGGTTATTTTGCATCTGCGATGTTACTTAACTTGACATACAAGAGTTGTGAATATTGAGTTTAACAATTAACTTGACATACAAGAGTTGTGAATATTGAGTTTAACAATTAACTTTACTCCTTTTGTATCGTTTGGAATTTTTGGCGAGTCCCATTTATTTATTTTTGCAAAAACATCTTGTATTGCTGCATAGACTTCAATATTCAATAATTGCTCTAAATTCTCAACATATATGAGGCTTGGTTGGTCAGTTTATGTCTGAGATCTATATTTTCTCATCTAAAGTCGAATTTTCCAGCATGAATAAAGACTTTTGTTGAAAAATGCATGAGTTTTGTCTTAAGTTTATGGCATTCCTTTCGGACTTTCTATATTCGTCGGGAATAACTGTTTTAGTAGGTAAATTGATATCGGAAAAAAGATTTTTTTTGAAAAAAGCTCCTGTATTTGCCACAAGTATTTAAAGGGACTTATCTTGAGGGGTAAATTTGTAAAGTAATGTACGTAGTTACATTCCTATTTTGGTAAATTATACCAAGAAATGAAAATTAATAAATAAATAAAAACACAAAATTTAATAAGCTTCTACTAACTTTTCTAAAAAGTAGTTCATTTTGAAAGTCATAAAGATGTGTTTTTAAGAAAATGATTCTAACTAATTTTCACAAAGTAGTTCAAATAGTATTTTATTGACAAGGAATTTGATTAATGTTTATAGGACCACTTAATGTACATACAAGTCATTTTGACTTAAAACCCAAACATTGTAAACAACTTGACAACAACAAAACACTCAGATACTAAACACTAGGAGTTTTTTTTTCTACTATAAAGAAACTTTATAAAAATACTTTTTGCAACAACAATTATAATGATGGGCTTTTACATAAATATTGTGCGCAAACAACGTATTGCTGAATGTCTAACTGGAAAAGAAATAAACTTACAAATAAATTACATAAAATTAGAGTGATGATGCATGCAAGTATAGTGATAAAGCCATAACTTTGGTCGGTCGCGTTAGACTTTTCAACAATAAAATAATGATAAATTAGCTGTAAGTAATGAACACTTCTTGGTCTTTATTATTGATCAGGTCATTACACTTGTTCGGATTGTTACACTTGCTCCGATTATTATTAACTTACTACAATTGCGCTCGATTTAACTATTTAAACTCTTATCTTGGTCGTTCTCCTTCTTCTTCGATGCTCGGTTCTTTCTCTGTTCGGTTTGTTTCTTCACTGGATAAGCTTTGACTAGTTTTTCTCTTTTCTCAACTTCTCTCTATATTTTTGAATAGATTTTTTCGGGGGTTTTCTAGGAGGGGTAGTTGGCTATTTATAGGCAACTAAGCCTTCTAGCATGTTGACAAATGTCTTCATCTCAGGGGTTTTTTCAGGTATGGGTCCCTAGTTAAGTGGTCTTGGCCTTTTGATAATCACAATCTTATTTTTATGATGAAAAGACATGTGATGACCCATTTAAGTGTTGGATACCCATTTATAAAGTGTATTGGTTATTACCTGAATAGAATATTCGGGTCCAATTTTTATGTCCTATCAAGTGCTCCCTGACTTCCTCGGCATGGTGTTCCATGTCGAGGGAGTCATGCTCGGTCTGTCGAGGATACTACTTCGGTCTTGTCGTTCCCAATGCTTCATCGAGAAACGCAATAGAATCATGACGGTTCCCAGGGGGGCCCATTTGTAGTTACCCATCCTAATATCTTTCTTCGAGGAAAAAACTCCTATAAAGGGGGTGCGCCCCCTCCATAATCATGCATTTTACTTCTACTGTGCTTGTGACGTAATGGCTTCCTCTGGTTCTACTGGTGAGAGCTCTTTTAACTATATTTCTTATTTAGAAACTGAGGTCACGAAATCTCGCACCGCCAATAAGAAACTCGTGGCCAAGGTTTCAAACTCCAAGAAAAGGTTGTCTGACATGGATTCTGCTCATCATGTGACGATGGTCGATCGGGATTGGGCCTTCGAGCGTATAAAGAGGCTCGAGGTTTGTCTGGCTAAGCAGAAGGCAGCGAAAAGGGCCTATAAGCTTGCCTTCAAAGAGTTGTATGCTCGGTCTAAACCGAGTTCGGATGAAGATGAAGAAGGCTCTTCCTCGAAATAATTAGTCTTTTGCGATTTCTATTGTAATTTCTTTCGAACGGGGAGTATTCTCCTTAGTTGTAATCGAAGTTTTTGAAATTAATAAAATATTTCCCGATCCTTGTTCTTGTCTGTTTATCTTCTTGATACCCTATGGGATGACTTAATTGGACTTGTACTGCTGTAGTTAGCCATAAATGCTCTAGGGAAGTTCAAGAGGTTGTCTTTCTTCGAGATGACCTTTGATCTATCTCTTATTTCTCTCTATAAAAGGTGATCGTCCCTGTACTATGGTTGCAACTCATTCTTTATTATCGTACAAATGGATTCTCCTCGTGAAGATAGTGGTGACAATCTTCGTGAATACGTTGCCCATCTCGAGGAGGAGGTTAGGAAGGCTCGTATCCTCGAAGAGAGGGTTGCCTTTTTAACCATGGAGGCTCGCCGAGCTGAAGAGATGGACGAGCGCTTGGAGGCCATGGAGCGTGAATATCAGAAGTCCCTGATCGACAATATTTGGGCTCATGCTCGGATCAAAGAGCTTGAGGCTTCTAGAAATAGGCACATTGCTTCCAAGAGGGCTTACAAGCTGGCCCTTAAGGAAGTGTATGCTCGGTTGAAGGGGAAGCCGAATGACAAAGCAGGCCCTTCTATGAAATGATTTTATTATTTTTACTGTATTTCCTTTATTCTGACTGCCTTTTTTGTAATAAAGTATCAATCAATCAATAAATATTACTTTCCCAACGCGATTTATTTGACTGCGCGTGCTTGTGGCTGTATTAATGTTTTTTCTTGGGCCTGGTGTTTGACCTTATCCACTGGATCTTCTTAATCTCTGTATCTAGGGACCACTGAGGTTTCTTGAGCCCTGTGCACAAAAATCTTATTCACCAGAGTTTTCTTGAGCTCTGTGCAAAAGATCTTAGATATTTATTTGAACTGCTGCCTTTCCCCAAAATGACGCGTGTTTTGCTTCCATTATTACTTACCCCCTTTAAATATTGGCAAGAACCCAAGCGTTTTTTGAACAAGAATGACTTTTAATTACCCATGCTTTTTCAGAGCCTTTTGGGAATCCAAACGTTTTTTCTTGAACAGACACATCTTTTAATTGCCATCGCTTCTTAGAACCCATTGGCGAACGGTTGCGACACCTCGATACCAGCCCTCATCTAATTGATCTATAAATACCTGCTTAAAGCATGGTTATATTCACAACCCTTATCATATTATCTTCCCCTATATACAAATCTTCATCTTATAATCTTTTTATAATGGCCAGTTCTTTCACCAAATCTGCATTGGTTTTGCAAGTGGAGGCTTTTGAAGCTTCCTATGGCCATGCACTAAAACTGTTGAAGGATGCCAAGGAGGAGTTAAAGGTGATGCGTTATCACCATACCGAGATGGTTCGGGAATTAACTTGGCTAAGATCCGAACTAGATTATTGCCGACGTGCTCGTCAGGCTCTAGTTGAAGAGAATGAGGTGCTAAGGGGGAACTCGGCACTTCGAGACAGGGATGTCTCTGCCGGGCCCTCTCATCGATACCGATCGACCTCCCCCTAACCTCTCCATTTTCCTTTTTTTTTTCTTTTGATTTTCTTCAATTTTCTTCATTTCTTCCTCCTCCTCTTTTTTGCACTCTTCTTCTTTCTCACCACTACGACGTAACAATCAATCCTGTGATCCTAAGGATTTTGTGTTACTTCTAGGATTTTTGTCATTGTTCTTTTTGACTCTTCTTTCTTTTCACTTCTTCTTTATGTTCCTTCTCTTCGCTTCTTTCTCCCCTTTTTGTTTTCTTTTTATGTTTCTTTCCTTCGTCTCCTGCTGTTCGCTTGATCCGCTGATGTTGTCGATCTTCTTTGGCCATGTTGTCTACTCATTTGGCTCCACCACTCAACACACAATGTAGTAGATTTTCTTTTGATGTAATCCTCGGATGTAATAGACCTCAATGTCATAGATTGTCTTTTGATGTAATGAACAATGATGTATTCCATCTTTATTAATGAGAAGTACTTTTGCCCCTTTATTTTGGCACTTCTTTTTATGTTGTACTTGTGGTTTGTCGTTTTTCCGAAATCCAGATCTTTGAATATCTTTTCTATTTTCTGCTGTACTGTGATATCAGATGTATGTGGGTGTACTGTCGATCATAGGTGCACCCTCCCAAGCATGTCAGGAGATATGCTTGCTCCCAAGTATGTCAGGAAATATGCTTGCTCCCAAGTACTGTCATAAAATACCATACTATATTTTCTCTATAAATACTCCTCTTCTTTTCTTTAGTAGTTATCATTTCTCCTTTTACTTTTGTTGTTTGCTATTCCCTCCTCCCCTACTTTCTCTTGTACTATAGCAATTTCCCAGAATGTCTGAATCTGTGGAGAGATATCATGCCCAGATGAAGGGTTTGGATGCGGAGGTATCTCGCGTCCGACGTCGGATGGCAAGGCTTGAGAAAGAGTACGGCGTTTTGGCCTTGAGCTTGTTCGGATCTCATCCCGAAGAGACTGTGAAGTGGACCGAGATTTCGGCCTTGAGTCGTCAGCTCGATCACTTGTTGTTACAGAGAAATCGTCTGGCTAACTCCTGGTATGATGTCGAGGAAATTTGGGACCATGTTCAAGACGAGTTCGATAACTCCCCTCAAGGCCTGGCTAACATGATGGTTAGGAATGCTCAGCTGGAGGAGCGCGTCATGGTTCTTACTAGGGAGAAATCCGAACTCTCCGCGGAAAACGAAAATTTGATTGCCATGAATGATTCCTACCAAGCTCGGTTGAACTGCTCTGCTCGTTTTGCCTTCTCTAGGTCTGGTAGTTCGGTTTTTCCACCCATTGGTCCTTAGTTAGATTGGGCTAGTTTTCTGATGTATTTCCCGTTTTGGAACTTGTATCTTTTTCTCTTTTTCTTTTTTTTTTGTATTTGAATCAGATGTATCTGTTCGTATCTCGTGCTTTTGTTGCTTTGTGCCCTTTGACTCTCTATAAATGCTCCCTATTGCTTGTTCTTCATTATCCAATCTTCTTTCCTCTCTCTTGTTGATAATTTTTGTTTCCTCTAACTTGCTTTTGTTTTGAGATGGCTCCCATTACTAGATCTGTCTCCAAAAAGAAAGCCCTTCTGGAAAAGGAGTCTACTTTCTTGCTACCCCGTCCGGAGGATTTGACTCCTCTTCAGCTAAAAGAGATTGAGATGTCATGGCTGAAGCATGATCTCAAGTGTGCTCAGACTGAAGCGAGGAGGTTCAAACAATATTGAGATGCGGAGGGCATCGCTTGTTTCAAAGCCGAGCAGAAATGCAAGTCGTAGTCTTACTCCTTGCAGCAGGCCGAGATGGCGATTGCTCGTTTGATTAGGGAGAGAGAGCATCTAGAGGAGCTCTTGGCGAAGAAGGATGCCGATATGGGGGGGTAGTTCTAAGAAGTAGGACGGTGTATTTTCTTGTAAAAATTCTCTTTGGTTGTATTTTTGTGTTTTTCCCCCTTGTGGATGAATAAAACTTTTGCTTTATACTTGATTCTGTCTATTCTGTTTTATTTCTTGTTCACTTTGCCTTTATGTCAATACACATCGAGCAATGTGCCTGGTTATCCCCCCGGAGAGCGTTGTTAGACTTGATGCTTAAAGTCGTCAAGCTATGAACGGTCTCCGTCCACCTTGTTCGGTGTGTCCTTTTGGTAAGGAATGGTTGAGCGTCGAGGATCTTAATCGGAGATATTATTGGTAGCGTATGCTGGAAGATTTTCGTGGTAGGGTCCACTGGCCGTTTATTTAGGTGTAATGATGTGAATTGCCTTGGGTAGTGGGATATGCGCTGACGTGGCAAAATCTGGAACGTTTATAAGTGAGAAATAGCAGCGGTTGTTGACTTATCTATGGTTGGAAAAAAAGTAAACCTCTGTCACACGAAAAGGTGGTTATTATTTTATTCTTTTTGTGACTCCACTCCTTTTTACTGTGCCAAGCAATCCCTTTTGTTTTTATCACATAATTTGCTGAAGAAAATATCTGTCTCTCTCTAAAGTATACTCTTCCCGCCAAAAAGGAAAAACATGCTGCCGCTCCATCTAGGGTTTCGTTGTATTGTCGATATATTTGCTGCTGTTCGAACGTATCCGCTCAGAATGACAACTGTAAGTGCTTTGTTATTATTATGTTCTTTTTGTTTGAGGACTGGAATTTGATTCGTTGTTGTGGTCGTAGATATGGCGCTGGTAACATGTCGTGGTTGTCTATATATGTCTGACGATATTGAGTTATGTACTGGATTTATACTGATTGGGAAGGGAGTAAAACGTAGGGTTGCTGGTTAATTGTAGCAAAAAGGGGGGGGGGGTTTCGTTATGTTGATGTTATTGTGGCTTGTGTGTTAGTATATTGATGGATTTTTGTTGATGTTTGGATAGGAAATTTTGACCCAATGTCTGGCCCAAGTGGGCCCATTTGTGGAAAAGGATTTTAAGAAGCTTGCCGGAATACCCGACAACATACATGTTCGGCTTCCGATATCGGACAACGAGGTGTTGGGGTTTGTTCCCGCCGACGAGGTAGGTGTACTTTCCTCAGCATTCTTTACTGGGGGTTTAAGACTTCCTTTCAGCAAGTGGGTGGCTTCGTTCTTTGAGGCCGTTCAGATTGCTCCGGCCCAACTGGCCCTGAATGGTTACCGTACCCTAAACGGTATTCAAAGGCTATCGGAGTTGGCCGGAATTCCGATCGAACTAAAGGACGTGTTCGGGATCTATACTTTGAGTTTTGATCGCCGTAGCTCGTATCTGAAGACCATGCGTGCCTTCTGTCGGCTTGTTTTTGGTCTGCCGGATACCAACAAGGGGGAGAACCTTGGTGTTGTGATTGTTTCCGGTAATTGGGGTTGTGTTGGTCACCAAATTCCCGGACCTGCTACCAAGGCTCCCATGATTCCAGACCTCGGTGCTCCCAATGTCGAGGCTCTCTTAGCTCTTTGGAAATGGTGGGGCCCTGGATCAATGAAGGATCCTGCTAGTCGTACTGCTCCCGTGCTGCTCGGATACCCTGCGGGGTCAGTGACAAAGGGGAATCATGTGCCCGAGATCCCTAAAGAGTCCGAGGAGGAATTCTTAAAGGTGGTCCGAGCTCGAAGTGCTGCTCGGGTAGGGAAAAAAACCGTTCGCTCGAAGCGTCGTGGACCTGACCCCGTCGTTGGAACAACGAAGAGGGCTAGGGGGACCGATACATCGGTCACCGAGGAGCCTACTTCCCAAGGGGATATCCCCGAGGATGTCCCTGCACCTGGCGAGGTATGTGTATATGTATATTGATTCTCTTGTCTTTTGATTGTTGTGTTGTTCTCTAGTTCTTTGCTTCATTGGTTATCTTGTTTCAGCTACTGACTTCTCCATTGGTTACCCTCGCTCATGCCCGGTCTATGGGTATTATTGTGTTTCAGGGGTCGATGGATAACATATTCGGACATCTCAACCTCATGGTGAACATGGGCAAGAGTACAATGACTCTGCCTGCGATCTCGCCTATCCGTACTGAGGAGATGATGGTCCCGCTTGTTGTCTCGCCCAACCGTATTGAGGGTGTGAGCGAGCACAGGTCCCCTGAGACTGGCCCTTCGGAGAAGGAGGTGGAAGTGGAAGGTGACAAAGAGACTGCCGTGGATGTTGGGAGGGGTGGTGAAGATGGGGTTGCCGAGGAATTGGAGGAAGGGTTGGAGGACGGGGTTGCAATGACCCGTTATATTGACCGATGTGGGGGTGAGCTGTTGAAGCAACCCCGAGCCTTGAAGATGGGGTAAATTGCTCTTAAACCCCTCGCTTTCAAGGATGCAGAAACAATATTTGCTCGGCCTACAATGTCGGTTATAGAGCAGGTCAACGCTGATGCGCTGCGGGTATGTTGGGCGTGTATTTTGTATTATGTCATGCTGCTCATATTTTGGCCGGAATCTGATGTTTTGAAATACAGGTTGTCTTGAGTACCGTGGCGCTGAGGGATCAGATGGCAGCGCTTGGGGCTGATAAAGAGAAGCTGGTGGCCGAGAAAGAGAAACTCGTCGCCGAGAAAGAGAAACTCGTCGCCGATAATAAAATCCTGGGCGATAATTACGACGAGCTGTCGGCGGAGTTCATGCGCCTGACCGAGGATGTCGGTAAGTTGGAGGATGAAAAAGAGAGTATGGTCGAGAAGTACGACGAACTAGAGGCTGAGAATCAACTCCTGGCCGAGGATGTTGAAGCCGAAAAGGCTGAGGTGACCGCTCTAAAAGCGGCGCACGCGGAGGAGCGGACAAAGTTCGCAATGATGGCTAATTTCGCCGTCTATTGCGCTCATGTGCGCGCGCTTAATTTCGCGAAGGTTCCCTTGTCGGATCGAGCGTGGTCGGAATTGGTGTACCGCTGTCCTCATGGTGCACCTCCTAAGCCTCAGGATTGGGCCAACCTCCGAGACGAGGAGCTCCCACGGCTGTCGGGACACACTACGTCGACGGCGCTGCGTCCCCATTCTGGTTCGACTCCAACGACTCCTCGGTCTGCTCCTACCGTCAATCCCCCACCCGCATCCCCTCAGGTGGAGCCTTGACCATTTTCTTGTAGTATTTTCTCTGTATCTTATTGTAAAGTCTTTTGGTACCCGAATTGTGGGTCTCTTTTGTATCTAGAAACATATTCTTTTGGGGAAGTGGTAATATAGGTGATGTGTTTGTTTTTTGTTTGGCTTTTCCGAGTTAATTTCCTCTTTTCCTAGGGTCATCATATTTTGAAGAATCTGAAAACAAAATATTATCAGGTACCCTATAACCTTCTGGCCATGGTGGTCTGGACCTCGCCTAGTCGTAGCGGATGTAACGTTATAGATGGCCTTGAGAGATCTAAGGCTTTCCTAACTGCTGAACTGAATTCTGCCCGTCATAAAATCGATGATCTGAATGTTCATATTTCAAACATGTCGATTCGGTTACGTGACTTGGGAGAGAAATTCAGCAAAAAGACCGCATATTATAAGGCGAACAAGGGAAAGGCGAAAGAACTGCTTGGTGCGCTTCGGCGCTCTCGTGATGAAGCCCGAGGCCGTGTGACGAGCTTGAACTTAGTCCTAGGTGCCGTTTTCGAGGATGCGGACCTACTGCTAACCTTTGTCAAAGCGTATTGGGCCCGAGCTCGCGCTCTAGAGGTGCTTGAGCATGTAAAAGGGATGAGTGATGTTGTCCGGGCAGAACGCATGGTTGATGCGACGGCCGGGGTAACTGAGACCACGGCTGCCTTGAACCGAGTCGATGCGGTCGTTCGTGAGCGCTTGGGGACTCAAATTGTTTCATTGCGAGATATTCATTTCGCTGATGTAGTAGAGACCTCAGCGTCCGTTGAGGGGCTATCGGATTAATAATTGAGTTGTTTGTTTTGCCGTTTTTTTTTTTTTTTTTTTTTTTTTTTTTTTTTTTTTTTTGAGTATTCATCTCTTCCTTTCTTCCCATTTTTTTTTCTTAGGCACATGCTACTACGTCGCACCAGGCTGGCTCTCCAAGCCTAGTTAGTCCGGGGCCAGGACCTACTTGTGCCGCCCGAGACGAAGTCTCATCTGGTGTGGCTAGTGATGAGCATGCCAAGGTTCCTTATATCTTTTTATTGGGTAAAAATGTCGAGTTGCTCAATCTATGTGGCCGACTTAGGGCCAAGTTGAAAACTCAGGCGTCTTCTTTTCGTGAGTACGCTCGGCGTTCCGAGCATGTTGTTAAGGTTCAGGAGCGTCGTTTAGATCGATATTGGCGGGTAAAGGAAAAATACTTCGGTAAACTAAAGTCGTTGGTAACCCAAGCGAACATCCTGGTGAAGTATTTCCGTTTATCCCGATCCAGATACGATGCCTCTACAGCTATGATCGAAGCTCGAAAGCTTCCTTTCGACGATGCTCGTCGGAAAGCGGCCTCGGATGCTCACGAGGTCGCTAAAGGAGCCGAATTCTCTGCACGGCTTAAGACGCTGACATGCGTTGGCGCACATACGACCAACTTTGATGCCCTTATTTCTAAGGAGCATTTTGATGGCGAGGAAACTGATGGGGATACGTCGACGGATGACGAAGAAGTGTCACTCGGTCAGTTACCATCGTGTTCCTCATGTAGTAGCTCTTAAATAAATTTCTTTATTTGTTGGTTGTACCCTGTTGCCTCCGTAACACGGGCGAGGACTATTTGTTTTATTTCTTTACTCTTGTGTTCGGATCTTCTCATTGTTGTACGAATATTTCATTGATTGGATTGATTTTCCTTTGCTGATTTCTTCGTTTGGCATGGTGTTGCCTCCATAATGTGGGCCTTTATTATCTGCGTCATTTCATTATACGTGTATTGGACATTCCCGTTGCTGCTATTTCATTGTTGTGATTGATTTCTTTTCATTGTTTTCGCCATTTGGTAGTTTATCGTCCCCAGAATGTGGGCCTGAATTGTTCTCCCCATTGCTGTATTGCTTTTCATCCTTGCTCATTGGGTCAACGGGTACCTGCATATACATAAGTATTCCTAGGCATTCTTTTAGACATGCCATGTTGGGAATTTCATAGTATTCCTAGGCGTATTTTTTCACGCCATGTTGGGAATTTCATAGTACTCCTAGGCGTATTTTTTTTTTACGCCATGTTGGGAATTTCATAGTATTCCTAGGCACTTCGGCCATGTTGGGAATTTCATAGTATTCCTAGGCGTATTTTTTCACGGCATGTTGGGAATTTCACAGTATTCCTAGGCGTATATTTTTTTTTACACCATGTTGGGAATTTCACAGTATTCCTAGGCGTATTTTTTTTTTTTGACGCCATGTTGGGAATTTCACAGTATTCCTAGACACTTCGGCCATGTTGGGAATTTCATAGTATTCCTAGGCACTTCGGCCATGTTGGGAATTTCATAGTATTCCTAGGCACTTCGGCCATGTTGGGAATTTCATAGTATTCCTATGCGTATTTTTTCACGCCATGTTGGGAATTTCATAGTATTCCTAGGCACTTCGGCCATGTTGGGAATTTCATAGTATTCCTAGGCACTTCGGCCATGTTGGGAATTTCATAGTATTCCTAGGCGTATTTTTTCATGTCATGTTGGGAATTTCACAGTATTCCTAGGCGTATTTTTTCACGTCATGTTGGGAATTTCATAGTATTCCTAGGCACTTCGGCCATGTTGGGAATTTCATAGTATTCCTAGGCGTATTTTTTCACGCCATGTTGGGAATTTCACAGTATTCCTAGGCGTATTTTTTCATGCCATGTTGGGAATTTCATAGTATTCCTAGGCACTTCGGCCATGTTGGGAATTTCATCTGCATTGGCTAGACAGCATGATATGATACTTTATTTATTCAAAAGTCAATGACATTAGGTTAGAGAGATAAGGCGGCACCTGTATTTGTACTGACGGTCAGGCTTATATGTAGTACTTCTTTAGGTTAGCCACGTTCCAAGAATTTTTCTCCCCTTTGTTATTTTCGAACAGAACGCTTTTGAGTTTGTAGGTAACTGGGCTTGTTCTTTTGACGATCTCGTATGGTCCCTCCCAGGTGGGGCTCAATTTACCATGTATTTCATTTCGGGTATATACCGTTACTCGTCGTAGCACCAATTCTCCGACCATGAACTCCTTGGTCCCTTTCACCCTCTTGTCATATGCTTGTTTGACGCCTTGTTGATACTTCGCGAGTGTAAGAGCTGCTATCTCTCGTTTCTCGTCTATCATGTCAAGTTCTTCTCTCATTCTTTGTTCATTGTTTCCCTGCTCGACTAAAGTTGTTCGGAGCATGGGTAGCCCAATTTCTGTTGGTATGATGGCCTCAACACCGTACGCTAAGCTAAATGGGGTTTCCTTGGTGCCCGTCTTCGGTGTAGTTCGGCACGACCACAAGACGTTGAGTAGCCGCTCGGGCCATCTCCCCTTTGCTTGCTTAAGGGTTGTCTTGATGCCGTCTAGTATTGTTCGGTTCGATACATCTGCCTGGCCGTTGCCCTGTGGATATGTTGGTGTCGAATAGAACTTTCGGATACCCAGTTCCTCATACCACAGTTGTAATTGTGCATCTTTGAACTGGGTTCCGTTGTCGGCGACAATAGCGTACGGTATTCCGAACCTGGTTATGATGTATTCCCAGATGAATTGTTTGACGTTGCTGGCTTTGATTTCTCGGAGGGGATCGCCCTTTGATGTGTGCTCCGCAGGATCCTTCGTGGATTTCCTCCAGGACCGGCAATTGTAGCTCGGGAGGCACGCACAGTAGGTGGGGTCCCCGGTAACTGGATTTGTACAGTCTGTCGTCCTCGGAGAGCCAGAACCGAAGAGCTTTTCTCGTAATTTTCAGCGCTTTTATCTTGTCGGCCGGAAGCGTTCCACTTCGCAGATAATGAGTCATGTCATCCATCCAACCTAGTTCGTACTGCACTGACGTCACTCGGTCTATCCTTTTAATTAAGCTCGGGGTCATAAGTAGTTCTACTATGATCGTCCGGGTATCGTTCAATGTTAAGGTCGAGGCTAGGGTGGCCAAGGCATCGGCATGTGCATTTTCGGTGCGATTGATCCTGACAAACTCGCACTGTTCAAAGGTGGCCATCAAGCTTTGAACTTTCTCTTGATAGAGGATCATCCTGTCATCTTTGGCTTGGTACTCGCCGAGGGCTTGATTGACAATGAGCATGGAGTCTGAACTTGCAACTAAGTGAGAGCATCCGAGGGACCGGGCGACGAGCATGCCATTTATCATGGCTTGGTATTCTGCCTCATTGTTGGTAGCTCGAAAGCCCAGTTTTATGCTTTTTTCGATGATTGCTCCCTCTCTAGACATTAGGACGATCCCTGCTCCGGATCCGTCCTTGGTCGCTGATCCGTCGACATGTATCTACCAGTGTGATTGCGGAGAGAGTGCCAATGGCTCGTCCTAGCCTTCGGTGAACTCCGCGACAAAATCGGCCAAGACTTGTCCTTTTATGGCATGTCGGGGTACGAACTCGATATGAAATTGGGATAGTTCGACCCCCCAGGCGGCAACTCGACCGCTTATGTCTGTCCGTCGAAGTGACTCTTTGACATGAAACTTCGTGTATACCCGGACCTGATGAGCTATAAAATAGTGTGGCAACTTCCTGGTTGCGATGACCAATACCAGACACAGCTTTTCCAAGGGTAGGTAACGTGTTTCGGCTTCGACCAGAGTTTTGCTGACGAAGTAGATCGGAAATTGTTCGCGACCCTCTTCTCTGAGGATGACTGCACTCACAGCTGTAGTGGAAACTGCTAGGTAGCATGCCAGAATATCTCATTTGTTCGGCCTTACCAGCAGTGGCAGCGTCCTCAAGTACTCTTTGAGATTGTTGAATGAAGCCTCACATTCCGGGTCCCACACGAATTTTCTATCTTTCTTGAGTGATTCGAAAAACGGTCGTCCCTTATCTGCGGATCGACTGATGAACCTACTCAAAGCGGCCATCATTCCCGTGAGCTCTTGTACCTGTTTCTTATTCTTGGGCGCTGCCAGGTTCTGTAGAGCTGTGATCTGGTCGAGATTTGCCTCTATTCCTCATCGGCTGACCATGTGCCTCAGAAATTTTCCTTTGCTGATTCCGAAGGCACACTTGCTCGCATTGAGTTTCAGTTTGTGCTCGCCCAACGTACGGAAGACATCTCTGATGTCTTGGAGGTGGGATGCAGCCTTTTCGCTTTTGATGACCATGTCGTCTATGTACACCTCCATCGTCTTCCCTATATGATCTCTACATACCCTCGTTATCATCCTTTGGTACGTTGCTCCCGCATTGCGCAGGCCGAACGGCATTACCGTGTAGCAATAATTTCCCAAAGGCGATATAAACGATGTCTTTTCTTGATCTTCGTAGGCTAGGGGAATTTGGTGGTATCCTGAATATGCGTCGAGGAAGGTCATTCTTTCTGCTCCCGCAGTCGTGTCCACCAGTTGATCTATCCTCGGGAGGGGAAAGTGGTCCCTCGGACAGGCTTTGTTGAGATTGGTGAAGTCTATACAGACTCTCTCCTTGCCGTTCTTTTTTGGGACAACGACTGGATTGGATAACCATTTCGGATAGAAAACCTCCCTTATGGCTCCAGCCTCCAATAGCTTTTGTACTTCAGCGATTATAGCTGCTCTGTGCTGTACAGAAACTTTTCTGCTCCTTTGAGCTACCGGCTTGTACTCGGCATTAACACTTAGGTGGTGGCGTGCCGTTTCGGGGTCTAGGCCTGGTATGTCTTTGGTACTCCAGGCGAACTTATCAACGTTGCTGAAGAGGAATGCTTCCAACTCTTCGGATTCCCGTTTTGGAAGCTTATTCCCGAGGAGGAAGTAGTGCTCCTCGTCCATATCCGGGATATACACCTTCCTAAGTGTTTCTCCTACTTGTTCTTCAACAACCCTCTCGGTTTTGGATATTTGGTTGATCAGCTTCTTTGTGCTGGTGGGTTGTTCGACAACGATTAGCTGTTTTTGTAGGGCTGCGGTAATGTCTTCACAGCGTCTTGAATCTTCTTGACATCCTCTGGCTGTCTCGATCTCTGCCCTGTCATTTGGGTATTTGACTTTTTGGTGGTAGGTTGAGGGTATGGCCCGCATGGCATGCAGCCAAGGTCGGCCCAAGATTGCGTTGTGGCCGGAGCTGTCGTTGACTACTAAGAACTCCACGGGAACTGAAACGGATCCAGTTGTGACGTTGAGGACGATCTTTCCCAAAGGTTTAGTCGTCTCGGAGATGAACCCGATCAAGGTGACATCGGTAAGTTGGAGATCTTGTGTCTTGAGTTCCATTTTGTCAAAAAGCTCTCTGTACATGATGTCACAAGAGGCTCCTTGGTCGATAAGCACCCTGCTGACCGTGTCGAGGCCAATTTGAACACGGAGATTAATGGCGTCCCCATGGGGATAAATCACCCCTTCCTCATCAAGATCCGAGAAGGAAATGGGTGGATGTCGTCGGGGCGTGCATTGCCTTTTAGAGGTCGACGCTTGTGACGCCTTGGCCACCTGGCCAAAGTGCGCCAATTGCCGCTGTCGTGATCGTTCTCCACCTGCTCCCTTGGGTCGTGACATGTGAACGACGTTGATCGTTTTGCCCTGCCGGTTGTCGGCTCCCTCGATGGCCAGTTGTTTTCTTTTGTTCCCCCCGCCTTTGATGAATTTGGCTAGGTATCCCGCATCACCCCACAGGTTCATTTTCCATTGCAGGTGACGGCAATGCTCGGTGAGGTGGCCGTGATCCTCGTGATATGTGCAGAAAAGCTTGGAGTCTCTCATATTGGGGGGAGAATTGATCGGTTGTGGTCGGGAGTACCAACTTTCCCTGCATATATCTTTTAGGATATCATCAGCGGACATGTTGAAAGTGTATCGTAGTTAGACTGGTCCGAAGTTATTTCGGCGTTCCCTCTCTTGGAACCGACCTTGTTGGAGCGGTTTGGGGGGAATTGGGTAAGTGAGCTGGAGCGGTTTATGTTCGTTGATCGGGGTTGGGTATGCGATCTGGAGCGGTTTAGGCTCAGGTTCTTGTTGTCGGTCTACCCTCCTGTGGACCTCGGGACCTTTGTCCTTCCTGGTCGGTTTGAAGGCTTCCAACTGGTTCTTCCTGGCTCTTTTACGACCCACCTGTGCTTCCCGAACTGTTTCTCTTCTTGGTAGGGTTCGGTTGAGGAAACGAATCTCATCATTTTTATCGGTGAGGTGGGTGCAGTAGGCCAGTAGAGAATCCGCGGTCGGAAAGTCTTTGCCTATGAACTTCCTTCTTGCCCAATAGCCATTAGGGATGGAATTGATAAAGTTCTGGATGGCTATATTATTGGCGTATTGTGGAATCTGGTTTGCTACGTCGATGAAGCGTATGCAATAGTCGTTGAGCCTCTCATTCGGCATCATCGTCATTTTCAGAAGGGTTTCGATGCTAACCTTCTTTTTCCTATGGGCAGCGTATCGGGTGGAGTACGCTCTTAGCAGCTCTGCCCAGTCTCTTATGGAGCCCCGTGGTAAGTTGTGATACCACGACGAAGCCTCTTGGCCCAAGCTGTTTTTGAAAAATTTGCACATGAGTGCCTGGTCATCACTCCACAATTCCATCTTCGTCTTGTAGTGCCTTAGATGGTCGATAGGACAACTCCTTCCATCATAAAGCCTAAACTCAGGGATGACGAACCCCGCCGGATTGCGATATCTCGTGATCTGTTCGGCGCATGGGGTTTCTTGGCATACGTTTCATGCTTGTTGGAACGCGTCATCCGAGACTTGGTAGGGGGGGGGGGTATCCCCGCTGATGTGGTGGTGGTCCATAACTTTCCCCGATCATGTGTTCGGGGTATCTACCGTCCTTCGTGTGGGTATCGAGGACACATTCCCTATGCGTGTTTGGGTGGACGACTATCGGAGGGATCATCTCTGGGACATTGCCCCCTTGATGAGGCACTCTTGTATTGGTTCGTCGCCCCGCTGCTTCCAGGGCGGCCCTGTAAGCTGAATCATCCGCTTCACGGCGTAGATCTTTGTCTGTATTGGCGAGCTGGGTAATTGGCAATGCGATGCCGGCAGCTGTCATGGCCGTCATGCATGCCGCCAGTTGAGCTTGCAACTGGGCATAGTTCCTTTCATCGGCTGATGGAACAACGTGTTGTACTTCCACCGTGGATGGTGTAATTATCCTCGGCGGAAGAGTCGGTGGTCGGGACAACTGTTCAAGTACATGACCCCCGGGCATACCATAACGGTGATCTTCGTTCGTTTGTAAACGAGCGCCAGAGTTGACCGAGGCTGTTGGCAAGGGGACTCTTGAGCTCGGCCCTGCTTGGGATCCGGGTTGGCGTCTTCGTGCTCGCCTTAATACGGGCATGACTTGTTCGTCATCCGAGGACGAGGAGGGTTCGTCAACAATCCCTTCAATTTGCTGGGGTGGTTCTTGGTTGATATAGGAGGTTGTTGGTTGATTTCCGGGCTGGATAGCGTCATTTCTATCACGGATTTCGAGTAGATCGTCGAGGTCTTGTTGGCTGAATTGCACGTTTTGGTTATTGGTTTCTACTATCTCGGGATGGGTTTCTTCTACATTGGTCACCATTGTCGCTCGTCTGGTAGAGTATTGGTATTCGAATTCTAAACTAGTTGGGGACTAGATGATTCCCGGAGACGGCGCCATTTGATAAAGCCATAACTTTGGTCGGTCGCGTTAGACTTTTCAACAATAAAATAATGATAAATTAGCTGTAAGTAATGAACACTTCTTGGTCTTTATTATTGATCAGGTCATTACACTTGTTCGGATTGTTACACTTGCTCGGATTATTATTAACTTACTACAATTGCGCTCGATTTAACTATTTAAACTCTTATCTTGGTCGTTCTCCTTCTTCTTCGATGCTCGGTTCTTTCTCTGTTCGGTTTGTTTCTTCACTGGATAAGCTTTGACTAGTTTTTCTCTTTTCTCAACTTCTCTCTATATTTTTGAATAGATTTTTTCGGGGGTTTTCTAGGAGGGGTAGTTGGCTATTTATAGGCAACTAAGCCTTCTAGGATGTTGACAAATGTCTTCATCTCAGGGGGTTTTTCAGGTATGGGTCCCTAGTTAAGTGGGCTTGGCCTTTTGATAATCACAATCTTATTCTTATGATGAAAAGGCATGTGATGACCCATTTAAGTGTTGGATACCCATTTATAAAATGGATTGGTTATTACCTGAATAGAATATTCGGGTCCAATTTTTATGTCCTATCATATAGATTTTTTTAATAGAGACTCTGACCGATGAATATTGAATCAATGTATATCAATGCAAATTAATGTGTGTCAAAATGTTTCTAGTGAACCGTATCATCAGCAGTACTTAGATTAATTAACATGTATACTATGAATAAAAGACGCTTTCTTCCTAGACTGGAAAAGTTTCTATTTTGCTTTAACCAACGATTCAGTCATATTTCAATAATATATTCATTGTGCATCTTGATAATTTCATGATTAATATTATTCATGTGAATGATTCAATTCTTTGATCATATATCTTAATCAATTAAATTTATTTTTTATCGCTGAATGTTTCAAAAGAATAATAAGGTGCATGGTTATGCACATGAACCACTGATTCCTTGCCCAGAACAAAAAAAGACAAAAATTCCGTTGTTCTTTATAGAAACAATCCAATTTTGGTAGTTCAATTGTACTACACCGGTCAATTAGTGACAATATCAGGTAATTAACCCGTACATTTCTCGCGATTAATTTTAAGATATAATCCTTGATCAACTTTTAGGAAGAGCAAGTTTTCAAAATTGTCCGCACATATGTTATTTAGACTAGATATGACAATAAAAACATTAATTACAGATAAATATTGCGTGATTCACCGGTATAACCAAACTTGAAATCAAGCGTTACATCAATTCAAGGACCGTTTCGGGTCAAATAACATTGTCGGGCCATGTCTTTATTAACCCTGGATTCAGATGTTTTATCGATAGGCCCAGTTGCCATTCTTGTTATTCTAACCCTAAAAAAACATTTATCCAGACATTGCAGCGCCGCATTTTGAAGAAAAAATTGTTCATTGTCGATTCCAACCCTAGACTTAACGACACATTTCTCTATAAATAGAATCATATCCCCATCATTTTCCTCACAAACTTAAACCTGAAAAGTTTTCATCAGAAGAAATTCAAAAGTATTAAGTTAATTTATGAATGTTTAGGTAGCTACAACCAGAATGAAGGAAGGAGATGTAGACAATGAAGATGATGGTCTGGCAAGGGAAAACATTAAGCAAGCTACATGTGATCATCATCGAATAAGTGAATTACCAAAAAATTATATTTCAAGGTACCTTTTGTCTTGTTCCTACTATATAAACGTGAATGAATCAAAGAAGATGAAATATAGCATAAAGAATTTAAAGTTATGCAATAGATTTGTGCCTGTGTAATTTTTAACACTAGATCAGCATCTTCTTGTGGTTCATTGATTAATTTTTATGTAGGAAATAATGGTAGCGGATTTATGGGTTCGTATAGTCCTTAACTGTATGCATAATCAAAATTGAGTTCGTCAACTAATTGGATCATCATGATAATAATTAATCTTATGCAGTTTCCGACAAGAAGCAAAAGGCCAAGGACCATGTTTACCTACCGGTGGATCATGAAGGACTTTGCTCTCAGAATCACATAGGGCCAGAAAAACACCAAGGTATGATTGGAACAGTAGCTGGTAGTTTCCAAAATGAACAATTCAATAATGTTTAATAACTTTCAATATAAGATTGTTAAACATATATTCAGACATGGATGTAGTTTTTTTCTCCATTTGTGAGGCGTAAAAAAAAGGAATATGAGCCTTTTTAAGCTTATAATCAAGACATAATATATATGTGTGGGTGTGGGTGTGGGTGTGGGTGTGGGTGTGGGTGTGGGTGTGTTAAATTCTTTTAATGATTTTGGTTTAATTCATCTAAAAGTCTGCATTTTTTGTGCGGCTACTAGAGGAGTATTCAAGTTCACATGCTCAAATATTATGAGCTTGTTTGGTTGTTTATTTGAAGTAATTTGTTTTTTTTTTAAAGTTAATGGAGAAAGAAAAGTATAGCTTGTTTGGAATGTTTGATCTTGCTTAAGGAGTATAAATTGGTGATTTTTTTTCTGCTTTTTCGGAGTGATGAAGCTCAAAAACTGGCAGTCTAGCCTCATCATATATGTAAGGTAAGTACTTGAAATTCAAATGGATCCAACGCATACAAGCAAGCTACGTTTCAACATTCCAAAATAAAACTCTAAACATTTATACCGTACTGAAATGTCTGCACATACTCATAAGTACCCAACTATGCATTGAGAAAAAAGAAACTGTACTCTGATCATGGAATTATTAGTTTTGATTAATTTAGCTATATACTTCTTATGTTTGGCTACTTTCCTCAACGTAATGATCGATGTCATTATTTAAACTTTAGAGTTTCAGCTACTTTTACTGGAAAGCGACATATCATATTTATTAACCGAGACCAAGTTTAGGGTATAACTTTTTGCAACTCTGTTTCCTTGTTAAGAATGTCAAAGACAGAGTCTACCTTAGAGGGGGGATAATTTTTTAGCCAAGTGGAAAATAATTTATTTAAAACAGATTGTAAAGTTTAGATCCCAACCAAATATTTTTTTTTAATATAAAGCAAACCAAACCTAACCCAATGGATTAGTTTAGTTTGGTTCAGATTAAAAATAATGTTATTAATAAACCGTTGTTAGTGGTTTGGTTTAGAGTTCACTTATTAAGGGAATTCTTTTTTTCCATTGATGGTGGAGATAGTTCTAAGCTCGAGAAAAAAAACTGTTTCAAAAGTTCATTAATGATAGAGAATGCCAATTTTTACATCTTGCGGATACGTAGGTAGTGCTTTTGGGTTGCTGCTAGGGAACATTTACTCAATGTTGCGCCACCATCCAACTATATTATGTATGTATAATTTAGTGTTTGGGGTATTCATACAGTAAAAGTTACTTCATAGACGAATCTGTTTGATATTTTTCAATTTTAGAGATTGTATACGATGTAGTTCGGATTTTAATTTACATAACTTCACTCGGATTATAGATAAGTATTAGCTAGGGCTGACGTCATTGAGTTGGACTTGTCGAAAGATTTAGATTCACACAACTAATGAAATAGATTCTGGCGAAACACAAAAGTTCCAAAAAATTGTGCCTACGGAAGACCATCAATCAACTCACTTTCCTTATTTTTCTTCTGCTTCAAAGTCACGGTGTTCATTACTTTGTAGCCCTAATATCTAATTAGGAAGAATTATTGGGGTGTTGACTGGGATCTACATATAGCAAGTTTTCATCGTGGTCTGTAGATAATAAGTAGATATTACCTACTTATTTCTGATTCTCTATTACTTGATTCATATTACCTACATATAGCAAGTTTTCATCGTGGTCTCTATTACCTGCTAATCTATTTTCCTTCGCTAAAAGGTGAAAAGGAGTAAACGCTTGGCGCAAACATCTGCACTTCACCCGAAAAATCAACAAAAAAAAAAGTTGTGAAGGCACCGTCATGCGATCGTCACGTCTACGAAACATGGTGCAAACCTCTCGAAATCAAGATGTTGAGCAAATTAGAATTGAAGTAGATTTGACAGGAAATGACAAAGAAGAGGAATATCATGGTGCTAAAAACAAGTTCCAAATTCGGAAACAATGCCGAAAAGAATGAAAGAGCAAATTGGTTTCCTTGTTGAATCCATGGAAGCAGTGAAGTCCAAGGTAAAACTATTTAAAATTTAGCTTTCAAAAAGCCAGTATTTTCTTTCCAATAATGCTTCTCTTATATTCTTACTAGTTTGTTTTCTGGTATATTGGTCCTGTAAATTGATAATTTTGTGGCTCCTTAACTATTCAGAAAACTGAAATGTCTAACCTGGTCAGCTTATTTTGTTAACAAGGAAAAACACGGAGACCACATAATAAATTAAGGCCTTCACCAAATTCCCACTCGGAAAAACTAAAATACATAGTGTAATAAACTGTGTATGTATATCACCATTTTTATTGGTGCGGTCTCTTGAATGACGTGCTGGTTTTGGCCCTTTTGGCTAGTTGTGTGTCTGCTGCCTTTATATTTAAAAATTTAGGGAAAATTATTGAAATATACAAATTTTTAAGTCTAATTATCAAAAACTATAAATCAAAACTTTTATTTTCAAAACATACAATTCTAATAAATATGTGTAATTGTATGTTTGTATGTTTTGAGAAGAAAATTTGAGGTATTATATGTTTTGATAATATGTTTCGGTTAATTGTATGGTTTATGTATTGCCCCTTAATTTTATATGGTTCACACACATTGAGAGAAGGAGAAAGGAAATTTTAAAAAATTCAACTACCCTCGCTAATTTCTCTCTTATTTGCTCTAATGAACAAATGTTGTCATTTCTTCCATTTTACTTAAAAACAGACTCTCGTTTCTTTCTTATAAACACAGTATTAGCTTGAGTTGGAACTAGCATTTTCTTATTCATTAATCCTTTATCTAATAATTCCTCACTAGCCAGGACATAAAAGAATTAGATCGCCTAGTAAAGGAAAAGTTCATGAAAATGTGCGGAATACCAATACCTGAAGATAAGAAAGATAAAAATACATTTGCGGAGGAGATAGAGAGTGGAAAATATGGAAATGTAACAGATGATATTAAAAAGGCTTTTGGAGATGAAGAGACAGATGTTTTAAGTCCATTTACACCCCTCAATCTCAAGTTCTACAATCGGACCAGCTATCTTCTTCCCTTATCAACAAGTCTCTGGCCAGAAAAGTGGTACCCCGGCGCAAGGTTATTCACCGATTATTATACTTGATTCCGATGATGAAGAAACAGGAGAGAGAACATCTTCTAATCTTTCTCGTCCGAAAAACTTGTCATTAGGAAAATTTCAAAAGTTGTTATAGGGATGACGTGGGAAGAAGAGGTAGCTAAGAACGACGAGGACCGCGACAGGGAAAACCTTAAAGCAAGTTGCATAGTATCCTTATCGAACAAGTGATTTACCAGAATAATCTTGTTCAAGGTACCTTATTCTTATATTGAATATTTCTTTTGAAAAGTTAAATTCTAGACAATATATTTAGCTACGAACAAAATGATTTGTTGTATGTTGATTTCTTGAGTTTGTTTACTTTCTTTTGGTGTTATAGCTAGTTGTATATATGTAGTTCTATCAAAAACGGAAAAAGGCAATAGTAGATTAAACAAATTAAGACTTCAATCTCGATCACCAATCAGTCGCACCTTCTTTACTAAATAAGTTTATAAGTCACACTGCTTTTGCAAATATATGTACCTTTTCGGCATTCTGTGCCTCTGTGTATTTTAGAACAGCATTTCCTTGTAGTGTCTTTGATTAATTTACACGACGGACAATGATAATTAGAAATAAATGTACCAATGCAATGTAAATCTTATGTAGTTTGCAACAAGAAGGAAAATGTCGAGCACCAAAAGCTGACTAGTAGGGCAGATTGTACAGAATCCTATTTCCTGAGTCGTGTTTGGGTGCAGTTTGGGATGGATCAAGACATCCCAGGGAAAGCAGCTCATCTTCATGGTTCTCGATTGATCAGGAAAAAGTTGTGGAGCCAAATTAATCAAGAGACACATGTAGGGCTTAGTGGTTTACAATGTTATGGAGTATTGGAATGGAAGTTTAAAATTGGTACAGTTTTGTTCATTGTAAAAGGGTCTTAAACGTATATTATACAGATAAATAGTACTCCGTTCTTTGATGTTTGATTCTTAACTTTATTTGCTCGACAAACAAGGTCTTTACAAATGTTTCTAGTTTAGGGTTTAGGGCAACAAAATGGTAGGAAATGGAAGAGTAATGAAGAAATCGGGGTTGAGATATGCTTAGTGACTCGCCAGGAGATGGATTATGAATTTGTAAATAGACAGTTCACCAGAGTTCATTCCTGACAGCTTAAATTGGGAGTTGACGACTGCTAATGTATATTTCCATATTTGCTTTGTTACCTTGTATTTTCTTCAAAAACATGTCCAACTCTTTTAGGAGAATCAGCAAGATGCATGTTTTCTATAAATAACAACAAAGTTCTGAAAATTGATCATTCTGATATGATTTCAATGCTACAAGGCAAATTATATACACAACAAGCTAAAGATAGACGTTTAAAAGTTCAAAGTGATTGGCAACAACGGTTTAGATTGCGACACACTAAAGTAAAACAATGTAGCACAAAATTACCATTGTACCAACATCACTTACAAGATGAGATATCCTTGAAAAACTCTTGTAGCATTTCCCGAGATGGATCGTGTCGTCAAACTCAAGGGTCGTCAACAAGTCAGCAATGATCTGGATAACTGATGGATCCACTGTTATACTTCTATCGACCATTTCTATATATAGCTACTATTATTATTAATGTAGATCACAGTATTAGGAACCAGTCCGCTCCTTTCAAGCTTCTGGAACAATGTCAACGCCTTGTCAAGTTGTCCCGTAGTCACATAGTCCATCTAATAGCATCAAACTACCATCATCAATAAGCAATAATCCAGCTGGACTTCTACAATCTTCCTACTTCAAACTCGGATTATCTCTGCAAATATTTAAATTTATAGAAAAAGATACAACACCGAAAACAGGGGAAAATATAGAATGTAGCAGGTTTCTACCATGTCACACTCATCTCTTACTTAGTAGATTTGATGTCTCCGAAAAACTTTTCAAGCATTTTTCTAGACTGGTCATCAGGCTCAAGAGTATGCAATAAGTCAGCAATGAACTCGATAAAGGATGCATCTACTCTAATTTCAGAGTCTCCTTATTTTTCAACAATTCAAGAGCAATTATGTTATAAGAATAGAAGTCAGGGAAACAGTTATTGCTTTCCATTTTCCGTAGCAACTCAATCGCTTCATCAAGGAGCTTCTGTCCACAGAGTCCTTTGATTATTATATTGTAAGTGTAATTGTCTGGCTGAAATACTTTTTCGGAAAGGTCGTTGTAAAGCTTCCAAGCGCTATCCATTTTATTAGTTTGCACATTCCTTCGATTGAGTTACTGTAGGTCACAACATTAGGAACTAACCCATGTTTTGCAAGCTTCTGGTAAGAGGTCATTGCATCATCAAAAAGTTGATTGTCACAAAGTCCATTTATAATAATGGAAAAGGTAAGCAAATCAGGGTTCTGACCATAAGTTTCCATCTCATCAAGAAGCAATAACGCATCATGAGGCCTCCCTACTAGGCATAACTCACTTATAAGGGTCGTATAGTTGATCGAATCTGGAACCAGTTGAGAATTTGACATTGGATTAAAAACAGTAATGACTTCATTTATTTTCTTAGACTTACAATACCCGTGGATCAACGAATTATAAGTGACAACATCTGGGGAACAACCCTTTCTCCTCATTTCATCGAATACCATTCTTGCCTTACCGAGTCGTCTAATAAGGCAATACCCATCGATTAGTGCATTATACGTAAAAACATCTGGTTCTATTTCTTTCGTGATCATCAAATCAACTATATCTCTTGCTTCCCGCAACATACCTTCTTTACAAAAACCATTGACTAACATGTTAAACGTATGGTTATTGGGTAAAACATTTAAGTTTGACATTTCATTCAAAATTTCCATTGCTTCTTTCCACCGATATGCAATACAAAGGCCTTTAATTAAAGAAGTGTATGTGAAGACAGTAGGTTTACAACCTTTCTCCACCATCTCGACTAACACCTTTCTTGCCTCGTCAAGTTGTCCACAAAAGCAATACCCATCAATGAGTGAGTTGTATGTAACAACATCAGCTTCTACTCCTCTCGCGACCATCAATCGGACCATATCTCTAGCTTATTCCATTCTTTCATTTTTACAAAATGAATTGACTAAAATATTAAGCGTATACGAATTAGGGAAGACGTCCCTATTAATCATTTCTTCGGCCCACCTTGCATAAGCCTTGGATTAAGGAATTATAAGTAACCAAGTTAGGCTGGAACCCATTGCAAACCGAATCATCAAAGAACTTAACTACCCCCACCCCATAATATCGCCTTTACGGCAGAGACCGCCGATGAGAGTACTAAATGTAACACAGTCAGGTTTATGACCAAGTTTCAATATTCTTGCAAGAACCGAAAAATCCAAGTCGGTTCTATTTAATCAGCAGTAGCTATTGATCACGATACTCAGCGTGAAAATGTGTTAGTCCTGAATAAAATCATACGTCTGAAGAACGAAACAACGGTAGAGTAATTCTTGCTTTTTGAAAGGGAAGTAAAGAGCTTATAATAATCAGTAATTGAAGGCCAATGTTGTCTCTTGGTCATTTCATCAAACACCTTGTCTGCATTATCTAAGTGTGTAAAATCCCATTTCCTGGGATTAAATAATTGTGATAATGCAAGTTTACTGAAGCAACGCAGATTATAATTATTAGTGGATTCAATGTTACCTTTGACAAGAACAGCCATGTCAATGGTTTGCAAATAAAATTTGGTCAATATTAATATTAATATTAATAAATTTAATATAAGTAAGTAATATCTTAGTTTCTGGACAGGCTCATTTGTAGAGTGAGCGAGTCAATTGACAAATAGGAACGCATCTACCCATTGTTATTTTAATGAATTATAAGTAATTAATTATTGTCATTTTTTTCCTTTTTTTCTAAGTATTGTTTGCATAGTAGGTTTAGTTTAATGGTTGATTTACACTTTAAAGTCTTTATTTTTACTTATCATGAACAAGCAAAATCACTATTTTAAACATGCATTGTTATTTTTTTATAATTTGGTCTTCGTTTAATGTTTGGGGTTGATATTAGACACTTGCTCAATTCTAATTAGGGAGGGTCATTCGGTCGGGTTTCTCGAAACCCGACCGATCCGATCAGCACATTAATCCGTACATAACCCGACCCGACCCGTTTATAACCGACCCGACCCGTTTGATTTGGAATTTTTTTGATAAGTCAAATAAGTGCAACTCATTATTAAGTATCTAACAATAACCATTTAAGTAGATTAGAAAAGCCTAAAAAATCTTATTTTTTCAAATCTTTCATATTTACCTAGTAAAAATTTATAATAATCTAAATTATTTTTTACAACAATACCAAAAAAAATAAAAGAAAAAAAACTTACAAAAAAAGAAAAATAGCAAGTTAAAATAAAATAAGAATATGTATATATATAGAGAGAGAAAAAAAACTAGTATATAAGAGATATGACTAACTAATTTGGTAAAGGAGTTCCTTTTAATATTTTATCGTTGATAATTAGGTTTCTCTTATCTTTTCAACAGTAGACACATATGTTTTATACAATGTGTATATGTTAGAGAGAGATGATGTGTCATGTGTGTTGTGTTTGTTGCACAAAAATGCAAAATAACACAATTCAAACCGGTCCAAATAAACTTGTACTTTTATCCAATCCGCACCGGGTCGGATCGGACCAAAACGCGATGTTCTGTCATCTCTAATTCTAATTATTGAATATTTGTTTCAAAAAATCTACATGTATAGTTACACTAACAAAAATATATCTCAAGTTACACTTGTAAAAATGCATTCATAGGATCTTCTAAATATTAAAGAGAAGTGTCGATTTATTAAAATTGTGCAACCGATTAACCAACATATTGGCTCCGCCACTACACCTACTTTACATATTATTGTTTTTGTGAAAATAGGTATATCATTACATTTACACATTTTAGTATTTTTACAATACATGTAATTACTAAAATAACCCATTAGGCTAAAACAATTACGGTTTGAGTTTCGTTTGTTTTTTTAATCAAAACAGTTTTCTCATGTTAACAATCTATGACTGACAGTTCCGGTTCTGAGATATTTAAGTTCCGATGCTAAAATTGGGAAATGCCCTTTGCATAATATTTTACTCAAAATATTATTTTGACACCAAAATTTAAAAACTAAGCTTAACTTCTTTATCAACTTCTAACACTAAAATATGCAATAAAATATTATCAGTTAGACTTTTAATTGTAAGTACAGCATTAGTATATATTTATTTTTTCTTTTAATATTATGTCTTTTTTTTTTTCATGTGTATATTAAACGTCAACGATATAACGCACCCCTATATAGTTGTATCTACCAAAATTGGCATTTATTCGAGCCACACACGTCTTCACTGGACCTTCCACCACATTGTCTAAGAATAAAAATAAAAGATACAAAGGTTGATGGTTGAATGAATAACCCTTTGCTTACAAGAAAATGGTTAATTATGTTCAACTAGTGTCTTGTAATCTAAGCCTGTTTTGCTTTTTGTCTTTTATCAATCTCACTAGCTATTTTTCAAAAGAAATTAAAATACCCCATATGGCGTATTCTCCCATCTAAAATAAGTAATGTTTTATTAGGTGGAAAACACAGTCAAATGCAAACTTCCCTTCATCTTCCAATATACTTATAATATATTGCTACAAATATATATATATATATATATATATATACTTATTATTATCATATTTTTGTAATTAAATTGAACTATAAGCTGGCAACGAGCGGAGTGAGTTAGTGGACATGTTCTTCCAAATGGTTCAACTAATTAACAAATTAAAAAATCATACTGATATGTTATTTATTTTTTACAATACTTCACTTAGAAGAGGATCATGCGACAAACGGAAATTCTAAAATAACTATTGAAACTTGGGGTAATTAACAAAAACATACATTACCCCTATTGTATTACAAAAAACATACCCTAATAATTTAAATTAACAAAAACATACATATATATATACTTATTATTTCTTAATCTAATCTATCTCTCTAACTTAACATATATCTCTCTCACCTAACATCTCTCTCTCTAATCTAACATCTCTCTCTAACCTAACATATCTCTCTATATAATCGCACATATCTCTTTAACATACGATAATCGCACCTCTTTCTAACACGTGCTAATCACGCATCTCTCTCTAAAAATGATTAAAAACTCACAAAATATGTATATGCTAATTATAAAACGTCATATCCTAATTTTAAAATTTCATACCCTGATTTCAAAACTTCATATCCTAATTTCAAAAATTTCATACCATAATTTCAAATTTTCATACTCTAATTTTAAAACTTCATATCTTAATTTCAAAACTTCATATACTAATTTTAAAACTTCATACCCTAATTTCAAAACTTCATACCCTAATTTTAAAACTTCATACCCTAATTTCAAAACTTTATATCATAATTTTAAAACTTCATACCCTACATATGAATTTCTCTCAAATATTGTACATATGGATTCTTCTTTTTCAACTTAAAACCCACAATGTTTACAATAGTCTCAAAACTCAATAAATAGAAAACAATTTCACGAATTCCATATATTTTTCATATATTACGGGGTATCAAATAGTGTAATATTTGTGTATTACATATGTATATATCTTTATTTATATGTATATGAATATCTATATAATCTAGATGCTATTCGGTAGTTAGTGATGAGTTTTCGTGATGGAGGAAGTGAGAGAGATAGAGTGAGATATTAAAAAAATATACATAGAAAAATGAATGAGAGAGAAAGTAAGATAAGAGATAGATAAAAAGAAAAATTAATAAGAGATAACAATAAACAGATAGATAGAATAATTAATGAGAAAAAAGAATGAAGGAGAGAGATATAAAGAAAAATGGAGGAGAGAGAGAAAGATGAGAGAGATAAATAAAAGAATAAACAGTATTAAATTTAAATTTGTTTGTTATGTTTTTTATAATGAAAAGTTGTAAGGGTATGTTTTTTATAATTTAGTTTAAAAAGTAGTATGTTTTGTTAATTTATCCTTGAAACTTTCAATTAGTATAGCAATTAGACTTCAATGATATAATTGGATAATGATGCCAAAATTTGTTATTCTGCATTGGAACTATTGAGCTAATTTTTCGTTAGACGGCTTTTTAGATTTACCCCTCAACTAATAATTAGATTTTTCAAAAAAATAAAAAATAGAATTTTCATTATATCTGTTAAAACTTAATGAATTTTAACAATATATTGAAATACTTTCGTAACACTAGTTTTTGGCTAATATGTGCCCCGAGTCACATGTCAACTTACTATGTTTTAAAATAAAATAAAATTGGTACAAATATTTATGATGCTGCTTGCAATTAATAACACTTTTAAATCTTAATGTATCAAAAAAATGACATGTTTTTATGACGCTGCACCAATAATTACGAGACATAATAGAACCACATATGCTGAAAATGAATTTAATACTCAAAATAGTCTTTACTTTTATACACATGTTAAAGATACATTAAAAAGTTACCAATCCTAAAATTACCATAATCATTTAATTCCTCAATTAAATTATAACAGGGTGAACACACATAAACTGGAAATAAATATATCGTCAACCAAAACAGTTGTATTCACACGTTCTCTTTCCAAAAAGTCGCAAGTACAGCAATCTCCCCTCTGTACGTTTTCCATTTTTGTTAAATAATTAAAATTAAAAGTAATTGTAAATAGTAATAATCCCCTCTCTTACGCGTTCACGCGTTTTGTTGTCCCTTTCTTTCTAGTAAAAAAATAATCCCAATTTAATTTCAGAAAATAATCTCAAAATAAACATAAAAATAACAAAAAAGCCTCTCTGCATCTAATATTCCGTGTTTCAATAATTCCTTTTACGAATTAACGCGTTTTCTTGTCCCTTCTTTATGGTAAAAAAATAAAAGCCCAATTTAATTTCAATAACTAACCTAAAAATACAAATAACTATATATACCCCCTATCCCTCCTCTCTCAATCCAGGTGCAGAAAATTAACAAAAAAGCCTCTCTGCATCAAATACTATTACACAGAAAGAAAAAAGTGCCTAAATAGTAGTAATTACAATCAAGAAAAACACAAATAAATTGAAAAAAAAATGCCATCTAAATTAGAGGAAGAGCTGTTCCCATCAACACCAGGGAAGTTCAAGATCGAGCGTAACTCCCACGCTCGTCTCAACCGTTGCTTCGCCTCGACGAGCACTCTTTTCCTGTGGGCCCTCTTCTTGATCGCCTTGACCGCTTCCTACCTCTCTTTCCAGAGCTTCGTAGACTCGGGTAGCAAATACTTCACCACGACATGGGGCGGCCTGCAGTGGGAACAAAAAGTCCGTAGCTCAGCGCAGATTCATCGTTCCGGTGGCCTCTCCGTCCTCGTCACCGGTGCTGCAGGTTTCGTCGGTAGCCACGTTGCATTAGCCCTCAAGAAACGCGGAGATGGTGTTGTAGGGTTGGATAACTTCAATACTTATTATGACCCGAGTCTCAAGAATTCAAGAAAATCCCTCTTGAATGCGAACAACATCTTTATCGTCCAGGGTGATATAAATGACGAGCGTTTGCTTTCAAAGATGTTTGAGATTGTCGCCTTTACTCATGTTATGCATCTTGCTGCGCAGGCGGGGGTGAGATACGCGCTCGAGAATCCTCAGTCATATGTTCATAGTAATATTGCAGGTTTGGTTAATTTGTTAGAAGCTGCTAAGGCTGCAAATCCTCAACCTGCTTTCGTATGGGCTTCTTCTAGCTCCGTATATGGGTTGAACGAAAAGGTTCCGTTTTCGGAGTCTGATCGTACTGACCAGCCTGCTTCGCTTTATGCAGCGACCAAAAAGGCTGGTGAGGAGATTACACATACGTATAACCATATTTACGGGTTGGCTGTTACGGGTTTAAGGTTTTTTACTGTCTACGGACCCTGGGGGAGGCCTGACATGGCGTATTTCTCGTTCACGAAAAATATTTTGCAAGGGAAGTCGATTACAGTCTATCGAGGGAAAGATAGGGTTGATTTAGCACGTGATTTCACTTATATTGATGATATCGTGAAAGGGTGCGTCGCATCGTTAGACACGTCAGGGAAAAGTACCGGGTCAGGAGGGAAGAAGCTAAAACCGGCAAAATATCGGATTTTTAATTTAGGCAACACTTCGCCTGTCACGGTACCGGCATTGGTGGGAATATTGGAGAAAGAATTGAAAGCTAAGGCGAAAAAGAATTTCGTAACGATGCCTGGAAACGGGGACGTTCCGTTTACGCACGCGAATATTAGCTTGGCACGAAAAGAACTTGGGTATAAACCGAGTACAGATTTGCAAACCGGATTGAAGAAGTTTGTTCGGTGGTACCTCTCTTATTACGGATACAATCACGGATAGCTTGTCATTTGAAATTAAATGTTTGTTTAGATTTTAATGGATTTTTTTTCTTTGTTTTTTCCGTGAAAAGGGGATTTGATAAAGGAAAAAAAGGAAAAAGGATGAGAGGGAGAGAATATATGAGAGATTTTACATTCTTTGCTTTGGATGAGGTGAAGGACTTCATCTTTTTATTTTATTTTCCTATTTTGTAATTAAGGATAACTGGATAACAAAGTTTTTGAGTTTTATTTCTTGTTATTACCAACCGTACTAATTTTTGTGGATGAATATCTAATCATTTTAACCAATATAGAAGTGAGCATTTTCTCATCGTCTAGTTAAATTTAGTAAAAATAGTTGCTGAGATACTGTTAAGTCTGTTACAGTTTTTGTGTGTGTGTGTGTGTGGTGGTCTGTTACAGTTTTGAATAGACAAAACAAAATTGTAGGGTCAAATTGGGCAACTCTTAGGACATATTTTCGGAGAATTGTTTGATTTAGCAGTCCCCTTAAACGTAGATACATCTCATTTTTCCTTTTTTTATATGATCTTACTTTATTGTACTCCATATGAGAGTTTTTACATTCTTTACTTGGGATGAGGTGAAAGACTTCATCTTCAATTTTATTTTATTTTTGCTTTTTTGTAAAGGATAACTGGATAACAAAGTTTTTGAATTTTACAACTTTGTAACCAGTACTTTGTTTGAGTTTTACTTCTTGTAATTACCAACTCAAAGAAACAACTGAATTTTGTTGCTCATTTATGCGGATGGATAGTCATTTTAACAACTACTATAGAAGTGAGCATTTTTTTCTCGTTGTCTAGTTAAATTTAGTAAAAATTAGTTACTGTTAGTCTGTTACAATTTTGAATAGACAACACAAAATTGTAGGTCAAATTGGGCCAACTCGTAGGACATATTTTCGGAGAACTGTTTGATTTAGCAGTCCCCTTAAATGTAGGCATATTTCATTCACCAGTCACTTGTAGCTTAATTGTTTGGATAGTTAGAATCTTACTTTATTGTAATTTGTGTACATGTTCAATCACATTGTGTTTAATTAGTGTTGTTATGTAATGGTTGAAGATATAAACATAGGGCTTAAATCCATTCTAACTTATATTTTCTTTGTCACTTCATTATATTTTTTCCAATAATGCAAAACAGCCGGACACGACTAGACTGACTTTGTGCCCGACTCTCTTCCTAATGTCGAGAGTAAACTTTTATTTACAAAATTCTTACTTAGCAGTTAAATACCACATGACACAAAAATAATACCCGAGGGACGATATTCAACAACGACCCAACCCATATATTTTTAATGGGTATCCATCGCATCAAATATGTGAATCATAATTGGTACAAGTACATGATGATCTTTTCTTTTATAAAACAGGAAAAGTAATTACCCACTGGACTTAATTCCAATTAACAGAAGTTCATCACCTAAAAATCTCATGATCTGACAGATGAAAACGTCACATGTCAACATCATGTGGCGCACATACCCATATAAATAGAGTCAAATAGCAGTACAATGAGATCATCTGAATTTCCAGCAGAAAAAAATATATTAGTACAGAGACTTTGCAGAACTTATCTCACTAGAAATAACACACATACAAGAAGTCAACTCGAAGACCGAAGATCTATACCCAACATTAAATAGGTTGAGATTATTGTAACAAATGCATTATAATTTACTCAATCAATAAAGAAAGATGGCTTCTCATCCAAATTACTACTGTCGATCATCTAAATAAATATTGTTGAAAAGCACGACTTAACCGACTAAATTCCATGCTTTATAAAATGACGAACGTATGTGTAACTATGTATGTAACGTAACTTTTACTCAAAAATTCTTCAGTTGAATGAGCACAAAGTTGTGGATAATAGTTCGGAAGGAGAAAGATCAAGTTCACACTGAGTAACTCTGAGTAAACATTGAATATTTTTTTATTAAAGAGTCGAGAGAGTTTCATCATCGGTATATACCCACTTGTTAGTGTGTAATTTTCGTTGATCGCCCCCATTGAAATTAGGGGCATGTTTGGAACTCAGAAAACTTATGAGAAAATAAAAATGATTTTTCGAAAAAACGTTTTCTTGTATTTGGCTGCATAGTAAAACCAATGGAAAATAAAATAAAATAAAAAGTGAGTAAAAACTTTGTGTGTATAAGGAGAGAAATAATTTTATTTTCAAAAGTTGGAGGAAAATGAAAACAAATGGGAAAAGTGTGATTATCTCGCTCTTTTTTTTTTCTCTTGATTTCTCAACCTTTCAAACACATGACCGGAAAATGATTTCTTGTTATTTTCCTTGATTTTTCTTTTGTTTTTCTATTATTTTTATTTTTCATGAAATTTTCCGGATTGCAAACACACTTTTAAACACTTCATGATCCCTATTGTCACGGGTCTGTTTTTCGCTCCAGAAAACAGCCCTCGTGATGGCACGAACCGGGGTTTAATCGCTGCCCGACTCGCTCAACCAAACCAACACTCACGTACACTCGTGTTTCACTCACAAATCACTCGTGTATCGCTCTCAAACGCAGCCCGTTTTAGACACAAAACAGGACTGGTTTATGTGACAAGAAAACGCAGGAATCTAGACAAGCAAACGTAAGTAAACGAACACCGAAATTACAGCCAATTGGCCAACCTTTACATTATAATTCCGTTAATAATTACAAGGACTCGTTTACAGACTTTTCTCTCCCAAAATAGACTCTATAAACGAAATGCTATTCTGCCATGTATTTATAACACATACATGGGCAGTTTACAAACTGTTTTTAAAGAACTGCCAAGCCCCATGCTTGACAACTGCCCATGGCAGTTATTTGAGTGTATTATGCTGCCAAAGTGGTGTACCAAGTGTCCCTAAAAACCCTCAACAGTCAGCCCACGAAATGTTGTCCCAAAAGTAACCGTTCCCGCCAAAACGCACTCTGAACAGCTGCTGTGTTTTGCTACTGTTTTGGCTGTCCAACACTCAACCAAATTCCAGCCACTTATACTCAAAAGTCTCCTTATCGAACAGCCCAACGAACGCACCAAAATCCGTTGTCCAATCCCTTGGCAACCATTGCCAAACTGCTTCGCAAAACCATCCCCAAACCAGCCAAATGCCTTTGGTGTTTCTCCTTGATTCTGCCCGTCGTTTGAACCATATCAAACCCGGCCCTTGACGATCCAACACGCCAATCATATCATTAGCCAACGACGTTCGCAACCCAACCATATGAATAGCAAACCCACTGACCAAGTCCTGTGACAAACCTCCCCCACCTAAGCCATTCATCGCCCTCGATGAATCAAGTGTTTATTACAGAATTCAAAACCAAAGTTCGGTCCTCGTCTAACCCGCAGGATAGCCCATACTTCTCGCACAGATTAGATTTTCCGCAACTCGTTTCCGTTGTACCAAACCTGCAATCCAACCTCCTCCTTAGGCAGATTTTTCCCACAAAAACCCGCTGCCCGAAGTCCATCTCAAACAGCCCAGATTTTTCCTCGTTTGAAACATTGTTGCCTCGATATACGTCTCGAACAACCATTATGTTTCCTCTTGTTTTCCCTTTTGAAACCCGCTGTGAAGTCCGTCTCAAACAGCTACCGGTTTCTTCCTATTTCGAAGATCATGTTTCCGAAATAATTACTGTCGCGGAGTCTCTAATCCGCTCCAAATCCTACTGTCCAAGTTCGTCTCGAACATCCCACAATTCCAGCGCATACAAACCCAATATCCAGCCCTTCGACTTGCACAAGATATCCCATAACTACCTCGTGTTTGTCGTATGCCGCCATTTTGTTTCCGTAATTTGTATTCTGAAATTTACGCCCAATAACGATGTGAAAATTCCAGCGAACAAAACATAAGTTTGGTCCCCTTCCGTTGCAAGATAACTAGTATTTCTCTTGCATTAACCACCACTTACTCCACCGTTTTGATTCCCGAAATCAGCCACACATCGAACCAATAACCAGTTTGATCAAAGACAACCGAAAGTCTTTTGATCCCTGATTTTGTTGTTGTCCTGTTTCCGTTCGAACAACCAACAATTTCAGTTTTTCGTGCAACGCCACGCTACACTATTTTTTTTTTCGAAAAACTAACTCGAAGTCACCACTTCTGTTTTCCGAAATTCCAGCCCTTGCGTAAGTCCATTTTTCTTCGCAATTGACTTCCGAAAATTTGATGTTTACCATAGAACATCACTGTCCACGTCCGTCTCGAACAGCATCCATTTCGTTTCGATTTTGGCAACGCCACGCTGCCAAAACTTCGCCCTCTACCATAAGAGAACATTGAAAATTGATGTTCACCATAGAACATCGCTGCCCAAACCAGTTTCGAACAGCCACCTTTTCGTGTTGATTTTGGCAACGCCACGCTGCCAAAACTTTGCCCTCTACCATAAGAGAACAACCACGATTGAGTCCTTCATTCAACGAGAGTTTCTTGTTCATTCCGTTCTTGTCACAGCCATCGTAACCGCGCTCTGATACCAGTTGTCACGGGTCTGTTTTTCGCTCCAGAAAACAGCCCTCGTGATGGCACGAACCGGGGCTTAATCGCTGCCCGACTCGCTCAGTCAAACCAACACTCACGTACACTCGTGTTTCACTCACAAATCACTCGTGTATCGCTCTCAAACGCAGCCCGTTTTAGACACAAAACAGGGCTGGTTTATGTGACAAGAAAACGCAGGAATCTAGACAAGCAAACGTAAGTAAACGAACACCGAAATTACAGCCAATTGGCCAACCTTTACATTATAATTCCGTTAATAATTACAAGGACTCGTTTACAGACTTTTCTCTCCCAAAATAGACTCTATAAACGAAATGCTATTCTGCCATGTATTTATAACACATACATGGGCAGTTTACAAACTGTTTTTAAAGAAACTGTCAAGCCCCATGCTTGACAACTGCCCATGGCAGTTATTTGAGTGTATTATGCTGCCAAAGTGGTGTACCAAGTGTCCCTAAAAACCCTCAACAGTCAGCCCACGAAATGTTGTCCCAAAAGTAACCGTTCCCGCCAAAACGCACTCTGAACAGCTGCTGTGTTTTGCTACTGTTTTGGCTGTCCAACACTCAACCAAATTCCAGCCACTTATACTCAAAAGTCTCCTTATCGAACAGCCCAACGAACGCACCAAAATCCGTTGTCCAATCCCTTGGCAACCATTGCCAAACTGCTTCGCAAAACCATCCCCAAACCAGCCAAATGCCTTTGGTGTTTCTCCTTGATTCTGCCCGTCGTTTGAACCATATCAAACCTGGCCCTTGACGATCCAACACGCCAATCATATCATTAGCCAACGACGTTCGCAACCCAACCATATGAATAGCAAACCCACTGACCAAGTCCTGTGACACCTATTTACCAATGCATCAATCCAAGCACATTGATGGCATCATACTAATTAAGGCATCAGATTAGATAGACTAATATCTTTCCACACAGTCTCCGATTTAGAAAACTTGGTTGTTATACTCCGGCCTCCTTGCACTAGACTATGAAATTTATGATGCAACTCATAAAGTATTGGCTATTACTTTGTGAAAATCTCTCAAATAACTCTTATCGCATTTTAACATCATGATCACAAATTATTATAAATATGTTCAACTTATTACTAAGTGCAAAATCCACCCCATCAAATTAAATTGCCCTCGATTTCCAATCATAGGATCACCATATCATGGATAGGGTAGGAAACTAAAGAGCAAAAATAAATCAATGATGGTATTCACAACTGTTTGACATATATCACTCTGTCCCTCTCTTTAGTCGAGCTCTACCTTTGAGGTTATGTTCATATACGGAGTTTTTTTCGATTTTTGTCCGCACTCTTTTCTCCTATGCAAGCCTAACGGCCCTAACCTACAAAAAGTTAGTCTTGGGTCGGGTCGGGACCTTATCAGAGTGTAGTCTTCTAATTTACTACTCCCTCAATTCCTAATTAATTGTCATCTATGAAATTACGTGCAATTTTGACCGAGTTATAACATGTATCAAAATTGTGGAAATAAAAATTTTTAAAACTAAATCATATAATTTAATGTTTGAACTATATGATTAACTTTTAAAAAATTTCATTCCGATAATTTTAATACAAGTTATTACCCGATTAAAATTGCACGTAATTTGTAGTGAATAATTAATTGACAACGAATGTACTGACTAGTTTAAAACTCATCGGTGTGAGGGCATTTAATGTACAATCCACTATACTTTTTAGCTTGGGTCCTAGCTATCAAAAATGTAACAAAATTAGCCCAGTATACTTCTTAGCTTGCATCATTTTAATATAACACCAAAATTCTTCCCCATTTACTATGAATTGATTTGGTTATACCAAGTATAATTGCATACTTTAAGTGAATATTTTATTTTGTTAAGGGTAGATCGAAAATTAACTCGCTAAATATTAGAAAACATACAATCATTGTTATTAGTAATATTTTTCCGAGACCGAGTAATTTAAAAGCACTACGACAATAATTTTAGCACACAGATGAAAAAGGGGGAGGGAGTGGAGGGATTCGACTATGCTAAACTGCTCGTAAAACACGAGTAAATATATTTTTACCATTCTTACACTTTTAATTATAATTCTTATGATAGAAGTGAGAAAAAAATTACTATTTTATGCTGTAACTATTACGAGTTTTTGTCTTTACCGTTCTGACAAAGTAAATCACAAAATTCAAATGGAGTATCATAGAATTTCATTGCACATGTCACAAAATTTATATAACATTAAAACGCGACTGTAAAATTTCAAAACCTGCCCAAAAGAATGACGCGTAAAAATACTACCATTGATCCCTCTCACAAGGTATAAATCCGTACAAATCGTAACGCACAAGCTGACACCAAAACTCCAGCTGTAAAGCTTTAATTATATATCCACACGGGATCCCCCCCCCCCCCCCCCCCCCACACACACACACACACACACCATTTAATTCAGTTTTTGTATCCACATGGACCACCACTTTCCTGGTAGCCCCATATATAGATAGATATACAGACGTATAAATAAATGATCAAACTCACTTGATGTTTAAGTTTCGTCGACTCCTTCATTTTAATTTTTTTGTGGGTCTGATTGTGAAATATATTGCAGACTTTGGTGAACTTCGCAACTCCAAAACTGCACGTCACGTTTTCGAACCAAAATATTGCCTGCCAAAATGCGACTTGAAGAGTGTGAAAAGTTTAACCTTTGGCTAATTTAGTTGCTCCAATATGGTTATGTTCAAATTCTATAAATCATTTGTGCCTCACCTAATTAACTTTGGGAGTTTACTATAACAAGCACAAAAATTAATCTATGGATTCAAGCTTTTGAGCTCGAATTCTAGACAAATTAGAGCTGAACTTAACCACAGAGTATGAGAAAGGGAGATATTGATTTATATTGTATTTTGGCCGTTGATACTCAAAATTATAGATCAACTTATATTTCGCACTCCAATACGACAGAATTTGCATGATCATTATCAATAATAAACTCCCTGAAAGTGTCACAAGATTTAAGTTCTGTTATGTGTTTCTTTTCACAATAATGACAATCCAAAGTTCTGCAAGCAGAAGTATCAGACTCGTGTAATAATTTTGCTCTACTCAGTTTTAATATTAATAGGCACTTGGGAAAAAAAAATATACAGCTCAGTGTTTTCAAGGAAATGGAATTTACACTGGTGAGAATAGTTATTAGTTACTATAACAAGTTTCCTGAATCCTAATTAATAGAGAAATCGACACAGATCGGAGATTTTCCTTAGAAAATTATCTGCATAAAAGACTTCGTACAACAGTAACTTCGTAATGTTTCTCTTCATATAAACAAACCAACTATATATAAGATGCACCATTGTGAGACTTCTTTTCTTTTTTCCGAAAATCAGCGAAGTCACGAGCTAATGGTTCGTTCAGGTATTGCAGTTAAAAGATTAAATTCACGCTCCAAAACCCAAGACGATTGACTCTGATGGGTGATTCCTAAGCTATACTCCAAGAAATAGCCACCGAAGGTGATGATAGATATTGTTGCCCTGCAAGAGCTCACACAGAAATTTAGTGTATAAGTTAGTTTTTGGAAGAGGATGGCAATATATTCTACAAATATAATGGAGGGAATATGAGAGTGAATAATCAAATAAGGTTTTTCTGCTGATTAGAGAAGCTTAAAAGTTATTATTATGAATCATGCCGAACAACGGGCAATAAGTGTGACTATGGAACTTATAGCGACTTTGTAAATATTATGGTGCGTAGATACATAGCCCCTCAGTAATGTTAAACCCATGCTTAATTTGACTACCACTACTTTGCTTTGAAATTTGAAGTACCTGATCATTATTAAGACGGAGAAAATAATATTCCAAGAAAATTAAGTCATTTTTAAAATCCATAAAATTATTAAGGAACACAACAATAAACTGACCTACACGCTGGAGATTCGGAAGTCGATGACTCAACCAGTTTATCAACTTTGCGAACCACTGCGAAACTGCAATGCGAATATGGTTATATGGTAATTCTATGGAAGAGTTTATCACAATGAGAGAGGGAAAATAATTACCTTTCCAGCCACGCAAGCAAGAATAGATCAAGAAGCCCATTATAATGAAAATTATAGCAAAAAGGGAAAAAGTATTGATACCAATTTTGTGAAATACTATATTTACCAACGGTCCACAGAAAACAATTAACTAAAAGTTAATAATACGGAAAAAATCACCTTTTAACTCCTGCTGGAAAAGCATTGTGAAGAACGTGATGATGGGCTGGATCAAAAACATCATTCACAGACTCCGGCATAATTGATCCAAGGAAACTTCTTGACCTTCGGCTTTTTTAACATGTAAAAGAGATAACCGGAAATGAGTATACCTCGTAAATTATTCCAGAAACCTAAAACACAAACAACTACCCTCTTATAAGAGATTTTAACCATAGTTGTCTAGCATTATTGAATTGGACGCACTGCCATTAACAAAACGACAACACAACCTAAAGAAACTAGAGCACTACCGAGAAGTCTATTATAGCAAAGTTTTACCAGCCAAAAATAGTGAAGAAACAAGGACGAAAAGAAGATAACAATAACAAACAAAAGGAGTCTAAAGATGATCTAATTGTTCAAGTTATCATTTAATGAAGACAGTAGCTACATTTATTTTATTACCAAATCACGTCCACTGTGAAATACTCCTACAAAATATGAGGGGTCGTAAAAGGTAACATCTTATTTACGCACTTCTTAACACACTTAATGCAGGAATATTCTTATAAACAATTAGGAGGCAATTTCTGAGTGCTTATGTGGATCAAAAGAAGTGCATGTGTCAAAGGTTAAGTTGCAAAAAAACTGAATGACGTTAGCATTTATCATATCAGATTATTACAACACAAATTATAATCTAAAAACAGAAACCCCCGATATAACTAAAAGATATGCAACTAATACATGAAGATATGGTAAAAACTTGAAGAATTCTCACCTCTGGTTTGTAGATAATCCTAAAGAAAAAGCATGAACAGAACCAGAGGAGCTAGTGGCTGCAAGAACATCTGGAAGTTGAATAGATGGCCCAAATGACAAGGAAAATACAGTTGATGGGTATGATCCCCTTCGGAAACTATATGACTGATATTCACATAACTGTTAGATTTTATAAATTAAACACAATGCATTCGACTACGGAATTAACATAGTAACAACAGTCAGAACAGCAATAATATCAAAAAGTACGTCTCGTTAACAGCTCATTAAAAAGGGTTTGTGAGGCGCTTACCTTGCTAGCGTCCGAGATAAGGTGAACTCTGATTATTGTTCCTTGTTCAGATACTGTAGAAATATACATACCGTTTGAGGAAAGGGCAATAGCAGCCAATGGTGAACGGTGAGCTTCTATCTGTAATTAATATAATTTCAAAATAAACCTCAAGGAGAAGGAAGAGAAACTTAAACTGATTTCAGTATCATGTCATTTTGCATATTCAATTGTAACTAAAAATTTACATCTCAATGGATAATTAGATAGGCTTGTGAAAATTGCTTAAGGATGAGTTGAAAGTTATAAATGAGGATATAGATAGACCATGGACCATTTATATTTGTTGATTCCCAAATTAATAAGTAATGGTATAAAATGAAAAACCGTGGTTAAAAAACAAGTTGAACTATTATTTTGGGACGGAGTAAAAAACCAAATTAGGCTATTATTATGGGACGGATGGAGTATTGTTTTTATGGTTTGATCACAGGCGATGGTCGCCATCATTGATAAAAACATTTACCATAAAAGTAATAAACGTATAAAACAAGTGATGAAGTTCCTAAAAAAGCACATGATCAAAAGGCCAATAATAAGAAATAGTAGATCTTGTCAGGTTAAATATATTGAATGCTCAAAATGGTCTTGAATGCATGTACAACCACAAACACATGAAAATTAAGAAATAAAATGATATTTGCAGTAAGAAAATATGGGATAACCTCGCAATGAGACTGGAGTTCCATGGCATTGTATACTAGCACAGAACCTTTTAATGTGCTTGCTGGAAGAGCCAAGAAGCAACCTTCTAAACTCGGAGAAAATGCACATAGCCCTGAGGAAAATAAATGCTTTAATCTTTCAGAATACCTAATACCAAATGTTCCACATATTATTAATCCATCAACTTAAATTGTACAAGACTCGGTTGTTAATCAGTCACATGTTTGTGTATACATAATCAATTTTGTTTACACTGTAGTACCTTTGTTGTTTTTTGTGTTTAAGTTGTTAAGTCATGAGCATTATTTATAAAAGTACAAACTCTAAGACAGAACAACACTAAGAGTCGTTCAATCAACTATGCAAGGAAACTAGAAGTTGTAGTAGAATATCTTTGACGGTCAAAGTAAGTTCATTTTTGAAAGTTAATTAAAGCTACTTCAGTTGACTAATTGAAATGTTTTATCAGTACCAAAAAGGTAAGTAAAATTGATAAACTCATTACCAGTCGCTATATACAAATACACAACACTGCATATATACAAGTTATTATTCCTTCTTTGGACTTGGTATATCAAAATGAAGATAATGGTAAAAACTTGATTAAGTTTGTACTCCTACATGTTAGATAGTGCTGGCTAGTGGCTACAGTAAAGCAGAGTGGAAAGTGTATTCATCAAATTAATTATTCAGCTTTCACAGTACCAATTGGGAGAAGGACTAGTATGATCGGAGTACAAGCCAAGGGAAAATAATAATTAAAAAAAAGACGCGATGTAAAATGCATAAAAATATACCAGACATCTATTAAAAATAATAAAAAGTGAGATATGTCTCACCTTTCATATTCATCACTGTATCAATTGTGTCCAAGATAGCAAGAGTATTAATGTCATATACGTATGTCTTTTCTTGCAAAACCACTATCAACCTGCATATACAGTTATATCATTACAAGATATTCTAAACACTTTTCGTTTGAGTTATTAGTTGTTACTAATATGATAATATCCAGCATATTGGTTATACGCCCTACTGTCAAAAATGACTAAACTTTTTTAACCATCTTTTTAAGAATCTCCCGAGTATTGCAATCAAGTATCATTTTAATGTTGACGGAAAATATATTCCGAGACTTTTGAGAATTACGACATCTTCATATGAAGTGAGAGACGTCACAAGAGTGAACTGAATGATAAGTACATTGGTAGGCTAGTTTAGAAAGACAGAGAGACAGGCAACTAGGCAAGGAGAGAGAGATTTAAGAAGGATAAAGCTTAAGCCTTCAAATATAATTCCAACAAAATGTGTTACTAGATCTTCGAACTTAGGCCCAAAGTGGCCCAACCCCTCCCCGGACCCCGTGTATTGTAGAAGCTTTAGCACCATTTTTTGAACAATATTACTGCCATTTATTTAGTAGATCACCATCAAGCAATTTTAGAGTGAAACTATAAAATAGGGAAACAGAAAGGTTTTTTACCAAACAATACAAAATTAACACTAACCTTTTCTTATTTACACGAACAGCAAGGATTGTAGTGACAAAATTCAGTTCCCGAAGAGCATTTCCATTTGTCGTATTGAATAAACATAGGCGCCGTGGTGATAAAGATGGCTGTCCAAATGGAACACATACAGTAAACAAAAAATTCCTATCCTTCAATTCTGGATAATCATAAACATAGACAGACCACTTAAAAGTACAAATATAACTAAACCTGTTCGCCAGCTCCAACAATGGCCAGAAGACTTGTAGAATAAAGCATCTCAGCAATAATAAAAGCTCCAATAACTAAAGAAGAACAAAAACAAGAGGACAGATGTTATGGCACTTAAAAGCTGATGTAGCTATTACTAAAAAGAACCTTCCAGCCATTTTAACGCAAAGATATTAGCTGCAGCGCCATAATTAATATTTTTTATATATTAGAAAGTAAGGTGCTAATTATAAATGATCAGATTATATCATTTATGTAGAACCTCAACCTCAAACATAAATTAGAAGTCCACACTTGCTATATAGCAGAAATAATTATCAAGGAATAAATTCTATAACAAATTAATAGAGTTGTTCTGTGTCTGTACAGCATAATAAGCACACATTCTAATTGACAGTAACATCATTGCAAGTCAAACAAAAAGGATTAGCTGACTTGGACATGAGTAAAAAAAGAGAGTAGAACTGACATGTCATAAGAACCAACTCGAATACAATTCTTTCACACTTGTCATGAGACTCGGATTTTTTTAGTCTACTGACAACTATTGGAACCCTTTAGTTTCAAAAACCACGAAAATTTGAAAATTTAAAACATTTTCGAGTCTATGAACAAGAAAAGTTATGAATCAGACGTCGACTAACTTTTGAACTTCTACAAATACATTCCATATTTAGTTCTTTATCTTAGCACAAACTTGGTTTATTAGTCATCAGACTAGTGGTCTCAAACGAGTCAACGATAAATAAATGAAAAACTTTTCTGTAATCCAGTGTTTTGCAAATATCTGTAAATAAAAGATACGTTAGATCACATGTTTTCGAATTATTCCAGGCTTTCCAGCACAATATGGGGAAAGTGAAACAACTGAAGGGCAAACCAGGTACTAAAGCTCCCGCAATGCGCGGTCCGGGAAAGTGAAACAACTGGAAGTTAAAAATTGCCAATTTTTTTTTTCAAGCTCAATATCTAAAATTCACAAGCTCTTGAGCTCTAGTCACCAAATTCATTATTTTTCAAAAAACAAAAAACAAATTTACCCACCTCTTAAATAGTTCACAAGCTTTCTAGTCTATAATATATATGAGGCCTAGTATGTACAAACCCCAACTAAAAAGATCTATAAAAAAAACAATTAAAAATTTATCATTTCAGTCCCTTTAGTAGTTTAGTTTAAATCTAAATATAAAAGGCTATATGATCCACAATTTTGATACTATATTAAATCCCAAAATTTAATCACGCTTATAATTTTTTACCCCCTATTAAATTTTAACATCAAAACAATTTTACCATCCCAAAAACACTATAAAGTGATTACAAAAGTAGTAAAAACTCGAAAATTGGCAAAAAAAAGAACAACTTTAAAACAAAACAAAAATAATTAAAATTTTGAAAACGCTAAAAACAACTTTGAGATCATTTTTAAAATAGTCTAAAAAAACAAAAACACTAAAAAAAATGTAGTTGAAGTAGCATCATTGAGCATATGTACCTAAGTTTAAAATAGATTTTAATCATGGGTTTTTGATAATTATGTACTAAATGATCATTATTTACTAAAATGAATAGTTTTATTTTTGAAGAAATAAAGGAATTACCTCGTTCATATAAGAGTCTGCCTGTGTTGGAATCAAATATTCTGAACCCATCTTTTGTCCCAATTGCAAAACAACTGATAATATATATATAAAAAATAAAAATAAAAAAACACTAATAATATATTAAATTTATCTCACAAAAAAACATAACTAAAAGAAGTAAAAGAAAAATAACATGTTATAATGCTATGTAAATTAGTACCTGTTATCCTGATTGAAGGAAGCGCAGAGGATCGAATTTGATGAAGAAGATGAGTTATTCGCCATTTAAATTCTTTTTTAACTATAATACTATAAAGTACTAATTTAATGGAGTGTTTTTTTTGTTTCATTTAATTTAAGTATATAAACTGTTTGTTTATTTATGACAGAAGTATACTTCTATGACACGGTTCTGGTCGATCTTTTATTATTTATTAGTAAATATCATAGTAGTAACATCTTATGAAATAGAGTTCACTTTTAACTAAAATTATTGATAACAAGTGTTTGGGAAGAAAAAAAAAAACACCCAAACTCTAACCCAATTTACAATTTATATGCTGGGGCGAGTTCATTCTGTTTCGTCTCAATCCGTTATATATTTTGTGCGTTGGATTAAAATTGAGTTTAACAAACCGCGGGTTAATCCGTCATAACCCATTTCAACTCGTAATATATACTTATAGAATTATAAATATATACATTATATCTATTTTAAGATATAACATTTCATTCTTATTATATTTAGTTTTGTTACTTATTCGCAAATGATCTAAACGTATTTTGATTGTTTTTAATTTATATTTCTTTTTAAACAAATTCAATTTATTTTAGGGGCAATTAACAAAAACATACCATACCCCTATTATATTACAAAAAACATACACTCAAAAGTTAAATTACCAAAAACATACATATATATACTTATTATTTTTCTAATTCTAATCAAACCATAATCTAACCTATATCTCTAACCGCAACTCTCTCTCTCTAACACACATAATTGCACCTCTTTCTAACACGTGCTAATCACCCATCTCTCTCTAAAAATGATTAAAAACTCATAAAATATGCATATGCTAATTATAAAACGTTATACACTAATTTTAAAACTTCATACCCTAATTTCAAAAATTTCATACTCTAATTTTAAAATTTCATATCCTAATTTCAAAACTTCATACTCTAATTTCAAAACTTCATACACTAATTTCAAATCTCTCAATATTGTACATATGGATTCTTCTCTTTCAACTTGAAACCCATAATGTTTACAATAGTCTCAAAACTCAATAAATAGAAAACAATCTCACAAATTCCATATATTTTTCATATATTACGGAGTATCAAATAGTATAATATTTGTGTATTACATATGTATATATCTGTATTTATATGTATATGGATATCTATATAATTTAGATGGTGTTCGGTAGTTAGTGGCGGGTTTTCGTGGTAGAGGAAGTGAGAGAGATAGAGTGTGATATTAAATAAAGATACATAGAAGAATGGATGAGAGAGAGAGTAAGATCAGAGAGATAAAGTAAAAAATTGGTGAGAGAGAAGAATGAAGAAATACATATAGTAATTGGTGAGAAAGAAGGATGGAGGAGAGAGATAAAGAAAAGAATAAACAACATTAAATTTAAATTTGTTTGGTATGTTTTTGATAGTTAAAGTTGTAAGGGTATGTTTTTGGTAATTTAGTTTTAAAAGTAATATGTTTTGTTAATTTATCATTTATTTTAAAATTTAGGTTAATTATACAAATTATGAAAAATAAATGACCAAAATAAAAATTTAAGAATCAATTTAAACCCAATAATTTATTTTGTGGGTTGAGTTGTGTTGAACTTTTAATTGTAACGGGGTGAGTTGAGTTGATTTGAGATTTAAATTTGACCAATCCGTCCCGCCATTTATTTTACGAGTTGAGTTAGCATTGAGATCAATGCTGCCCCATACGCCACATGCCCACCTAAAATTTTAGCCAGTCCTATTTATGAATTTTTATTAAGAGTATATCGAAACGCAATTTATAACAGTCCATCTTCTCACTGACTGTCTCTCTTTTGTGCGCGTTTCTCTTTGCCAGGATTCATCAGTCTCCATCTATTAAAAAAACTAATTTGATGCATATGACACACAATATATATATATATATATATATATCTTACCACCACCGTTGCCACCATTCTTATCACGTAATGATCCATCATCGCCTAAATCATATCGTCCTTGAATATGAGTTTTGTTATCTATGCTAATGACCATTATCACTATCACATAAAATATTGTATCGGAGCATAGCAAAAACAAATGCACTATTGGAGCACAATGACACTCAAACTCCTTTTTGTCGCGTGAATGAAGTTGTGGAAAATATCAACGTTCAAAAAACATTAAATTCACAAATATGTATTCG